>JAFIDM010000001.1:97648958-97678704 GCA_023159025.1 Thereuonema tuberculata
AGAAGTGGAGGAATATATTATATAATCTAACCCAGATGCTTCAAATTGTTAAAAAAAAAAAAAAAAAAGTCATCCAACCAAAAAAAAAATAAATTTCGAATGTATATGGGGTAAGGTATCTTAACCATCTAACGATTACGTCTTCAGTTTAAATCTTTAAACAAGAACAAATAATCGTACTGACATTTCGTAAATGTTATTCTGTTTCGAGGCCGAAGACAAATTTAAATCGTCATGTTATTGTCTATGGTCACTATTTTATTTTTATGTTCTTTCATCCTTCATTATCCTAGTTAATTTTAAGTTTTGCTTAACTCATAATTAAGCAAAATCATCATTTAGTTTGCTGGATGGTTAATTAGGAGTTAATCTTATTCTCTAAAGCGGTATTATGGTTTTTATTTTTGAAGAAAAATGCTTTCCCTCGGGGGCTAATTGCAGCACTTGCATTTCATTTTCATGGCTAGTTTGAATCTTGAAGGCGTGTTTGTAAATGTCTCCCTTTTTAAAAGAGCTGCATAATTGAGATTTTCTCGGATGTGAAACCATATTAATAACAGTCCTCGCTGATATAAAAAAAAGAAAAAAGAAAAGCAGTTCCCGAGGAGGAAGTGCTTCTAAAAGGCCATCTCCAGTAACCACAACGGACACGCTCAGTCCATTGCACTGCCGCGTATCAAATATAGGTCTGAATTTCTTTTCTCTTTTTTTAGCTGAGAAATTAACCTATTCTATATAAGATACTGAGATGCAGCGAATGATTTGTGGCTTCAAAACAGTATCGATATGTTTACAATTGCAATTCAGATGTTATAAGTCAACCGCTTTGTTAGTTATATTTTGGTGAAGACGCCGTAGTTCATTATTGAACTATTTCTGTAAGGAAATGTTCAGATCTACTACTCAAATGATTGATTAGACAGAGAGTGTACAAAACTTTCAAAGGCCCTTCTTCGGAAATAAACAATGATGTTTATCGTACTGCAGGGAGGCCTAGGGAGAAATTGAGGGACGTCCGTACGACTTTTCCGCTAGCTTCTTTGACGAAAATAGTTAGGAGCAAGAGAAAGAAAAACGAACGAAACATTCCAATCATTTCAAGATTAAAGATCTCGAAATCAGTGTTTTCACTGCAGTCTCTGATAAATGTTAACTCAATGGAAATTATATTCTAGCCAGCCTTATTTACTCCAAAGAAAATGATAGGAAATATTTATTTTGAGGTAAAAATAAACATAACAAATGTTTTAGCTTATTTTCAGAAGGAAAAGAAAACTTTAATATCATTATGGCCTACGTATATTCCCAACAATAATTTTCGAACCAGCCGAATAGATTTTCGTACTGATGGATAATAGTTGAAAAAGTGAATGAGAATTTGATGTGACAATAGGCTGTTCTCCTATACTGAGGAAAAAAAAAAAATCTCTTCGATAAATCTTAAAATAGCGATAAATGAAATTGTGAAGTGCTTTTTAACGACCTGTAGGGAGCAGCTAATAGGGTTCCCGTGTCAATGTGTAATGTCCTTTAGAGTCCAAATCGGATGTCGGAGCCCCATGAGACACACCTAGTTGGACTGCCGTGGCCTTGAGATTTGAGGGAAATATCCTACTTTCAGTCCAGGCAACTTCCGGTTTTAGGTGGTCACTAACTGGATCAAGGAAATAGAAGTAATTGCATAAAATTGGGATCTATCTATAACGGATCGAATATTCTGAGAACTCAATGCGGGCACCGCTTCAAACTGTACTTGACCCTTGAATTACAACGGCTTGGAATAAATGAGTTTTACAGTAGGGTCATTTAACAATTGATAGAAAGCAAATTGTTGCTTTGTTTTGTTTACTACAAAACTGTGATTTTTTTTTTTTTTTTTTTTTGATAGGGTTCATTTCCGTACGCTTTTGTCAATTATTTCAGTGGACGTCCGGATGTGACTTGTCAATAAACAAGCAACCTGATTGGTTTATTAAGAGAACAAATGAGTGGTTTCAGTGAACGCCTTCAGAATCAACTAGGTTATGATGTAATTCTTCCTCCATTGATCCATTCTGTCATCGCCATCTCCTTTATCTTTGAAGTCACAATAGACAGGTTGTTGATCATTTTCTTTTTTCTTTAGCGGATAAATCCGGCATTTACATTAACATTTAATTTCATTTTCCATCTATTTTAATTTATTCCTCTTTGTATTTATGTTTTGCACATTTTTGTTCTACATATCTATGTATTAAAATTCATTTATTTCGCGATACATTATTTGCTCAATTTCTGATATGTATTCTAGAAAGGATACCTTAAGATAACTGTGTTGTGGAAAGTATACATCAACTCAACTATATGTATTTATTAACAGCATTAATTATTATTCTTATTTTAAAGGAGAATGGGCAGATCTGCCCCACCCCTGAATAGCGATAAGATAAGATCTCCATCAATAGAACATTTTTTATAATTACGACTTCGTCTCAATTATTAGTCCATTCGGAGTTATATACGTATAGATATAACGTTTGAGTCATTGATTGTAGTGAGTGTAGGTGGCAGAGAAGCCAACCACCTACAGGCAGGGGGTGCTTGGCTGTGGGTGATTGGCTTCCGAGCACTCGCACTCATTACAATCAATGACTCAAACGTCATATCTCGACGTAGGTATAAAACTCCGAACGGACTAATAATTGCGACGAGTCGTAATAATAACATATGTTCTATGTAAGGATATCTTTCTATAGGTATATATCTTATCACTATACAGGGTGGGGCAAATTCCCATAAAGTTTGCCCATTCTCCTTTAAATAACTTAACTTTATCAGGGTGGTTAATAAGTTTACTAACTCGTATTTTTTTTTACTTAAATATAATAATAAAAAAAAATTAAATAAAATTGTGATAAACTCAACAAAGAAAGTAGACACAAAGGTATCTTGGAACCTCTTGTTAAACTTTACATCAACTAAAATGCCCTTTTACGAAGTAAAATTTCAGTTTAACTATAGTTACATGAAAATGTATTTACATTACTTCATAAGACTGTAAATAAAGGCGAATAAGACTATAAATAAATTAATAAACAAATGTGTTTTTTAATATTTCAATGGTGTTAAGTTTTATAAAAAGAGGTTAAAAATAATGGGGTAAATTCAAGCTGAAAAAAATTATTTAAAGTTAAATTTAGTGCACAAGAAACAAACTTTTCTTACTTCATCTTGAATAACTTCTTTAATGCTTCTTAAATAACTCCATATATTACACCGACGATAAAGAGAGAACCAGTACCCTCCTTCCCAAAATCAAAACTAACAAATAACTAATAATCAAGAATTCCAAAAAACGTGATGCATACTAACAAACAAAAACGTGAATCAAATTAACAAACAAAAACTAATAAATCACTGTCTTTAATTTTTAAATTTAAAATCTTAAAATTACTGTCTTTAAATCATTTAAAATTATCTTCTTTCAAATTAAATGACCAATCGTAAAAACTGTCTTCTTTTTAAGAATTTAAATTTTATTTATGATTTAAAGATAGTAATTTAAATTTTAAAAAAGGAGACAGTTCTTACGATTGGACATTTAATTTGAAAGAAGATAATTTTAAATGATTTAAAGACAGTAATTTTAAATTTTAAGATTTAAATTTAACAATTAAAGACAGTGATTTATTAGTCACTGTTTAATTTGATTCGTTTTGGAATTCACGTTTTTTGTTTGTTAGTATGCATCGTTTTTTTTGGAATTCTTGATTGTTTTGTTATTTTGATGCTGGGAAATGGTTCTCTCTTTCCAAAAAAGGCTTGATAAAGTAGGCCGATTAGGCCCACGAAGGATTAGGTGTAATCCATGGAGTTATTCAGAAAGTATTAAAGAAGTTAGTATTTAAGAATTATTTATTTTTAAAGACTGCTTTTTTTCTGCCTTAATTTAAAAAAAAAAACTACTCCAGGATCTTTATTAAAGGTTTAAGGTAATAACGGTAAAACTGAACTACATTTCGTACATCTGATCAGGGGAGCAAAATAATAACAAGAATGATTGAAGGAGTCACTAATTTTGATCCAAATAGATCAAAAAGCAGCATTTAATCACAGCCATGTTTTACCATCAGGATTTATGCGTTGTCGAAGATGCGCAGGCAACTACTTTTTTTCCTCTTTCTTTTTTCTCAAGAGTTCTGTTGTCCTTTAGATGCAGGTTTAAAACCGGTCCAGATCATGGGACATGTTCGAATCAAAGGCTACAAAATGCAAATGAATCTCTAATCTAATAATCTATTAATTTAGCGTGGTCTGTTTATAGTTGTTTTGCTTTTATCTTATTTTTTATTTTCAATAATAAATTAAAGCAAAGATGTCTAAAAAAAAAAAAAAAATTATTTCCAATTTGGTGTAACTTTCCGACAATTCGACCTAAAAACCCATGTTACCCGAAATCTTTAAATCTCAGATGTTGTACACAGTTGGAAAATTAAAATAATATTGTCCACTGTCAATTCCGACACCTGCAGCTTTAAAAGTTCCTTTTTTCATAATCCAAACTATTTTTTTTTCTTACATTATACTTAGCCCTCCCAGTTTTAGAAAATGTTTATAAAAATAGTCAAATGGTTTTATAGAACTTCCGAGACTTTAACTTGATTCAATTTTCAGAGGATACGTAGTAAAAGAACGATGGGAGGGATTATGAGACGTATCTAGAACCAACAGTCCTACAATAATATATTCAAACAAATAATATACAAATTAGGAAAACCTCTGATTAACACTGTTACTGTTAAGAATAGTAAAAGTATTTAGTAGAAATGAAGAATAGGTATCGTTAGGTATCGAAGCCTCTTCGCCCACATTAGAAACTCCTCGAAAATTTGAGGTCCTGTATCTGCACTCCTATAATTACAATAAACTAGTCCCAAAGATTAAAGTGAGATGATTAACAACAATCCACGCTAATGACAGAAAAAAAAACAACAACCTAAAAAACCCAAAAGAAAGTAAAGCACAGATAATAAACGAACTCTTCTTCGTCATCCCTTAGCGTATTTTAATTATTGGGAATAGGGACCTTTTTAAACAGCTCTCTTGTGTATTTGTCTGGGATTAAGGATTTTCACTTTTGTTTATTCATTCTTCGTAATAATGTTTGAAATGTGAAAACCCTCTATAGTAAAAATTAGTCACTGAAACGCCAGATCCTATCTCTCCTTCACTCCCTGAAACAGTCTTGATGAGGTCTGAATTTCACCTATGAGTTTAATTTCATTGCAAACCCAATTATTTGACTTGCTTTATTTACCAACAAAATTTGTTAAATCAAAGTTTCCTTGTTAATCTTATTAGGAAACACCTGACGACAAGACAATGCCTACACATCTTAACATTGCAATATACAACTTATATATCGATGGCTTAGCGCAAAAGTAGCGAATATCCATCCATGCTTAAGCCTATGGATATTCGCTACTTTTGCGCTAAGCCATCGATATGTTTATTTTATTTCTTACTGAGTGAAAATTCTGTTTTTAAGAGCTCATTTCAAGAACCTTTCCTTTTCCTACAGAAACTGGTTTCTTCGTTTCCAATTCCTGAATTCTTATTCACTTCTATTACTAATAGTTACTGTTCGTTTTCGAAAGCCAGACTCGCCACTCGCGGACGATTCTACTCCGCATGGGGGTGATACGCTGAGATGGGCAGTTTCCTAAGACCTGTTTGAAAAAAATAACGGAGGAGCATTTTTGCAATAGTACTAATTATGGTATTAATTATAATTATGGTATTCTTTCCATAATTCTTTCCCGAAAAGCGCATATAGAACGCAGCTACTAGTAAACTAACCCTGATAAAAAGTAAACATCCCTTCTTTTATTTCTCCTCACCCCTATTTTGATGAAATCGAAGGAGACCTGACGCATGCTCATAAGCCCTGAAGGTTCTCATAAACAAAAACGAACAGTATTCGAATCTGATCTCCGGAAGAAATAGTAGATTGGAAATACTATTATAATGCCCTAAGAATTCAGCTAATTGTATGATGTAATTAATATTTAAAAACTGTAAAATAGTCAAGTCTCCGATTAAAAGGAATTTTATACTTATTAAAAAGCAATAAGATTTATATACAAGGATATTAATCCAAAGTAGGGGATGTCTCCATAGATAATAATCAAAAGGGTTGGAACTTAATTATCACTTATCAATATCATCTACATTATCCTTTTATATCATACTTATTAATTGTACTTAAGATTTTATGTACTTTAGGAATACGTAAATGCTGTTAAAACATAGACTCCCAAAATAGCTTGAGTAACAGTATATATGACTATCTGAGTTGATTATAGTTCAACAGGTTGTGAAATCATTGAAGCGTAGTGTATAGATAAACAATATACAAGAGAATAATTAATAATAATAATAATAATAATACATTTATTACGTAAAATATACCAGCAGTCGAGCGACCTAATAATTGGCTCGGCAAATCGGAGGGAGGTTAGAATTTCGGTGCCCCCCCCCCCCCCCCCCTTGTCCAACTGTAAAGGTTGTTTTTTTTGGTTTTCTTTTTAGCTTTCTCTCGAAGCACTTGTAGCGATCTTATCCAATCTTTCGAACTTCCTGCTATGTAGTCCTGTGAAAAGTAACAGGTATCTACCTATCTGACAAAGGCCGGTTTCTCTAAATACTATTAGTGTTAGCTCATGTCGCAACATTGTTGGATTCAATTAAACTTAATCCAGATACTAGCTTACGACTACTTCGATTAACCCACCTTTATTGAACCCGAATCACAGAACAATTAATATAGGGGACTTACAAAACTTTGAAACTATGCAGAATAGTAGAAAATATATTTTTTTCCCTAAATATAAATGCAAAATATTCTGAAGATCTCCATTTCTCAGACCATTACATCGTCTTAGTCTCTATCCATTATTATCTACGATATATTTTCTTACGATTATTAAGTCTGATTAAGGAATTTTAAATAAAAATAAATTATTCTCTCTTACAAAAATGCTGCTGAAGTTTAGCTAGAAAAGGTAGTGACAAATTTTATTGGTTTCCAGATTGACCAATAATGACCTCATTTGTAACTTCTGCCTACTTGGGTCGCCATTTAAACCTTTTTTTTTTTTTCCCCATCCCAATTCAGATACACTTAAAAGAAACGTTTCTCAATGGTGAAATCCAATTCCCTGTCTTCAATGGCGGAGTATCTTAAAAGACTGATGTTTTTGGGAAGGACCAGTTTGGTTCCGGAGTCCGATTCCGAGGCGACTAATTTGACTGTCACCGCGCGCAACCGCCCTGAGCCAAGGGAATTAGATAATTAGCAGTCAAACAAGCCAATTGCATAAGGCCACTGACCGGGAGAAAGAAGCTGGGAAAGTAAGGAATTCATTCATTCTATCAACCAAATCCCTGGGATAAATAAGAAAAACATAAACTAACAGCAAGGGAAGCAAACAGCAACGGAATGCTCCAGAAACAACTCTTGAAATTTCGATTATTTTTTTCGTAATTGTTAACAATCATGCGAGAAGTAATTCATCAGAAACATTTAATAATAATAAAACAAGTAAATCCCTAAAGATATTTGCTGATAACAGTGAGAAAAAGACTGCAGTATAATCCACAGCGGGTACGTAAAACATAGCAATAATAACAATTGAGGAGCATTCGCAATAGTGCTGCGTTATCCATTAAATCTGACAGATCTGAAAAAATATTTTTCCAGGGTCCAGAAATGAAAAGTTTCTGGATAAATAAGTAAACAAACAAATAAAAAAATAAATTGAATAAAACAAAATAACCCTAATGAAAGATGTTCTACTAGATTCAGGAAAGAAAATTCTGTTTTATTCTGACATTCTACCAAGATCATTACATGTCAAGTCAACCATATGTTTCTGCAAATTCCCCGATTTTTTTTGTTTTGTTTTTTGAGATTTTATGTAGATATTGTATCTGTCGCGACATGAAGCGCCATGTTTCAGACTTTTAGAAGCATCAGAGAAAGAAAAAAAAAAAGTTTCTTTCTCCTTATGAAATTGTGAATGTAAACATTACAAATCTTAACCTAATTAGGCTAATGACTTTGTTTTTCTTTTTTTAATATCTTCTAGGCTAACAAGTCTAAGTAAAATGTCATTAAGGAAATTACGTATAAGAAAATTAAGAAAAAGTAAAAGAAAGTGTTTATAAATATTCATGAAAAAATGTAATTTTTTTTTTACATAATAAACATCAATGGGTGAGACCAAGTGTTTATTGACATCCTAGAACAGCTGTTTCGCGCTCTTTGGCGATCATCAGCTAGGAGCAGTCACCAATAAACCCAGCGAGGTCAAAAGTAAAGGAATCTAAATTAAAAATGCACCTCTGCCTTAAACATATTTCTAAAATGTGTTTTGAAAATTAAAAATGTACAAACACTTCATTTTACGCAGATTTCACAAGACGTGCATGCCTAAATCACAGTTATTTATCTTCTTTAAATATTTGAATAGAATATTTATAGAAAATATATTGGAATAGACTAATAGCAGATAAAATAACCAGACAATAAAAATATATATGTATCAACCCAACAAACAATAAGAAAATTGGCATTAGCCGGGATTTTGAAGTGTTTTATTGAAAATAGTTGTTGAAATGGTTCAACAAATAGGACTACTAGGAAATTATATTTTGGAATAGCTATTGCTCAATGACAGCGTAGAAGATCTAAGAATTCGTTATTTTTCCCATTTAAAAGGACATTTTTCAAAATTATACAAATGTAACTGTTGATAAAACTGAAGTTATGACTTTTGTTTCTTAAATGTCTAAGGAAATAATGAACTTTTTTAACTTATTATAATGTACTATGATTTAGAAAATAATTTAGAATTGATAATTAAAATCAGTGGTTTATCGATTTTGTCTTTCCCGAGTTTCATTTTGCCTCTCAATATTTTTCACATACACACACAAAAAAAAGAAATAATAATAATAATAATATAGGTGTTTTACAGGTTTTATGTATTTGCATAACCAAAATCCCAATCATTCAATATTCCACTGTTCACGCGTATGATCTAATAAGTCACCAAACATAACGAATAAAAGAATATGTTTCTTAGTTAATGAGAGGTTTTGTTGTTTTTGTCTCTTTTTCATTATGTTTATGGATGAAAGACATAATCGAAAGAATGTATAAATGGTATAATTCGCACATGCTCTTTTAAACCCCACTATATGTGTAGTGTCAAAAAAAGAGTAGGTCAAAAAATTTATAATACTGGCCAATAAAAACCTTATCACTTTATACAATAGTAATAGCTATCTGTCATCTATAATATAAGTCTACAAGAATACGCGAATGTTTGTACTATCGTTACATTTTTTTCCCCCTTAAGAAATTCACTATATCTCTTTCATTTATTCAGATTGGCGTCGCTAAAATTGAAGCTTTCATTCTTAAGTTTCCATTGTGATACTTCTACGATACCTCATAACGGAAAGCAGATTAGGATGCACACGTATGAAGGCACAAGCTATTCTATTTTGTAAGAAAACTGTACTGTATTCTGATTAGTTTTCTACAATATTCCTTAAATTCGACTGCCATCTCATTAATCCTATGTAGGTAATCCTTGATTAACACAGGAGCTTGGTTCTAGGCAAGCTCCTTCTTAACCAAGAACTCATTTGGAATTAAATAACACTTCGAAAATTACATGGATTTAATAAATACGTAATAATAATAAAAAAAAATATTATTTTTCCGTAGTTCAAAAACATAATAGAAATTTATTTTTTTAACTTCTAGTTTGGCTTGATACTTTATGTTGAAATTTAATTGCTTGATATGTTGTATTATTTATTATTGTACAAACACTATCCACTGTGTAAATTTATGTTAGAACCCATACATGTTTTATTGCACTACATGCAAATAGGAAGTTATGATTTTTTTTTTTTTTTAAATGTAACAAAAGGAACACTTACATTTTATAGCATTTAGTGATAGTACAGTTATTAGTAGGATGTCTGGGTCATATAGTCTATAGCAGCGTTTCCCAACCGGTGGGTCACGGAAGGGTTACAGGTGGGTCGCGACTTGATTCTAAAACTATCAGAAACCATCGAATAAACCATCAGAAAAGATCAGAAAAATCGAAAATAGATCATATATAAGGAAGAGATACGATACAAATATGGTTTTATTCTATATTCTTCTATTCCTATATATGTGGAGGTATTCCAATAAGGAAAGGTGGGTCGCCAGCTGAAAAAGGTTGGGAACCGCTTGTCTACAGTGAATACGGAATTATGACCGTTACCTACTTCCGGTCATCGGAATGAAACCTTGCCGTAAGTCGGGGAAAACTTGTACAGCAGAACTCCAATTACCGGTATTAATTGAGATTGGCATAATCCGGATATGCGGAAATCCGGATGTTTGGGTCATAAGTGAAAATCACTCTAGGAACCTGTTACTGTGAAACTACATGTATTAAAAGAATCAAAGTTACAAATATTTAAATTCAAAAAAGTATTTTTTAAATGAACAGGAGTTACAAAATACGTAACTGTATTTAAACACAAAAAGTATTTTTTTTAAGTTTTTTAATTTTTTTTTTTTTGCTGAAAATCGATTCGGATATTTGGTGTTCGGATAATTAGACTTCTACTTTATTTCGAAGTTACACAGCATTCAATATTAATTGAAAAATGGCCGCTGATTTTAAAGTGATATCACAGGATCAAGGAAGCTTTCATTTAAAACAAAACGAAAACAATACCAACTGATTGTAAAAATTAAAACTCCCAATGCCTGTGAAATAGGCCTATTTTTATTAGTTCTGTTCCATCGTAGAAGTTGCCCGTGGCAAGGCTTCTTCCCACCAGGCAAAACACGGGAAGGTTTTCAGGTGTTGGCAGTAGCTGATGTTGTCTTACCATAGATAATCGCTTTGCCTGACAGCCAAGCATAAATAAAGCAAGATGCAGTGATAAGCAATTAAGCCAAAACTAATTATCCACAATTCCAAAAAGTAACAGCGGATTAACGCAAAATCATTTAGGCCTTTGCACCTATCGATAGGAAAGAAAAAAAAAAAGCAGTGGCGCCCTCCAAACTCAACAAATTAAAGCAAAAAGAGAATTAATAAAATTAATTGGAACAAATTTGCAAACGGACTGAGTAAGGCAACTTGTTAACGTTGATCACTAGGATTTTTGGAAAATACTTTTCTATCTGTCCACACCCTCTTCTGCTTTTGGGTTTTCAGGCGAAATTCCATTTTGTTTTTTTTTAACTTAATTTGTTATTTTGAAGATCTTAGAGATAATTTTAAATTAATAACTGAAAAGTTACATATTTCAAATGACAACAAAAAATTAATTTAGAAAAAACAAAAGATAAGGAACGAATTTATGGAAATATTGCAATTTTTTTTATTCGTGAAGAAGGTGAAGATTGTAAAGTCAATAATTTAAAAAACAAATAAATAAATAAATAAATAAATAAAATAAAATAAATTCAGTGGTATAAGTAAACTGGAGGATTCCGATTTCAAACTATTTTTAAAATTATAAAATAATCATGCAGTAAGGTATAATTTAGTCAACATTAATATTTCTTAAGCATAGTTAGGCCTATTTATAATAAAAGAATAACAAACGATATTACTTTTGCTTCGTCCCATTAGAGAATTGGAAAAAAGAAAGATTGAGAAAACACCTAACGGAAAATCAAACACAATGGTTAGTTAATTAATGGTTGTTGTTGTTTCGTATCCCCTATATCTCTCATGAGTACATCTATGAGTGCAGTGTTACTCAAGCTTCGGAGGACAAGTTCAGTTCTTTATTTATATTGGGTCGTTTGTAGAAGCCCTAATACATTGGAGAATGTGTTCCGTACTGGCATCATGGAGTTTGCAGGTGGTTTAGTTAAGGAAGTCTTTGATGTTGTTAATGAATGCGAGTGATTTAATGTGTCCTGTTCTAAGCCTGGAGATTGCCGTCTGTTCTTTTCTGCTAAATTTGAGCATTTTGTCTTGATTTGTATTCTAAAAACTGGTAGGCCTACCAGTGATAGGAACGTGCAGGGAACTGGCGGCTTATTTACTTGGTGTTTTTTTTAAGTAATGGTAAATGTGTGTTTTTATTCCAAAATAAGACGCCCAACCTGAAAATTTGACATGCGTATTGAAGAGATACTGAGGGTTTATATCATGGGCATGTGTTTTATTTCACCCCATCTTTTCTTCAATAAAAAAAAAAAAGAAGAAGCATTTAATTGGTGGAAATAATTTAAATACTCCATGTTGAAATTATTTAAACTATGAACTCAGAATTTGAACAGTTTTTTTACTGAAAAACAAAATTAAGGTTCTTTACTTCGCCGTAAATAACGTAACTTTAAATTACCAGCTTTTTTGAGAAGTGTTCGGAATGGAATTTCGGTAAGAAATTAAACAAAATAATTAAATATTGCCACCCAACAAATACCTCTAGATCTGATTTTACCTTCATTTGTCTATCTTCTTTGTAAAAACTTAGCAAAATCAAATTCTAAACGCATTTCATTTTGTTAATCTGTAACGAATTTCCACTGGACCGATGTTAATGAAATTTGGTTTATAATAATCACATTTATTCAGTACGCTTCCACAGATTAGGACGAAAGTTGAAGGTCATTCTATTCTTTTTAAAATAGTAATTACTTTAATAGATGGCTTTCAAAGGATATGAAATTTTGTGATGTTACATAAATTAAAATCATTTACTATATATACATATAAAAGATAATTAACGAGCAATAAATAAATAAAAAGAAATGCTTGTATAGAGTACAATTCTTCTACAACTTTTAAAAAAAATCAGCCAATAGCCTAAAGGTTCGTTTGAAAGTTTTGTAAATTTGTAGTGGCAAATCCTGCAAGAAAACAACTGTATCTGTCAATCCAATTACAACTTTTTCGTACAGTTTGATAATGTAATTACCATATAAAGATCATCTTAGAAAGATCTCGTTAATTAAAGTTGCCTGACTCGAGCTATTACAGATTCGTCGATAAAACTGAGATTTGGCTGTAAACCTATTTCAATAAAATTGACATAGTGAATTCGATTTCAAAATACGGTTTTATTAGTTAAATTTTTAAAAGCTCAAAGAAAGAAAATTTGGATTTAATTTAAAGAACTCCTTTGATCATAGGATTTATCACTTACAAATTATTATAAACTTTTAAAATAATTAAAATAAATATAAGTTTAGTTCACTTATAAAAATGGCGGGAAAATTCACTTCAAATCATCTTTTTTCTTTCTTTGATAATTTCTTTATACCATTTGTTTGACATTAATTACAGCTTTTTATCTTTTAAATTATTGTTAAAATTAACATCATGCTTTATTAATTATTTTTCTAAAATAATATTCATTACAACTATTGCCATGACTATTAAAACTTAGTAATTTGATAATAACAGGTGTGAAATATACAACAACAACAGACACAGAATTATTTATTAACACAGAACTGATTCGAATAATAATCAAAAAATAAATACAGCAAATAAACAATTTCCCAGCCCCGACGAATACTAGTAAAACCAATATAGCCTATGTCATAACAATGGTTAACAGAAGCAATGGAGCCAAAAAACACTAATTTTTGTATCATTGATAACCTTATTTGATTCTGTAAAAAAAAACATAATAAAAGAAAAGATGAAATCGTCAAATTCAAAGTAAAATCCGATTCGAACTCGCTCTCAAGTTGTTGATGCTGTCATAATTTACATGTTAATGAAAAAAATTCCTTTGCATGTCAACAAAAGATAAGTGGAAGTTTTCGTGTGAAGGTGAGTAAAGGAAAAAAAAAAAAAAGTAAAGGCAGTGAACAATAACATTTAGGCTACTTAAGTATTTGCAGTAAAAACAAATACTTAATAACCTATAAAAATAGTGTACACAATGAGTAATGCAGAGTTTCATTTGCAATTATTGTCATTATCTAATTCAACTGAAGTGGTCTAACACATCTGAATTTATTTGATTCGAATGGGCGCTATTTTCACTCCATCTACAGGATAAAAATAATACATTTGTTACATTTACTCAATGGGCTAAAAATATTTTACTTCAAAGCCGTTGGCTCAAAACAGTATTTTGTCTTTTTAAGAAGTATTTTGACATTAAAAAAAAAAAAAAAAAGGCCCAGTTATCGTCGTTCATTATCCAATCTTTGAATTTCTTACAAATAATTGCTCCTAGGAGCGATATGATATTGTAAATTTAATACCTAAAAATTATAGCAATAGAAAACTTAAAAAATAAATAAATAAAATCGCTAACATTGAAGTAGGCCTAATGTCTTTCTCAGAAGACAAAAACTAAGAACTATTTTTGTTATAAGAGAATTATGTACTTACAGTTCGATGTTTGGATCTTGATAAATCACGTAATACTTGTGGATTGCTAAAAGAAAAAAAATAAATAAATTGATAATAGAAACTTTAGCATAAAATTACAAATTGTAAAATTATTGAAATAATGTCTTTTTTTTTTTTTTTGAATTTATAGGGCATATTTATTTGGACAATAAATTAATTTGAATAAAAAAATTATTCAAATTTTCAGCTAACTTTCCAATACCATCAATAATTAATAAAATTCGTTATAAAGTCTTAATTTACGATTTGTCTCTATCATTATTTGCTTGAAAGTTAAATATTCGATCAACCTGCAATTCAACTTGTTAGAATATCCTCATAAAAACGAAAAAATAAAAATAATAATAATTCTCGAATTTCAGTTTGCTTGGAAACTAAGTATTAAGAATAAGCTTTTCTTTGATAAATTTCTACTATTCAAAACGCACTTTGGTCTAACTTTATTTTTTCAACCCATTCAAACTAACCTAAGATACCGAATTTCAAAATAGAACGATAACGGGAATCAATTCAACAAACTTCGCTTCCAAAACTGAAGGAAGATGCATTGCCAATGGTGTCGTCTGAATACCGTAGAACAGGAATAAGTTATTGGATTTCATCCTTGCCTTCACGAAGTGATTACAATAATGAAAGACATTAATCCATTTCAAGGGTGAAACTCTCCTTCCAGCTCCGTAGCGGCTATTGTTACTGATTAGCAAGTTGACTTGGAGCACGTAGGTCAGAAAACTTGGTTATTTTTAATAGCATTTCCTGTCGTTCGAAGTCATAATGATTGTAATATTATTTATATCGTATTAATACGAGAACGTTAATAAAATTCTGATGGGGGAATTAATTTTTCTTCTTTTTTATTTTCAGTAACATAAGCCTCTATACAAAATTTACTTATTTTTTTTTTTCAAAAAATATATTTAAAAAAATACTTGAATTGAACAAATCGATGTGTTAACATGGATCGTGTCATTTTATGTTTTATCCAATTCATTAAGATTGTTCTAAAACATCTTATTTATAATTTTACGGTTCAATAAGTAATATATTATATTTATACAATCCATAAAACAAAGTGCAGTTTACTTACATTTTTTAAACATTTAAACAATTTTTTATTGGAAATATATTTTGTGATTTATTTTCAGCCTTATTACATGCACTAATAGTCCCAAATATGTAGATTCCTTTTTTAAATACCAAAATATGCATTTATACCAAGTTAAAAAAACAAACAAAAAACAAACTCATGCTGTCATATGGTATTTCATAATATTCTATCTATTAATAGCTAAAGTGAATAATTTAAGAGAAAATTTGAGATCGACCATCAAAATATTAATACTGTAATAATAATAATAATCTCCAAATTTTATGTTGAAAAAAAAAATTAAGTTATGTACAATGCTTGTAAAATGTCGCCATAAATAAAAACTAGTTTGTAAGTACCGTAATAAAAATATTAAAATTCTCATTTTTATTTACTTATTTAATCAAACAAACACTAAGTAAATAAAAATATTTCCATTGCTATTTTCAAAAATTTCCTCTTTGATTTTCACAGGATATTAATCAAAACAAAATGGCTAAGTTGTTCATTATCGAAATGTTTGAAATCTTTTATCTAAAACCAACAAAATACTTAATCCCTGTTGATTCCGAGGTTAACTATTTTAACCATTACACAACTAAAACGTAAACATCTACAAATTTGCAAGAGTCATCATTATGTTGTAAACCTGTTCGTTTATGAATATGAAAAATTACGTTTTCGGTTTTTATTTTCTTCCCGTGTTTATTTTTGTAACACCCAGTAAATCGACTCCATGTTTAAT
Source organism: Thereuonema tuberculata (assembly GCA_023159025.1). Classification (NCBI taxonomy): domain Eukaryota; kingdom Metazoa; phylum Arthropoda; class Chilopoda; order Scutigeromorpha; family Scutigeridae; genus Thereuonema; species Thereuonema tuberculata. Next base: position 97,665,247 of record JAFIDM010000001.1, read on the forward strand.
GGGAGCTGTCTTTGTTACAGATACTTATTTTTCTAATAATCCCTTTTCGTCGCCCCAGGTTGAAGTACTGCAAAAAAAAAAAAAAAAGATCCCGGGAAAATGCTGTCAATATGGCTATGATTAGAAGTTATTATTCAGTAGCCAAAGTGTTTGAAATCAAATTCCCAGACTTGAGTCTTTTATTTCCTCTTTGGCTTTTAATAAAAATTAAAGAATGCCAAATACAAGCGAAAGTTGAAGAGGAGGAAAAAAAAAAAAAAATAACGAACTATTCAAGTACAGGTCGGAAAACGGTTACAACTCCATCCTACAATTACTGAAAACGAAGTCATTACAAAAAAAAAAAGAAACATGAATTGCAGAAGGAGAAGATGGTATTTGTTAGAGAATTTAATTATATTACTTGTGTGATTGGTGGAATGAACCTTTTTCTTTGATATTTTTTTTCTATTTCACTGAATATTGGACAGATATTTCGTTAGATCTGTAATTTGCTGTTTATTTATCGGAAGCAAGTATTTTATGAGTTTTTTGATGAATTAATTCCCGAATTTCGAAATCACATTGAGATGGCTATAAATTTTCTTCTTAAAAATTACATAATGTTGTTTCTTTTTATCTTCTTGTTAAGCAGCATTCAAAGAGAACAACTTGCTTAATGTAAGACGACTTTAGAATCAAAAGGGTAATATATTAATTTCGCATTATGTTATTATTATTATTTTATTGGTAGAAACGTTGCTTGGTTTCTTTCGAATAAAATTATTTTCGAAATCCTTTCTTATTTTCCATTTAATTTTTAATTCGTTAAACTTTTTGATGTTCACTTAAGGTCAGTTTATAGAAGCTGGTTTCGAGACATTTTGCTTCTAATTTCCGCGCCACCAAAAGAACAACAAAGAATATTAATGAATAATCGCCTGTTGATTCCAACGCTTAAAGTGCCATCTACTGCATAACTGTGTAATGTTTTATGCATATTATTTTTGCACAGATTTTGATGTTAAATATTTCCAGCATTTCTGGGTTTTTTCTGTAGTGAAGACTAAAACCTCTGATCATCGACGATCGAAAATAATTTGCAGCAATTCAAATGTTTATTTAACTGTTACATCGCGTTCAAATTAACTTGATCGACAAGTTATGTCCAAGCAAATCTATATTGTAATTCACAATTTTGCAATCATGATTCTTAAAAATTTCAATTTAAATTATAAGGTTAAGGATTTTTTTTTTTTTTTTTTTTTCCCCTCTTATATTTGTAATCGTTCGGGAAAATAATACTGGAATACCGAAAAATTTTTGAGAGAAAAATGATTACAAATTGTTAAAATAAGTTCTTTGGATAAAAGTTTCGGCAGCTAACTTTAATAATTTATTTAACACCTACAAGCAGGAGAATGTCGGTTAGTTAAGATTAGGTAGACGCCCCTTCCAGTAGGATTTTTATTGCAATTAAAAAAAAAATATGTAGGCATAAATTAAACCAACAGATGTCGACACTGTCCACATCACGGCAGTTGATAAAAGATTCTCAAATGAATGTTCGTGTTGGTGAACAACTGTAAAATTTAAAAAAATAGATTCTTTATTTCATAAAAATTTGCATATTTCTACTTTATATGGAATTTACAGACAACATTTAATTAGTTCATCTAATAAAACACTTCTGATATTTTAAGCTAAAAGTAACTAAACAGGAAAAATGCAATCCGAATTTCTATATGATTTAATATCTCACGATTATAAACGTATATGTTTTTTTTTGAATACCAACCATTTCATCAGTAATTTTTGGTGGCTAACGAAACTTGCAGCTTCAAGTAAATAGTTTAAATAAAAAGTTACACAAGTTGAATTCTGTACAATGTAAAAATGAATTGGAATAACTATTAACCCTATTTTCTATCTGATGGTATTGAATATTTTTGAAACCGAGTGAAAAGGTTTCTTAATTATAGCATTAAGGGCGCAAGAATTCGGGGTTAAATGCTGCTTTAGATTCCCCCTCCGCCCTTTCAATTCCAATATAATTATTGACATGAATAGAACAAAAGTTCACAAATGCATTATTTATTCTTTGTAAATATTGTTCAAAACAATCATATTAAGTGTTTTTTTACAATATTCTTCCTAATCTGCAACTACTGCAAAAAAAAAAAAAAAAGGTTTTTCTTGTGTATCAATAAATGCTAATATAACCCTTATTCAAAGATCAATACATTCTTATAATCATTAAAAAAGATTTTTTTAAATGTTTCGTTACAGTTAATAGCTCTGAAACATACTTCATTTTTATCATCCTTCTTCAGTTGTCTTCGTATTTTTACTAGTTCATTACGAACAAGTTTGCGATCAATTATTTTATTTGCTTTAGGCCTATATATTCTAAATGTCGTCAAACAAAAAGTTTGACATTTAAAGATATTTTTAAAAAGTTTTTAAACTTTTGGCTCAGAAATTTAACATTATCTGACAAACTTTCTCAAATTTTAATTTTCTATATATTTCGTATATTTTGTGTACTTCAATAAACGTTTTCTATGGTTTTCTGATCGGTTTTATATGGGTAAAATCCTTGGGAATTCGTATCAAGCAATTTCTGGAACAGCAGAAATCCAAGTAAATGTTATTCTAAAGTATTTAAAACTTTCTTTATTAGAAGATGGATAGTTTTATATTAAGTACTTAATAACTGTTCCATTTGTTATCCAGTATCGTAAATACTATTCGAAGATGTGCCTCTGAAATTATTAAAAATCTGATTCGTAAATAAATCCCTTAACAAAGTAAAAACCCATCAGTTTTTATAGGAAAAGAAATAGATTAGTGACGTAAACGAAAATTATAGAATTCCAAACCGTTGAGACGGTTTAACTAAAAGATACATAAGGCTTATCTAACACACTCATTTAATTCCAAACTACATTAGATCTTTACACAATTCATCAAAGAAAAAGCTATTGAAATATCTCCTCTAACAGTGTAACGACAAATAACACTTTTTTTTACTCAGATCCAGTTTAATTTTGATAATAATTTCGATATTTTATGTCCCTAAGATGCCAAAGATGGGCCTAGATTTCATCTTCGCTCTTTCTGAAACAAAAAATTTACACTTACCTTTGGAGATCTGTGGATTAAGTTTTAAAATTGAAAACGTGAAGATAAATCACGTCGATGTGGTCTAAAAGGATATATTTAGTCAATGAAGGAAGAATAATTAAAACTGGTTTCCATTCGGAGCTCAACAAATAAAAATCCGAAACAATTTTCATTTGCTTCAATCGTCTTGATGACGTCATAATTCACTTATTCAGTTGAAAGGAGATTTGTTCTAAGTTTACATTCACTTTTTTCAATTAAAAATTAAGAAAATAAACGAGGATTGAAAATATCCTCTTGAAAAATTGTGAAAATGAATGAATACTTAAATTCTAGAATTATTTTTTTTTTCCTTTCGTTATTATTATTTCCGGTTTTTTTTTTGTTTTTTTTTTAATTCTCTTCAATTCAAGAAACAAAGAAACACAGTTTCACGAAATTTAAATGTGAATCTTCTGTTGACTCAAACAAGAATGTTTATGATTTTTTTTTTTTTTAACTATATAAAAATACGATTTTTTTATAAAGTTATGCTTATCAAAAATAAATCTTATGATTAATGAAATGTTTTTTTAATTTTGTGTGTTCCATTGTTTCAACTATTAAATCTTGTAATTATTTGAACGACTCGAAACGTAAAATAATTAAATAAATAAATAAACATTATGTTTTTCAGAATAATATATAAAGTAATCTGCCAATACTTTATTTGCAAAATGTTCTTCTATTTTTTTTTTTAAATTATCCTTTCTTTCATTTCGAGTTTCTTGAAAACCTCCTTCGGTATTTTGATTTCTCTTCAATACGGGTAGCGCCATCTCTCGGCGGGAAAGAACACTTTTCTTTTTCGAAATGGTTTCGTTTTCGGTTTTTCGACGTGAATCTTTTGAAGTGAGCCTTTGGGCAACAGATGGCAAATTTTATATATTATAGAAGTATTACGTTTTTGCACAGGTAGCGAAAGATTAACTATAATATTTACAGAAATAACATTTAATTTAAATTAATATTTTAAGCTTTATTTAAGCTGAGAAAATTCCAGGGGTGGAATTTGTGAAATTTGTAAAAGCAAATTTGGAAAATTAAATAATTTTTTAATTAATTAAAAACCACATGTTCGTGATTTTTACCTACAACCCTATTAAACATTATAATGTTAATATTAATTATTTGATTATATATACTTATTGTTTTAAGAAATTTGCAAGGAAATACAAATAAAGGAAATAGAAAACGTAATTTCGAATATAATTTAAAAATATGTTGAATAATAAATATCTCTTGGACAATGGCGTCAATTTCAGATAAGGGATTAATGTAAAAGACTTAGACATAAATTTAAAATATATTTACGTTTCAAATTAGTTAAAAATAAAATTAACAAATGTTGAATGTTATGTTTTCAACCATTTTCTCGACTGATTCAGGCAAAACAACGTAGTTCATCTTCGTACTTATTACGTGTATTATATACACTAGAAATATTCATTTATAGAAATATAACAATAAATACATTGTCATTTGTCGATGATACTACAGAAATCAAAAGATCTCCAACGATATCTTTATTAATTATATAAATTTCCCACTGGATGTAATTTAGAAATCTCTTGATTTGCTTCAGAGAAAAAAAGAATTATAATAAAAAAGTTTTAGAACGCAATTATAAAATTCACGTATATGTTCGTCTCTGATCCAGTTAACTCAAAATTACAAATTGTAGAAAGCTAAAATTCTTGTAGTCGGTTTAGGTTAATTAATGGCAGTTCCCCATTGGTATAAATCGGAACTGACAAGGTGTTAGGAGATTAAAAACGCCAAAATACATAGCTGTTACTTATCATGGTAGCTCTCAATTACTTAGAAAGTATAAAACTTTATTGGTAGTCATCTTTCTTGATCTTGATGAAATTGATATTTCTCACGTGAATATCTTAGAGTCAAAAACTTAAACCTATAATCAGGTTAACTAATACTAATTATGTAGGAAATATCAAAATCATGGTAAGTTTAAATTGGTTTTTCTTTTAAATGTCTAGTGTTTTTAACCTTACTAACAAGCAGGTATTCGAAAGAGAAGAGTTTTTCCAGGTGAACAATTGAAATGAGACAAAGCTTCAAGTATTGGTGTCAGCATAGGAATGAAGAGTTCTAGGATGGAAGAAAGATACAATAAAACAATCCAGAAATAACATCAGGAAAGAAGAAAAAACTTCAATACAAAGAAGATAATGGAGCAGAGAACAAGGATATTTCTAGAATGTGATAAATCTATGAGACTGCAGGAATGCAATGAGAAGCTATCATTAAATGGAAGAGACAATAAATACAGAAGCACTCACGATGTAGGAAAGATGGAAATTGTTACTAGACCTAACGAAAAGAAATGAAAAGATATGAACGTTGCACATTCGAACACTACTGATAGTCATGTTGAATAACGGACAAGAACTAAAGTTTGAAAATAAGGTTAATGAAGAATCGGTTTTCATGAGATCAGAATGGAATAATCATTGCCTATAAAAGCATAAAATAACAGGAATATTAAGCAGTGGAATATAAAAACAGTAAACGATGGGATATCGAGAAACAACTGCATAAAAATTCAAAGGAAATAAAGAGATTTTTTTTTTAATCTTATTAAATCATTGTTATGTTTAATCTCTTTCTCCTAGTTAACAATATTTACTTAAAATTTTTAGTCTAAAAATTCATTAATACGTTTTTAATTAATAGAATACCGTCAGTTGTTAGAATTTGTTAAGGTTTTTATTTATAAGCCAATTGCCACTAAAAAAAAGAATGCTCCAATTTTTATAAAACCTGGGCTACGTTTCAAACGAAATATATAAAATTTTGTAATTCTTGAAGAACCTGTTTCTTCCTAATCTTCTCTTCCACTGTTCATTTGTCCGTGCCGTACTGCTCTCTCCTGGCGATATGTAGAATAAATCACTGGTGCTTTATATAATTAATAGTAGACAGATAACGATTTGAATTTTTATAAAAGAAGATAACTGGACTAAATATTGATGATAAATTCGCCATTAAACAAATGATGAGATTATAGATAAGGTGAAGATAAAGGAAAAAGACATTTTTCATCCTGACAGATAGAGTGATTTAGCAAATGGTACTTGAAATATAAAAAAAAAGAAGAAAGGGTTGAAATCAAAATGCAGCGAAGGATTTGTGAAGAATTCAAATTAAGCAATTGTAGCCCAGTCGAAAGACATCTAGATGACGTATGCTAAAGAGTTGAGCAGCTTTTGATAAACGTAGATGAGAAACAGTATCTGGAGTGACAAGATGGCTGATACATCTTATCTATTGGAACAGGATAACAGGTTGTTTATCTGTATTCAGTTGATACCACAACACTTCAGAAATTGCGAGTGATTGGAAGGAAAGGAGTAACAGCCAATAACATGTGTCTGCTGTTGATGTTTAGGTTGATTGTTTCAGTCCTCAGCTGAATTTAGCAGATTGCTTTAGTATCAATTTCTGAAACTGAATCAATGGTTAATAAGAAGATTAAGGTCTGTGGAAAGGAGTTTAATGGAATTTTTACATCATACACAAATCCTTGTAAAACTATATTTATATATTTAAATAAATAATACTTATAAATAAAAGTAAATAATTAAATTGTAAATAAAATTTTCGAATTCTCGTCATCTTCCGTTTCACGTAAAATTAAAAAATTCGCACTAAAATTTGGTAAAGGCCTATAGAATTTACACATATTACTTATTACGAAATAATATCACACTGAATTAATCATTTAGCTGCTGTAAATGAACAATAAAACAATGATCTAAAGTTGAGATAAAAGTTATTCTCATTCCATTTTTAAACATAAATTTAGATTGTACGTTTTGTTCCCAATTCAACCACAAATTCTTTATTTTCCACTTAAGAAGAGATTAGACATCTCGAAAGTTCTTTGCTATTTAATAATCTTTGTCTTTTTTAAAAAAATAGGTTTCTGTTATATAAAAATAGGTTCCATTATCATTTGCGAAAACCAAAAGTAATGAAATAGAGAACTAACTAAAGTAGGACTTATAGCAACAGAAATTAAGCTGGATCAAATATACTTTATATAATCTTTATTTTTTATTGTTAAGTATTAGAGGATATGCAGACCTACTGCTATACTAATATACTATGCAGATATACTAATTTCTCCCAACATCACTAAATACAACTCATTATATTAAAATAGTAAAACAGTAATGGTACATTTCGGATGCATAATTATTTACAAAATTCCATAAAACATATCATAGTATTTAAATAGATTTATTTTGAATACTGACATTGCAAATTTTCGAAAAGTAGTCCGATTTTTCTTTTTCAAGCACAGTGTTCAAATATTTCAAATGATTCCAATCCATAACCATCAAATATTGTTCTTTAGGAATAGATCTACAAATCTTCTTATTCATAAATTCTTCTTCTTTTAATAAATTGGAGATGAAAAAAGATTGGATTAGTAACGTACCTTTTAGTTGATCTTTTATTAGTTTATTTTCTGCCTCTCTTCTAATTTGGTCTGTGTTATTCGCTTTTACCTTGACAGGGTTTCTAATTCTTAGAGGTTTAGGGGTCATAAAACTGGCAAGATGGGAGGAACATGAACGATTTTTGAAAACTTGTATATCGGAAAATTGTACCCCTAAACCTCTAAGAATTAGTAACCCTTCATAACCACATGTTATCCTTTAAAACTCTTTTTAATCGTGATATTTCGCAATCTTTTATCAAGATTGCTTCGTCGGACGTTAGGTATAAGTTTCAAAAACTCATTCCCTAAGATACAGAATTCATAACAATGATAAAATTTACAATGGTATAGTATTTGTAAAAAACAAGGGTAATACATCAATAATGCTACATTATATTCAAAATACAATATAATGGGAACATAACATTCTTGCTTAAAGAACAAGGGAAAGGTAGTACATCATTATTATGACTTCAAGAATAATTTTGATAAAAACAAAGGGAAGGTAAAAACATTATTACTTCGATACAATTTTAAAACCGATAATATTTTAGAGGAATTTGTCAATATTTTTAATACTTTTTTTGAATTTGTGCAAGGTGCAACTGTTAACTTGGAGCAGGGGCGGATCCAGCCCGGACCCATGGGGGGGGCAAATGTTAAAGGTTGCCAACCTATAGGCGGAAATAATCAAAATACTGCATTTCTTCCTTGAATAATAAACTAGTATTTTTGTTTTTTTTTTATTTAAGGGGGGGGCATAGTACCTTTTTGGCAAAATTTCATATTATATTTCTTAGAGACGTAAAGAACATATTTTAAACTTAAAAAGTAAGAGAAAAAATATTTTAGTTCCTTTTTTTAAGTTTTAACCATTTTTTAAAATTCTATTCCTTTTCATTAATTTTTTTTTTTTGATGTAATCATTGTTTTATGCCTGTAAGAGGGTGGTATCCATTTTAGTAAGAATTAATTTGAACTTCTTTCAAAAAATTATTTCTGAGATAACGTAGAAAAATAGCATAAAATTTCAAAAATTAAAGTTAGGGACATATGCGTCTTCTTTTCCAAATATCTTTATTATGAACTCTGACGTACATTTAAATTATGAAAAATTGTGAAAATGGAAGATGTTTAATTCAGCAATTACGATAAGTTTATTATAAATAATGTAGATAAGATTGAAGAAGAATAAAATTAATAATGAGTTTGATCTAAAAACGCTATCAAACAAAGACAGAATTTCCGCAGTCAAAAGAGACATAAGAAATCGGATTGTAGTATCTACGAAAATTTAAAAAAAATAAAAAGATAAAAATATAGAAGAAGCATAATGAAATTTATTTTATCATTTAAGTATTTGTATGTTTGTTCATTTGCTCGTTCCCTGTTTGTCTCAAATAGCCATCTTAATACAAAATATATTTTTTTATTTGTTTCTTTTTTTAGTTATAGTAAAATAATTATTAATAATTAATTGATTTACATGTATAAAGGTCTGTGTTTGACAGCAAAACGTCTGCACGAATGTGAATGTATTGTATGTATCTATTTTTTGAATGTTTATATATTTTTTATGCTTATCTCATCTGTATAGTCATAAGTAGTTTATAGTTTAGTGGTTTTTCAGATTTACAATCATTTACAATCATAGAACTCAAAAGCATATGAAAGTCCATAATATCTATCAACAAAAGTTAATACGACAAAAAAAAGGCAAAGTCTAAAACAAAGTCAACACCAATTGGCAAAAATGAAATACAAAATGTTTATATAAAGAATTGTTTTATAAAGAAATACAAAAATGTTTATATAATAACAAATTATTCAATTATTATCACTGTAATAAAACAGCATCTGTTTATAGGAACTAACGGATCCTAACCAGACTGAAATTGTAATCAATTTAAGGAAATAATAATAAAAAAAAAACTACACAAAAAATTTACAAACAAAAATTTACACGGCGGTTGCCAGACTTTGAAAATCGAGTTATAATATCATCAATAGTTACATCTTCACCCCGGTGAACATACATCAGGGCCAGACCTGTCAGTCTATTTTCTGACATTGTGGCTCGTAGCCACGACTTCAGTCGCCGCAAGGCTGAAAAAGAACGTTCAGCTGAAGCATTACTGATTGGTAGAGTTATTAAAGCATTTAGCAATGTATGAATTGTTGGATATATATCATTATCGCAGTTTTTCAGAATATCAGTTGAAGATTTGGGATATGTGATGACACTCTGCCCAAGCCACTTCTCCCTCCACATGGTAAGTTCACCCTGAAGCAACTTTTGTGATAATACCAGTTCATGAGGCAAAATATCACTGAACTTCCTGGCTAAAAACTCTGCTTTTTTTTCCAGGACTGAATTTGAAATTTTTATTACGTTCGATGGCAAAAGTAGCGAAAGCTGAAAACAGTTAAGAACATCAGATGGAAATCTCTCCTTAATGTCCATTAAAATGTGGTCAAGCAGAGGGATGAATACAGCTTGCCGAAAGTAAGTTTCCGGTGGCTCTGCAGCATAGTTGGCCCTGTTAATTTGACGACCACATCTCCTAGGTGGAATCTGGTGGGCATTGACTTTATCAGCCAAATCTTCAATTTTCGCCGAAATTTTTAAAAAATATTCCTCAGCCTTTTCACGGCGTGTGGAAAGAATTGATATCAAATTTGATATTGTTTCTGCTGCTGCTTCCAAATGCAAATCAACTTTTTGGAGTAGCTTGCTCAACGGCAGTATTAGTGCCAGTATGTCACTTAAACACATTACTGACACTAAAAATAAACTATGCGTCATGGCGGCCCGCAGCTGGGATACCTTACTGGAAGTGGATAAGTCATCCCAAGTCGCTATCGACTCCAAAGGTTCCAATATTTTGGGTAAATCTACCGAGAACTGCAAAACCCCGTCATGCCGCTCCACCCACCTCGTCTCACATAACCCTGATAGATTTCGCCCAAGGTACTTATGAAAGTTGGCGGAAGCGTCGAAAACCGTGACGCACTCCTTCATAGTACCAACGGCATTTCGTACCCCAGGGATTTTGTTGGACTGAGATAGGGCGAGGTTCAGCCTATGGCTATAACAAGGTGTCCGAAGAGCATTTTTTGCTTCTTTCTGAACCTCTTTGACAGCACCGCAAACTTCCGAAGTCATTAAGGAACAACCATCAGTGCCAATTCCAATGCACTTGTCTAGGGGAAGACGTTTCCTTAAAAGTCAAAGGACAATTTGTCCTAGGGCTTTCCCCGTCATTTTCAGCTCTTTTTTATCCTTCGTAGACCTCTGAGTTTTGTCCCCAGCATCTTCATTTGATTCGTAAGTGCTATCTTCTTTTTCTTTAGCACTTTCATGATCAGCAAATGCATCAAGAAAGGAAACGAACTCTTCATAGACAGCATTTTTATATATATATATATATCTGATAACTACACTAAGTTGAGACTTGTGAGACAAATCCGTCGTCTCATCAAACAAAACAGAGTAGAAGATAGCTTCTCGGACTCTTGTCAGTATCTTTTCTGTAATTTCTTCGCCAATACATTCTATTAGTTCATTTTGGATCGTCTTGCTAATGTAGGATGCAGTAGAGGAAGAATTTTTCAGATGTTCTTCAAGCTGTTTGTCTCCAGACGCAACCATTAGCCTAAGTATCTCTCTGAAATTACCGTCATTTCCTGTTGCAGATGCAGAATCATCTTGATTTTCAGAGAAGAGACTTCCATCACGGTGCCCCCTAAACGCCATACCCTGCCTTCCAAGAAAGAGCGTCGCTCTTACAATGGGAACAAGCCGTTCTCTATTTTCTCGTATCTGACCAAGTCGTTGTTGGTTCACCTGATTGATGACATCGACTTCAGGCTTGTTGTAGATATCTAGAAAATTTTTTCCTTTTTCCACAGCAGTCTTGTGGTACTGGCTATTCTCATGATTAGCTAAGAAACTGTTTTTTATGCTTCCTAAAAGGTCTTTAAACGTTATCAAGGGCTCAGTGACAAGTTTTTTCAAAGGGACATTCTTATCCTTGCCACCTACACTTCCAACATTGAACCAAGGACAATACTTACAGTACAGACCCCTTGAAGAGTGAGACAAAACTAGCCAATTTTTATAATGGTCAAGGTGTTTGTGACTTAGATAATGTTTATATTCCTTTCCTTTGTAGTTGTAAGTAGAGAATGGAAAATCGTAATGAGCAGGCGGCTTCCATGGATTTAGTAGTAGCTCTCGCTTTTGAAAATCAGAAACATTTTGACCTATGAAATTACCTATGTCATTCATTACCATTACATTCGCTGGATTCGTAGTAGGTATGGACACGACAGATTGGAGCTATCCGGTAAAGAAGGGACGATGCAACTTACGCTTCCTTCCTTTGTATTACAAGTGGAGGTTGTGGAGGAGTCAGAGTCAGTGGACATTGCGATGGCACCGGTGACTGGAGCATGCATGAGAGATGGTGCAGTGGCAACGTCGGAGCCCTCCACGACTGCAACGGATGTCTTCGGTATGGTGGGCGCTGGCCCCTGACTTGTTGTAGGTGCAGCCTCAGGTTGGCGTTTGAAGAAATTATCGATCGTCTTCAACCGCTTTGACTGATGCTGGTGGGGCTGAAGGGGAACACAAATAAAAATCAACGCTTAGATAAATTTATAGTAATAAATATTTGATATGATAATCCTGTTCTTTGTTGTTGTTTTTTCTTAGCGACTGCCTTAAACTACGGCTCATAACACTTATACTCAATAAAGGGGACTTACCTTCGAACTCGAGCTGTTGCTGGGCCCTGGATTGGATTCTATGCCTGCCGCAAGTAGCAGAAGTCGTGTGACAAGTCCATTAAAATAGTTCAACATTCCGCCTAATGTTAATTTTTGCAATAAATTGACATTTAATAAATACCTTTTTTTAAACTTAGTAAAAAGTTGAATTTCCGTGAGTTAAATAATTTTTTTCATTCTCTGCTTTAAATGGAATTTCACTTATACTCCAGTCAAATTGTGCTGCAAATAGCCCCTAGAGGGAAAGTTTTGGGGTAATTTTGATTTTTCCATTCTGTATGTTTTTTGGGGTGCTGACTCCGAATCTGAGATTTGCTAACAAAATTTCGTGACGCAACATTAAAAAAAATGCAAAAAAAGGTTAAAAATCTCGCTATTTGGCGGTTTTTTCCTTAGAACTCGAAAACTATCAACTTTTCGTAAATAACCTTCTTATTCATAAAGAAAGTTCAAAAAATTTACTACAAATTTCACTATTTAGGTTTTTTTTTCTCCGACGAACTGTTCGGGCTCAAGTGCTAGTTGAAAATTGGCGTAGTTTGTCTCTCTCCGCAAAAACCCACGTTGTCCACTCAATTAGTGAATTCCTCCCAGTTCTCTGCACATACCTTATTAAGATCGTATATGTAAAGGTACAGGTCATTTTTTCAAAAATTACTTAATGTTAAAGTCATTTAATCAGGTCCGAAATTGTATATCAGTATATCAGGAAAAACAGTTATTAATAAAGAAAGACTGAAAAGAAGGTCTCTTCAAAAAAATATAAATCGAGGATTGTCATTTTTGTTTTTAAAAGCTTTATTTTTCCTGAAATTATTTGAGTTATATTTTTTTTCTAAAATTTAATAATAAATTTCATATTTTATTGATACACAGATATTTTCTTTATTTATAAATTTATTTTTGTCTAATGTCAATTTAAACTTCAGAAGTAAATAAAATTTATCATGACGAAATGTTATATAAAATTTGGTTATTTACGAAAAGTTGATAGTTTTCGAGTTCTAAGGAAAAAAACCGTCAAATAACTAAGATTTTTTAACCTTTTTTTT
>JAFIDM010000001.1:97687747-97711378 GCA_023159025.1 Thereuonema tuberculata
TTTACAATAGGGTTAAAACGAATCACTTACGTTAATTTGTACTTAAATATTATTTAAAAACATCACAGAGGCAAACAACACGGTTTCGTGTTTGAGAGATCAACAAAAAAAAAAATATTAAGTCAGCGCCTCTAATAGCTGGTGTATTTTTAATTTAACATATCGTGGGAGTTTTGCGAGACGATCGTTTCACATTTGGCTTTTTTTTTCTTTCTTTCTGAGAGGAATTTTCGAGTTGGCGTCTCACGGGTGATGATCGCCATCCCCCAGGGTCTCGATCCGAAAAACGACCCCTCCCACCTCACGGCGAAGATGAAACTGAGTGGCCCGCGGCCACCTCCACCGCCTGCTCTCGTGCACCCGACCCATTTAAGTAGGACGGCCATCATCATCATCAGCAGCAGCAATGGATGGGAGCTCACTCGCTCCCTACCTTCTGCTCCCTTCATTGTAAAAGCCGATCCAAAATAAGCAAATAGCAAGAATTAGTAGAACAAAAACCTAATCATTTAAAAGGAATAACAGTTGGTTAACGACACCTTTAATGGATGAAATCACAGAACAACCAATAGCAAAAGAGTTTGTCTGATTCCGTTCTGTCTTCATTTAAAATAAAGATAGAACCAAAGAAAACGAGATTTACATTACAGTTGAATTATTCTCGTAACTGTAGCGAAATGAAAAGGAGATTCAATTTAGGATCTAAATCGAAAAGTTAAGTGAGTAATAAATATTTCACCCCAAATTTTGGCCCAAAAACTAGATTTTTTTATGTTTGTTTTTGTTATTATATATTAAACAAGAAAAATATAATAACAATAATATTTATTACTATATTTTTTCTTTACTCCTGTTCTTTTGTTTCTTCTTATTCTTCTCAAAAATGATTGAAGCCCGAGAATTTCAAGCTAAGGTCTTGTAAAGTGAAAATATTCTCATGAACATAAACAAGCATAAAGAAATGAACAGAAAATGAAAAATATCTGAGCTTTCGTCGGTGAGAGTCTGGGACGGCCATTTCGTCCTTTTATGGACTCGTCAGCCAGACTCACTCACCAGATGAAATGCTCAATTAGTGCCAAAGTGATAAAGGAAACCAATCCAACACCCGGCTGTGGCCTCCCTCCAAAAGAAAACACATTTAAAAAAAGAAACCAAAACAGGCATAATTTCAAATCCTGACCTGCACAAAAGGACGAAACGGCTGTCCCAGACTCTCATCGATGAAAGCTCAAATATTTTTCATTTTCTGTGTCTTTTCTTTAGGCTTTTATACTAACTTCTGGCAGTTAAATGTTTTATTTTATTAATTCTTATGAATTTTCCATGTTTACCTAGTGCGTAGGAGGAACCAATGCAGTGATTCCAGTTTCCTTTATATTTTAAGAAATACAGTCACTTACTAAATTTTATCTAACAAGTTGAAAATATTATGGTTAATTTATTCGAAATAATCAAGGACATTTAAAACTATTAATCGGAAAGAAATTGGTTTGGCATTTCTTTACAGAGTTCTTTACTAATTAATCTCAACGAAGTAAGTTCAATTCTTCAATAGAAAATCTTTTCACTAATTTAAAATCCATTTTCGAACAATTGTATTGGATGAAATCCAAAGCCACCAAATCTAAAAGCTATATTCTGTTAAAGAAGAGGAACTCAGTTAAATAATAAATAAACTTAAATCCATCCGAACCAATACTTCTCAACAATTTATAAATTCAACAGATGAGACTCATAAAGAATGCTTTACCAATACAGATTCTGTTCTATTTTTGATTGTTGGTTCAACTGTTTACTGATTGCCTTTCTATAATGTTTATTGAAGTGCTTTGTTTCTCCCACATCGATTAACCTCTCTTTCCCTATTTCGAATTACTTGATCTTAAACTCTGCAACAATGTGAGTCAATTGTCAATTTCTAATATTTTTTTCCTTTGTTGTTCATTCTGTCTGTTATCGTGATTTGTAAGATCCCCAAGAAAAAGCGAGATTGTATTACAGATCAATTCAAAAAAACTTAATGTTTTGTATTAGAGAATTCTTAGTAACATATTATACGAGTTTGTGTGTTTGTTTATTCGCGAATTTATCTTGAAACTTTGAAAAAAGACTTATATTTCTCTACGCTACAAGGTTATCAATTTCTTTTCCTTCTGTAATTTTGTTGCCAAAATTAAAATTACTAACTTTACAAATTGTATCTTATTTCTGCTCTTAGAAACAGAGTTCATTAAGATATGGTTTTTCCTGAATGTAAGTCTTTGTGGGTCTTTGTTTCAGCAATAAGAAATCCCTTTAGTTAATCCCATTTATATTTCTTTAACTCTGTCTCAAGATGGTTCCATTTGATTTCCTTTCACTTACATCATCGAGCAAAATCCGCCAACCAAGACGACATGGTGTTTGTGCAAATGAAGTGCGAAGTGAGCGATGCGAGACGTCCTACGTCCTTCGCGACAGGTTTTGGCGAAGCAACAAGTGCGACGGCGGAGGGAGCGAGGGTGTACGCGATGCCTTCTTCTTTCTTTCTTTTTTTTTTCCCCCTTTTTTCTCCGTCCTCCCCTCCTTCGTTTCGTGTAATTCCTCTCTTCCTTCACCTGATAGTGAAATATTCCGATCACGGACGAGCTGATTGTGGGAGTACGCAGTCTCTCGCATTAATTACAGCTACGGCTTGTCAGTCCGACTCCCGGATTACAGTTGGGGGAAGCAGTTCGTCCGGGGCTGTTATTTTAAATATTAAACGACTGGCATGGGAGCACACCTACCCTATCATTAGGCTCGGACCACGGAAAAACCAGTTGCTGCCGAACAGAGGGGGTGGACGACGGGCACCCACACTCAGGCATTGTGGGAAACAAAACAACATCAAATCAAGCAATCGAAACAGACACTTTGAACAAAGAAATTCTTATCAAATACAAAGAAACTCTTGAGTGACATTCAGAATTATAGACTATATTATGTGGGATCTTACATCAATTACAATACAGGGTATACAAATCATTTTTACCTGTTTCTTTGTATAATTGATAAAAATTAATTCTTCAATTTTACTGTAAGAAATTACCTGATTTTGCTTCCAGTGATTTTTGCGCTATGTATATAAATATATAAGAAATAATATGTGGCTTTTTTTGTCTGGAACAAATCACAGTAGAATGGAATACATCTGGTAATCAATAACACTAAAACAAATCAACAACCTATATCCAAAAAAGCAACTTTTAAGTTGCTTATGATTTGAAGTTTATGATTTGTTTATTTATTTATTTATTTTAGATGTAATCTATTATTAAAAAAGTCGATTTTTAATAGAATCTGTCGAATTAACAAGGTGTATATTCTTTAAAAAGAATTATTTCTATGTTGTTTCTTTTCGTTGTCTACTAACACAGAAATGACATATGAAAATTTCATAAGCCAGACACCGAATGAAGATGAATTAACAAGGATGCGACCCTGGATTTAGGATATCTCAGTTTTCTTCTTTCATTTCAAATAAAATACATTAAAATAAAAAATAAAATACTGTGATTTTTAAAATAAAATATTGTATCTACATAAACATTTCAAATTAATAGAAAAAAAAAAACCATATTTAAATTTCAAATAGAGAACGTAACTGGCTTTTTAATCATTTAATAAAAATATAAATTTATTATAAAAGTTCTTAAATGTTTCGGAATTAGAATTATTCGTTGTCAAAGAGCAGCATAAAGTGGATAATTCAATTTGTTTTCTTTCTGTATTTCAAAAAAAAAAAATATGAAGAAATAATTTTAAAATGATTGTTTATAATCTAATCTAAAATTAACGCAAATTTATGTTGAATTAATGGAACTGTGTGAAAATCTTATTTGAAAAGATATCAAGTCAAAGCTAACGATTTGGAAATTATTTAAAGTCTTTTTCTTTTTCACAGAGATGTTGATTTCACAGGCCTCTGTCTATTAGAAGTTTTTTTTTCTTCTTTGTATTTCGAACGATATTAATCTACTATACAATTAGTAGGAAGAAATAATTAAACAAACGGAAATCTGTGATAAAACATCCCTTAATGATATTTGTGTCTCTTAATTCTGTTTAATTCGAGTTCTTAATTAGTAATTGGCTCCGATTTGTAAACCTGATAGTTAACTAGATTCCGTTATTAAAAATAATGGACTACATTCTTTTCACGATTACTTTATTTATTGATAAACATCAATGGGTGAAACCAAGTTGTTTACTAAGTGACATCCTAGAACAGCTGCTTCGCGCTCTTTGGCGATCATCAGCTAGGAGCAGTCAGGCCCGTAGCAATGCCCGTCCTAGCGTGATTTTAGAAAATAACAAGGAGTTATAAATATTGAAGTATAAAATGTTTTTCAGTAAATGGGATTAAATGTTTGAATTATTAATAATCCCAGGAATTACTAGTGAAATAAAAAAAAGGTTGCTTCGATTTATCGGCTGTCTAGCGGCACTTTTGAAAGTACTAGTCCATTGAACAGTGCTGCATCACTACCACCTGTGAGTCAACTTTTTCCACTTTGACGGCCATTAATCGACCTCAAAGGCTTTCAATGAACCATCGAAGAATGGCATATCTAGTTTTCTAGTAGTTTTCTTGTCGCAACAACCCTCGCACCTTGGATGAGTTGAAAACAAACATACGGCAAGAGATCGCCTTCATTACGGTCACAGAATTGAGGAGTGTATTCCTGAACATGCTGCAGCGGGCGGAGAAATGCCTCGGGGCTACTTCCAACATATACTCTGAACATAATAAAAATATATCGGCAAAAATGTACAGATAAAATGAACAGGAGCGATAGCGTTAAATAGTGTCCATTTTTAGAACCAACCTATACCTTGAACCCATCAAGAAACACAATGAACACTCACAAACTACGCAAAGGATTCGCACCCCCGATCTGTCATCGTGAAGAGACTGGAACGAACCGTTTCGCCCTTATTAGGGCTCATCAGCCAGCCAAACTCCACCGATAACAAGCTCAGAAGGTGCGAAAGGTTAACCATCTCGGCTCTTGCTCCCAAGACCGGGACTTGGAGCTTTGTGATAATACTAATATGTTATGTAAAGGGCAAGTACAAACGTGTTCCATATTATTTCTGTATTTTTCTTTTATTTCTGCAATTCTTAAAAGAATAGTGTCAATTATTGACATTGAATATCCAATGTCAGTTAATATTGGAAAAATCCCAATATGCCTACTTACGGGCCTATCCCAATATGCTGTTGTTTAATATCAGGCTTTCAGCAACAAAAAGATTTTTTTTTTATCAGTTTAAATTAAATCAGTTTATTATTAAAGAATACATTATTTTTTCTCTTGGCATTAGAATTTTGTATTTTCTTATATTTATTTTTTCATCTTTTGTTAATATACAATAATCTTGTATTATATAATTTATTATTTTCTGTAATATTCTATTTATGTTATTAGTGTCTGTATTAATTAGATGCATCCAACAACCCAATCCATAATTTATTAATGAGTCTATAAATGATTTATATATTAGTATCTTAAATCTTATAGAAAAGATACCGTACTCTGTATGTGTAATTTTGCAAAGTCTTAAATCCGCCCCTGCGATTTGTAAAACCAGTTGCCATTTATAATTAAAAATATGTGTACAGTTGGTTAAGTGGAAAGGAAATACATTATGATCTACACTTACAATGAAAAAATATATGTTCCTTTTTTAATTACAAATAATTATAATCACAGAGAATATAAACTGAAATAAATGTACAGTACAATCCCGGTTAACCGAACTAAAGGGGGGGGGGACCGTTTAGGATAACAATTTTTTCGGTTAAGCCATGAACATCTAATACAGCTACAGTATTTTGTATTGTGATTACAGTATTTATTTTTGAAAGGTTTTGAAGGTCAAATGAAATCAAAATTCTCTTTGTATGCTACACTTATGTTCTTTATTAAAGTTAAAATTACATTTTTAGGATTACAGTAGGCTACATCAATATACAGTATTCTGTACTTAATAGTTTGTAGCATATGTTATCCGTTCTTTTTCATTTTGTGTCCTGATGCAGACGTTTCTTTTGAGGAAGCTAAGGATTTCGAATTATTTCCGTGCAGTACGGTACAGTATTATTGTTTGGATTTGCGATTTTTGGAGGCGTTTCGGATGACCCGAGCTCGGTTAACCGGGGTTTTACTGTATATCAAAATGTGTTTCTTTTGTTTAAATCCATTTTTTTTGTGTAAAGATATGTAGGTAAAAAAAAAAACTGTAAATATTTTTGGAAAAAAACTGTAAATCACAATCCTAGGAAGCCAAACATTTGCCACAGAAGGCATTTGTCCACAAAAGGGGGAAAAATTATTGATGATAGAACTGTCTTTCCCTTCTTCTGCCTTTGAGTCTTTTACACGCTGAGTAGCGCTAGCTGATGAGAGTATAACCTCGATAACATCTGTCCCCGGATCTCAGCAAATCTCTACGGGATTCCTTATTTTTCTAAAGCTAAGCTGTTTTGTAAAAATAAGGAATCAATCCTTAAAAGAATACAAAGCTGTTTTGTAAAAAATAAGTTTTTGTTTTGTTTTGTTTCGTCAGTTGTTTCTCAATAGTTGATTAAACTTCGTATTTTCATTTATTCAATAAAATAATAACAAAAAATGAATTCTCTGATTTCATCAACTTCTGAGTAGATGACAAAAGTAAAAGTCTAATTTCCATTTTTAACATCAACGTCACAGAATCTAAAATGTCAGTTGTTACACAGAATAAAAGGATTTTTAGTAAATCCCTTGGAGCTAAAACTCCAATATCAATTCACCGTAGCTTTTAAACTTTATGTCCTTCTGTGAGATGTTGCGTATTTTATTGTTGAAATATTCTATATATCATTTCCAAAAGTTATTTTACAAGAAATTAGCGAAACTAGCTACGCATTGTAAGTTAAAGGTGCAAAGAAGTATCGCCTCTCAACGCTACACAATCAATGGAAGTCGAGTTTAGGTCAGTCCGACTTTCGCCCGTCGGAATTTCAGGAATATCTTTATTTGTAAGAAGATTGGTTAAATCCGAAGGTCCATTTGGAGAAGAAGAAAACCAAAAAATTCCCCTAGTATTGCCGGAAGCCCAATTTTACTCTTCTAACAATATCACCTGAACAATTTCATATCCTAACGTCCCCATTACTAGATATCTATTACCTAACATTTCATCACCATTTGATTCCTTGTTCAATATATCTTATAAATACAGGGTGGTTCAAAATTCCCTATACAGACTTTAAAGGTATGTCTGGAATACAAAACAAACAGTATTCATAGTGGAACGAAAATCTGCAAATGACATCCAAATGTGCTAGATGATACACCAAGCTTCAGAAATAAAAGACAACAAGTAAGGTAGTCAACATGTTTTTTAGCCCTATGTTTACAATCTGACAGTAAGGTGTACACATACAGGTTCACAGGAAGTGCTCAAAGTTACTTCCATCAACAGTAATATACGCCACAGGCTGCATTGCGGGAGAGCAAGGTGATACGCAGTACCTCGTGTACGAGGATTGCGTTCAATTCAGTGTGCGACCTCTTCCTCCATTGCGGGAGAGCATGTCGATCGTTGCCCACAGTCAAGCCTGTTTTCATAGAATAATCCAGTTTAACACAATCTCTGGTGCAAACGCGCAAATGTTTGATGATTGGGCACACGTCTATTGGGGAACCGTTCACTCGAATTACAGCGACTCGTCCGTTTGTGTTCGCTGTCCCAAAAGCTAGGTGCATTTCTGCCTTCTCACATTAGTGAAGATATACATCCTATTCGAACAAAGTCAACGTCTCAAACGACGATGGCGCTCACTGCCAAACTAATGTGCTGCCAAACAGCGCCCTCTCGCACATTCGGGTGGCGTTTGCGGACATACGTTCCACTATGAAAACGGCTTGTTTTTGTATTCCTGATTCACCTTTAAAGTACAGAGAATTTTGAATCACCCTGTATGTAATGAAAATCAAAAACCATTAAACAATCTTTATATACTGTAAATATAAAAAGGTAAATTGCAGTAATGGAGTGTTAGATCAGATGATGATTAGATGAGTGTTAGATGCCTGTTAATTAATTAACAGTGA
The DNA here is from genome assembly GCA_023159025.1 of Thereuonema tuberculata. Classification (NCBI taxonomy): domain Eukaryota; kingdom Metazoa; phylum Arthropoda; class Chilopoda; order Scutigeromorpha; family Scutigeridae; genus Thereuonema; species Thereuonema tuberculata. Next base: position 97,695,874 of record JAFIDM010000001.1, read on the forward strand.
GCGTAAAACAAGCGTGATAAAGAGGATTCCGTTTCAGAAGACCTTGCACACAATGCTATCTATACGTCTTATAAAATAGCAAATAAGTAAATAACATGATATTGTCGACAATATTATCGTCAGTCTAAAAAAAGACAAATAAGGAAGAACAAGGAAGGAACAGGACACATAGGAACAAGAAAGGTTTTGATGGGAATCCGGGACGGCCGTTTCGTCTTCTTTAGGATTCAGCCAGATAAACCCACAATGACAGGCTCACAGAGGATATGAAAAGTTGAGGGTCCACTCAAGCTCCCGCCAGCGGGACTTTCAAAAACAAACAACAACAATAAAAAAAATAAACAATAATCCAAAGAGCTTTAAATTCCAGCCTGAAGACCCCAAAGGAATTTAAATAAAGCATTCAAGAAAACCTTTTACAATAAATAATGTAAAAAAAAAAAAATAATTTGCCTTGATTAACATATAAAAGACAAATAAGGAAGGCACATAGGAAGGTTTCAAGGTAACATAGGTAACAATATTGTTAAGTTTATTTTTTATTGTTGTTTCTTTTGGGGGGAGTCTACTGATGGGAACATGAGTGGGATCCTCAATCTTTCGCACCTCTCTGAGCGAAAGTGCCTCCCTTATTTGTCTTTTTTATATTAATCTAGGTACGAAATATCTTTTTTGTTTACATTATCATTAGTATTTCTTGTATAAGGATTGGTTAGTTTACACCCTATGTAAGAGCTTAATTAATAAAAGTAAAACCAAAAACATGAAGAAAAAAACTGGTTTCCTATTTTACACGAAACCATAGGACCTCCTACATGTTTCATTTTCAGTCTGTGAGGCAGAGAGTGATCGCAAACTGAAACTCATATTTTTTTTCCCTAACTCAAGAAGTCATAAATTTTCGATAAGGTTCACTCATATCTGTACGACGTATAGTTTGTGCTTCAGAAATGGCGATGAACAGACCCTTCTTAAGAGTTCCCCCCACCTTCACACATTGGGTACGGGGTCACTAAAAATCCTACAAGCTATGCAGTGACACTACGCTAAATATTTAATTATTGTTAATGTAATGCGTTTTTGTTTTGATATTTTGTGACTCCATTTTATATTCACGAATGAAAGAACATGATGGCAATTCTTGCTAATGAGTTTTTCTGTATAATTAATTAAACAATTGACTGCGAATGCGCAGTGTTCACTCTCTTCCACTGAAACATTTTCGTCCATTTGTCTGTTTTATTGTATGCTTACCACGTTAAAACGACTCGACGGACTTCCATAAACCTTAGTATGCAGCTTTTTCATGGTCCAATTTAAAACATAGGCACATTTATTTTGATCCCCACCCCCCTTTCCGTCTTTTAAAAACGACCTCTGAAATCCTTCACTGAAATGGCTGGACTCTTTTCTTCAAAAGTTGACACGGTTTTTATTTACGGTCCAACTAAAAAAAACATAAGCACAGCTATTTTGGTCTCAATCCCAATCGTCGAAAAGAATTCCCTCCTCCCCCCAAATTCTGCATACTCAGTCCCCACTAGGTGATAGATAGCTAAACGTACACCTAAATAACTTTAGTTATTTCATTATTTTTAGTTGTGAATTGATGTAATGTCTTTAGTTAAGACACTTATTCAGTCTTCTCGAACATTTTCAAAGACAACGGTTGGTTTCTGCTGGATGATTTTATTGAAGCCAGAAGCAAAATTACAGTAATTGAATCGAAAATCCTTTTGTTAAAGACTGTACTGGAATACAGTAGTTTTACATCTAAAAACAAGATAGTAACTGCAATCCTCAATGTACATTATCACACACGGGCACGTTCTGCAAATTGTTCATTCATCATCACTCGGTATCTGCTTTTGAATTGCAAATCCGTCTTTCGCCATTGATACTTCAAGAATGGCAACAATAGGAATAATTCTCTATTTGAATACATCATTAAATTTCTCAACAAATGATAATAGAAGAACTTAAAGAGTATTTCAACAAAGCTTATTAAATAATTAGGATAATCTTATGCTCTTTACATAGCGAAATAAAGTATTTTTTATTATGGCCATCAGAGAATGAGAACAAAATGAATTTATTCAGTAAGTTCGTTACATTTTTGAAAGTGGATTATTTAAAGAAAATAAACCATAAATTTTTATTTTCTTTTGAAAAATACAACGATGCTTACAAATATGATTTAACTAAATAGCTAAGCGAACACAAACCACTTTAATGTTGGAATGTATTATTGATAGAATGTATTATTGAGACAGAAATAAAAATGATAATTGGGACATATACATTCTGTGAATAAAATAACATCAGATATGCTCTGCTAGCAACAGAACTATAAAGAAACTGCAAATAATGTGGCATCAATAAAACAAACCAGAAAGCAGAATAAAAACATTTAATATAATCTAACTTGTAATATATTCGATTTACATCATAAATTTACTGTTACACGCTGGACAAATTCTCTACAATTCTGTTCTGGTAAATTCCATTTATTTGTCCTCTACTCTGTGTGTAAATTATAGTTCTTAACCTTACTTATCTTTCACGTAGAGACGACTGCGACGACGTTGGATGTAACGTTCGAAGTCTCTGGAAGGACGTGATTCTTGTAGATTCATTTTTCACTACGTAAGTCAACACTTCCTCTAACATAATGTGCTCGTGGACCATTTCCTGATGAATCTGTGAAGTTTTGACACTTGGGTGACTCAATTCGTCTCATCCATAATGAGTTCTGACTCAGCAATGGCCTCGTGTTCAGTCATCAGTCTGAAGAATCCAAAATCGCTTTCGACCAACTTCTCAACAATAATTCTCAATTCTACGCAGGTATCGCATGACACAATGGTAATGACAATGAATATCTTTACATTGTGAAAACAGTGTTATGGAAATCCGTCCATCCTTTTTAACGTGATATATGTAATAAATTCTTAATCTGATATAAATTTTTAGCTTGTCAGTAATAAGAACACTTACTTTTTGTGTTAAAAGAGTTATGTATCAATAAATGTAAGATATGTATCTGTGTTATTATTGAATAATATTGTTATTTTTCTTATTACGGAAAATATTAAAAATTTTGAAAGTTTAACTTTTAAGGTTATGATTGTATATTTCCATTATTGTAATGGAACATAGTAAATTCTTGTGGAATATTCGTGCAAGATTTTTAGGTCTGAAATATTGAAAATTCGTTTGCAGTTCTTTACGTAAAAGTAAAAATAAACAATTGTTTTTTTTGTTTGTTTCTTTAAGAAAGTGTTTCTTAGATAGGTTCATTAATTTTTCAAAGTACTTCAGTACATCAACCCTGGGTTTCACTAACCTCTAATATTCACTCTTAAAGCAAATTGTTCTATTTTCAGATGATTTTTTTTCTTCCAAAGTTAGTGAATAAAGAGAAAGAGAAAACAGGAAAATTTAAACTGACAGCAACAAATAAAAAAACAATTGTATAGGAAATATTTGCAGTCTTCTTCTGACCAACCCATGTCACAAGATAAGAAGCATGAAAAATCCACTCTGAAGAAGAAGAAGGAAAAAAGGGAAAATAGTAACATCTAAGAAGGAAGAAAGAAAGATGGAAAAAAAAAAAGACTCGGAAAGTAGGCAGATGCAAGCGCGAGACCCAGCCGCCGTTGCCCAGGTGATGATCCTCTCCCAGCGACCTTGTAATTGGCTTCACCCCCACGCGGAAATGGAGACATTGGGAACATGATACCGTCTTCTTCAGAATTACCCAATACAAAGATACAAGCATAAATGAGCTCTCAAGAAGCAGTGGATAGCAGTGTAGGCACTGTGAAAGGCAATCAGAACCCACAACCATCTTTTCTTCTCTAACATTTACTTAAGCCTTATGTAAGTGATTTAAAGTTTAAGATGGAAAAGTTGTATTATTAATTGCTTACAATTATTAATTGTAAATTGTAAATAATCATAACTAACTTGTTTGTCTACAGTAATTTTGTATTTAGTTAACCAGCAGTCACTGTAGTGCCAATCTCATGTAATTTGGTAATTTTCTTTTCCTCAAAAACTAATTGGTTTTTCACCCACACAGTAGACGCTTACCTTAGCTAGAATTTGTGTGTTATGTGTGACCAATGCTCAGTAAATAAATTAAATGGTTCTTCCATCTTCTGGATTTTGTGAAATTTTGGAACTCACATCAATACTTTGCTCTCACCTGTAGATAAATGGATTCCGATGCTGAAATCACATTAAACAATTTAGGAATGAATTATAGAGTCAATGCGCTTTATGAAATAAGATTTCTGCCCAACAATGTTATGTAAACATCTAGGAAAAATATTTCACATCAAAGGAAGGAAATTGAGGCAGTTATTTATTATGATATTGTAGCCCAAAGTTAGGCTACCCAAGGAAGTTTTCTGATAATAAAAATATTTTACTACGTGTATCACTTAAAAAGATAATTAAAATTGCCATTCATTTTAGGCCTTTTGTATGATATATCTCGAGACTGATGATTCTCTTCCTTCCTCTGACTGTAACTAGCAGATGACATTAAATTTACGAACAAACTTCAATGGTTAAATGAAAAACAAACAAACAAATAATTTGATATGACAAACAAAGCTGAAGAAATTCAGCAGTTTGTGTCTTATCTGCTACAGGCATACTTTTATATACTTAGACTAGACGGCTGCCCGTCACTTCGCTCCGGAAGCCTCCATATATAACGGGAAAAAATAATTATTTATTTAAAAAACAAAACAAAAAAAAGTAAATTACATCAAGTAAACTAAAACCTAAATCTTTCAACTAAACATAAAAAGAAATTCAAGCTAAAATTCTAAAAAATATATGCAATAGAATGTTGAAATCCATTTGTAACAGTCGGAAATTTATTCACAAAAAAAAATTATATCAAGTAAATTAAGACCTAAAGCTTAAAACGAAAACTAAAAATAAAGTTTAAATTCTAAAAAATGCTTGCAAACAGAATATTGAAATCGCAAATTTGAATATTGCAAAGAAATTGCAATAGAATATTGTTACTGTTTGTAACAGTTGGAAATTTGTTGCCTGGCGAAATTACACTGTTGCGGACAGGGTTGACTAAGCAATAGTACTACCGCATGTGAATTGTTGCGAAATCTAATTGTTGAACAACAATATTTTTGTAGTCCCAATTGTCGCCTCCTGGTGCAAATGTGGCGCTTTCAAGAAAGGTGGTCCTTCCGTTTACACCCCTTAGGACGCCAATATCGAAAATTCGTCGAATACGGATAGTTTTGAATTGACAAAGAACATATCAAATTTCGTGTTTCTAGCTGACACCGTTTCCGAGATATGCATAACCTTCAAGAAATTTTACCCACCCGTTTACACCTTTTAGGGGTGGTATTTTTAAAAATCCTTTCTCAGTGAGCGCCTACGTCATAATGGGAACCCATTCCGAAAATTTCATGTTCCTAGGTTCAGTGGTTTTGGCTGTACGTTCGTGAGTGAGTCCGTGGGTTTTACCTTTTTATAGGTATAGATAAATATTTGGCTTCATTGGTGTTAAAAGGATTTCTTTCGGGATGGGGATGAATGGGATCTCCAATAATTACAGTAAAAAAACAACAACATCGTCTTCAAAATTTCAGAGGGAGATGGTCAAGCTCTTCTCAATTGACCATTCAACCAAAAAAAAAAATTAAAAGGATTAAAAATTAAAAGTATTTAGCTTACTCTATCTACTTCGAGATTTCGGGTAAGGGCCAGGTCTCTTTACTTAATGTTCAATTTAACGAAACAGTTGAATGAAGGATTACTAAGATTACTTTACATCTGCAAGGAAAACTTCACATCGTAAAGATATTTACGTTTTCAGAAAAACAATGATCCTATAAAATGAATTATAGTATTTTGCAAAAAAAAAAAAAAAAGGGTTTGCCTTATATGGTCATTATGTAGCGATCGATTTTGTCTGGAACAAACGTCACCAGTCATGACGTCATCAACAGCAGCCTCACCGCAGGGCTGCCGTGCGGTCGATCTGTCGGAACAATCAAGTCGCTGCAAGGCGAACCTCGCACCTGAAGAGAACAAGCGATAATTAGCATTAAATGTAGCTTCTTTTATGAAGAAAACTGTAGGTACTTTTAAAATTTTGTAAAATCTTTAAAATGTCTTTAAAATATCATTTTACGGCGAGATACAGCAGCAATTTGCTTAAAATTAAAATAATAAAAATTGTTTTATTTTTCTAAAAGAGTTAGTCAGGGAAACGAGACTGTTACTGAGTGGACTGGAAATGATTTTCACTTTTTTCATTTCTTCAGATTTACTAACAATGAATATTTATTTAATCACTAGATTTATTTCATTTTCCCATTATTTCCATTTACTCTAAATTCAATTCGTATTTCCTGACATTTCCTAAAATCAATTTTCACGAAACGAATTCAAGTCCTTTCCCATGAACTGATGTTTTCTTCGTAATTAATTAGCGCTGTGTCACGTGATCCGACGTGGGCCCACCCCCGCACTATGTAGGAGTTCTGACTGGTACGAGTGTATGTGGAGGTTTGGTTTTTTTTTCTTGTCTAGGTCTATATATTTCCATCACTTCAAAGAGATGTTTTTGCTCGAGATTGATTTAAGACGTTGCTTTCGCCCGGAATTAAATGCTTCACGTTTTAGAGGATTGCGAACAAAGAACGCCACGAATTTCACCCACCCACTGCCTCCCTCCCCACTCCCAAGTTATTTGTACTGAAAGGAAAAAAAAAAATAAAAAAAAGAGTCACAGATCCTTTTGGAGGCCAAACCCTTCGCCATACATATTAATAGACATTAACAAATAAGTTATAAGAAAAATACACAAGAAGAATTCAAGGCATTTGAAAGATCTTTGGTTCGTTATAAGTCTTACAATAATGATAATGGAATTGAAGATACTAATTCTTAATTTTGAGTATTCAACAAAACATTTCTATATTATTTTATAAACGTTACTGGAATTTTCTCTTCTCTAACAGTCAAAACTGTAATCCTTTACTGTGTTGGTGAAAAGTGGGGGAACCATACAGTACCCTAGCAAAAGTTTCTGAACACTTTCTAAAATCGTCTTTCTTTATTTTAGAATGACGGTAGACCATCTGATAGTCAACATTATACTGCAGATAGATAATCCTATAACTAGAGATTGTCGAAAATTGTTAGGTCCTTCAACAACGAACTCAGCAAATGAGTCTCTGTATTAAAAGTTCAGTGGTTCTCAAGTGGATTAGGATTATTATTCTTTCTCTGCTGCTTCACTTCTTGAAACTTCTAATGTGAGACTTACAGTGAATGAGAACATCTTCTGATAAAAATTAAAAAATAACTGCAAAGTACTTGTATTTATCGAACCAACTGATCAGAAACCACGTCCTTTATCAGAAACTCCGTGCATAAATATTTGTAGAATGACGTCACTTACGTCGTCTGTTGGATGTGACACTAATCAAGTCATAGTAAATGGGTAGTTGTTTGCTCTGAATTTTTCAAAGATTTACTTCTTCTTTAGTCAGCAGAGAATTAATTAAAACAAGAAGTTCCCGAAAGTTCCTGAAAATTCCTGAAAGAAAATATTATTTCTTAAAATTTCTTTGTTAGTTTTTGAAAATCACTAATTTTTATTCTGATATCTACTGAATACCAAACATTATAAATTTTTCATTTCCTAAATGAAAAGAATGAATTAAATCCTTATTATTGACTACAATTTTCTAAATCCTATTCGTTTTAATCATACAAACCATACACAGATGGGTTAATTAAAAAAAAAAAAATTGGTAACCTTGATAGAAATCCATGTGTAGATTTCAATGCTTTTCTATAGGAATTTTTGTTGCCTTTTTGCGCTAATTTCTCGATACAAACCCATTTGGAAAAGATTTCAAATATCAAATCCCTAACTATGTGTTTGTCCTTAATTATGCCTACCAAGTTTCAAGAAGAAACATCCACAGCTTAAAGTAGGGAGAGAGAGAGAGACAGAGACCACATACACACACACACAGACTGACTGATTTAATAAGCCTCAGGCTAATAAAAATAATAAAAAAATATATCGAATTGACTTAAATTGAAACTTAAAAGATATCTACTATTTTGTTAGATAAGAGTATAGACTAAAATAAGGCTCAAATGTCAAGCTTAGGAAGAGATGATGTTACAGCCATCAATTCTTAAAAAAAGAATCAATAACAATTGATAACATTCTGTTTTTCACTAAATTTTTTTCTTGGAAAACTGCTGACTCGAACACAGACGAACCCGATTACGGAGGATCAATTTTTTAATGCACTTGAGAAAGAACCATATCAACGTCGATGGTTTGAAACGTGGTGATAATTTTTAAATTATTTAGATTATTTTAATTGTAATGTGTTTTTAATAGTTGATCCTTTAATTTTAGTTACTATCAAAGCGAGCGAAAATTAATGATTTTCAAAATGGATTATTATCGTTATGTATCGTTTTTAATACTTTTCGAAGAGAATTTTTGTATATTCTCATGCTAATTTCTCAATAATGACCTAAGTAAGAAAAAAAATAAAAATAAAAAATAAAAGTTAGACGGAGGAACATCCTGTGGGCAAATAAACAAAAGACAAATAAACAAAAGAGCATCACCCAGACAAAGAGACCAAAACTATTCAATTGATTATTTTACGATTTTCGATTTTAAACCAATGCTTATTATTCAATATTTTTCAGCTCAAAAGCTTTCAATGTTTATTAAGACACTGTGAAAGTGATTAGAGAATGTCCGAATAATTTTAATCTCAACAGAAACAGTAATTAAATTTGGTTAGAGTCATATGGTAAGTGAAAAAAAAACATAATTAATTTTCATTCTATTAAGAATGGAGTAAAAATTACTAAATTAAATGTTTGAGTAAATTAAAGGAAAATAATGCTTAAAAAAAAAAGTAATTATAATTAGAAATAAAAGAATAGGAAAGTCTGTAGAATAGTTAATCAGGTATTTAATATAACTAATATAATGGAATCGGATTCATTTCGTAATAGATGAATTGGAATATCTTACTATAAAAAAAAGAAATATCAATGATATTATTTTTGATTTCTGAATAAACGTCACATCATTCTCTGAGTCTGTAAATGAAACAAACTACGGGTTTTTGAATGACAACAAAGAATGGGCTGCAAAATGTATGAAGGACCACAGAAAAGTCCTGCTCGAGCCGCGAGTTTGAGACCCTCTGGTCTTTGCAAGGGATTCACAAGTTGGCTGCTGCCTCAGCTCAGTGGACATTGTGTTCCTGGAGGGGTCAAATGCTTTCTTTTGCTTGCAATACAAAAGGATGAAGGGGAGAAAAATTCTGATGGTTCCAGAATAATTTTCAACCGGATTTATCTCGACGAGATATTTGTAGGCCTGCATTCAATTTCACAATAGACATTATCAGACCATTACACTATTTACTCGTTTATATTAGAAATACAAGCCCATAATCGCATTTCTAAAATGGTCGTAGATTATAATTGATAATACAAATGTAAATGCAAAGCAAAGATCCAATACTTTTCCAGAGGAACTTACATCTAATCTGGGGTAGGTATCATCACCCACCCTAGTGCCGCTCCCACATTGCGGGTGGCGTGGATCTTTGGGATATAAATCTCCAATCAAAGGGCCAAAGGTCCATTCGACCCTCACTACTAGATGATATCGTTTGGTACCAATTGCAAATAAACTCATCTGGAGAAAGAAAGAAAAATCCTACAGAACTGAGTTCGACTTCTGTGCTTAACATTTATATCGCACAACAAAGCATCATCTTTTCTATTGATATTAATAACAAAACAAAGAAAACAAAAGGGAATTCGATTAAAATGATTAGTAAAAGAAACTTAAATGAAATAAACAAAAAAACTTAGGGGTTTTTTTTTTTTTTTTTTTTTTTGGTTTAATTAAGAAATATCACCTATTTGATCTGTCCTGTAGTTAAATTTTTTTAAGTAAATTATTCTTGTATTTCTTCATGCATCTGTTGAATTGCTGGCGGCGATTGTAATTTTATGACTTTCTATATACAGTGTTTTGAGTTTTCGATGATTTTTGTCAATTAATGTTTTTTTAATTTGTAGAATCGGATCTATCTATCAATGAATTACCCTAGCTGATATCATCTATGTCTTATTAGGAAAAAAAAATAAATCAGATTTCGTTACACGGAATAACTTTTATGGAGCTTTTTTTCTTATTTTGAAATATCCCCTGGAAATAATATTACATCCATAATATAAAAAAGAATAAACAGTAGAGCTCTTTAACAAATATTTAATTAAAAATTTCCAATTAAAAAAAATTAATGTATTGGATTAAAAAAACAATTCGTATCCTTAATATCACTAGATATAGTTAAAGTTTCTTCTTTCATATTTCAGTATAAATGAATTTTTAAAAAATGGCAAAAAAATTAAGTTCGAATAATTTGTAGAATTGTAATTAATTTTTTCTTTCTTTTTCATATATATTTTAATTACCGTAAAAAAAATATTTTCATTGTTTAAAAAACTTACAAAAATTATTAAGAAAATTTTTACAAAACGTTTAACTTGAGCCAAATGAAGATGTTGAACATTTGATGACATTAGCTGATGATTGCTAATCACAAAAATATCTGTCCCCGAACTCGAGGAAAATGAATAAATAATTTGAGAAACGATCTTAATACTTTGTTGTTAATGTTAAAAAAAATAGATTTTATATATGAAAGACGACTAAAAGATTTGTAAAGCTTATACTAATCGTCTAATTAGTAGAACAACAACATTAACAATTAAAATTTCTAACTTCTGATAAAAATTTGGAAACATAAGAATCTTTTTTAAAACTCGTGTAATTATAATATTGTATTACTTAATGTCTTTTTTTTCTAATATATATTTTTCCATGATTTGTTTTGGATTTTGTTCATTTTAATCCACTGGGACTGAGATTTCAATCGGGTTCTTGAAGATGGACTTTGGTGAGGACATGGTAGCGTCAGGTGCTTTGCCGCCCTAGCCGTAGGGGGTGGTTGTCAGTCGACGGCCCAGGCCTATCATTAGCTGGTGGAGGCTGCGTGTCAGCTCGGCCTGTGTGGGAGTTCCTGGTCGTCGGAGCATGCACTGTAATTTAGGGCCAGATATTGCATTTTTTCGCATTTAATTAGCGTAGCGTTCGCCCTTGTTTACGGGGCTTCCCTCGGGGCACCTGCTAAGGAAGAAAAAGTAGAAGAAAGGGGGGAGGTACGCCCCCGAACTCTCGCTCCGGGACACACTCACCTCTTTCGCGTGCATTTGCACTCCAAACTACTGCGACAATAAATTCAATTCTAGATTTTTTTAAGGTAGCACTTAAAAGTAAATAGGTTCTTCTTTATGGCTTCATATTTTCTCAAGATTTTAAGACTGTTTCAGCCATAAACAGGCATCTAAGAGAGGAAGACACTGTTGCCAAGACTAAGCTATTTACATCCGACGGCATTCAAACAATGGAAGGAAATCAGGTGACCACAATGGACACTTGTGATTGGTCGACAAAAATATTAGATTGGTTTGTTTGATTGGTGTAATAATTATAGAGAGAATGTAATTATTGTTGCTACAAGAAAAGACAAATTGAAAAGAAAAGAAAATGGAACATAAAATTAAAATCCAGTAAATTATAAATAATCTTTGATTGAATTACGTCTTTGACGAATGCTTGTCTTCATTTCCCGTGCTTTTTTTCTTTTTTGATGAAGTAGAAATGTAGGTAACAGCCATAATTAAAGCAAATGTAATCACGGATTTAAAAACACAATTAGTTTTTGTTAGTATGTGGTTTCTTGTTTTAATTATTACTGTTTTATTTATACTTAAACTGTTACTTAAAATTTTAAACAAATGATTGCTTGTGTTATATACGAAAACTCATAATCAAAAACCAACTTCATCAAAAGAAACTTCAATATTTCGTCTTTTATTGCGAAGACTTTATCAAGATCTCTATTTACAATTAAAATAACTAAAAAATAAATATAAAGGAAGGGAAAAAATCTCTTTTCTCAATCCTAACAAACCAATATCATAATAAAATCTCTGTAACGAGACCTTACAACGTGAAATTAATAATTAAAAACAAAATAACAATCAAAACAAATAAAGACTGGTGAACAAACATGTGAATAATATCAATTAAGTTTTAAAATACCTTTTAACCTTCTGTTTTGCAGTAATGACTTCCTATATACATTTAAAGAAACTTTGGTAACTCTTAGAGACTTGTTTTTATTGAAACATGAGATACAATTTATCAAACAAGATTCCAAGGCGAATCTTTTACATTCGTCTTTAACATTGTAAATTAAATTTACTACTGGGTCTGAGTTTTTGATTATGAGTTTTCATATATAGACAAATGAAGATATAGAGATGATTGCTTGTGTTATTTACAATAAATTTAGGCAAATGAATATTCCATAATCATTTTGAATCTCAACCTAAATTTTGAAACCTCAGATGATTTGAGTTTTGAGTCAAATGTTTTATTTGTGTTCCATATCACAGAGTCTACTTTTTTTATATATAATATACTTTGTAATTATATTGTAGATATAATGTACTTTTAGAACTGTTATAAGATTAATTATAAACAAAATTTATAACAAGAGAAAATTGGAAAAATAATAAAAAAAAATCGTTGCAATTAATAAAATAAAAGTTGTAATTTCTTTGAAACAAAGGAGTAGTAAAGAAAATGTATATTTCAATTCATGTCTTTGAGTTATCGTCAAATGGGAATCTGGGACAGCTGTTTCGTTCTTATTATGACTCATCAGCCAGATTTACCCACATTGACGATCAAATCAAATGTGCGAAAGGCTATTGGGAACGTTCGATCCCGCTCATGGGAGTGGGATTCCACACAAACGAATAATAACAAATTCACTGTAATTAGTACATCAAAACCTTGGCCGGCCAACTAGGAACTAAAGGCATTTAGTAAAGGGACAAACAAGACAGAGACCAACAGGTCTAAATATAGTTTAAAGTGCAAAAAATGAAACATGAAAAAGGGATAAAGAAAATGCACATTTCTTTCACGCCTTGAATTATCGGGAGTCTGCGACAGCTGTTTCATCCTTACTCGGAGTCATCAGCCACATTTACCCATAAAGGTTGAATGAATGAATGAAATGTGCATTTTCTATATTTAGACCTCGTTGGTCCTCCATCTAATATTCAACATCTCCTGACGGAGGCTCAAGGAACGAATATTGAGACAACCTCACCCAGAGTGGGAAAATCCCTCATAGACAAATATGGTATACGCCAAAATAAACGATACTGAACCCCACAAGCCTTTGTTGCTCATGCGCACCACTTCATCGAACGTCGTCAAGGAAACGTAACGGTGAAATAATAAATCCTGGAATTTATTGGAATTAATGAATCAGCCAATAAATTTGAAAAGATATCTTAGATTTTGTAAAGATAGAGAAAGGTCCTTCTGTATATTTATATATTCCATCAAGAATAAGACTGAGTATCGGAGATGGTGAGAACTAGATTTCATGTGGTATTACTTAAATTCACCATAAATTGAAGATCTCTTACAGCAAAGGTTTGATGTTCAAAATGTGGTAAGTGTTTTCTATGGCAGATGCTCTGTATCTATTCTGGCGTAGACGTTATGTATACTGCTATTTGCAAAGTAATGAGAAGATAAAAACTGTTCTGTTAAGTTAGAAACTGAATAACTGGATACGCATGTGAAGCTACTAACCTTTGCCTTTGAATCTTCGTTAATTTTTATAATTATATCCATTAGAAATTACAATTAAGTCTTTTTAGGAAGATTTAGAAGAACGCTGGTAATCTTTTTGAGATCTTCTGTGATAATATTTATCTGTTGAAGACACTAATTTTGAGGGATGGGTTCAAATGGATTAGAGAAGATACAGCAGTTCACGACTCTGTTCAGTCCAGTGCTGTTTATCAGTGCTGTTTATCAGTGCATTCAAAACAAGCAAATTCCTATCGTAATAGATGACTACTTTCTATCGAGGACTATATCCATGATTGGTAATTTAAATATAGGAAACCTCATTCGTTGCATTCATGACATTAAGATGCCCAAAGTTTTCCTTGTGAAGTTTTCATCTTGATTTGTAGATCATTTTTAAATTTACTTTGATTACAAAGTCTACTTTGTTGTTTCAAAAGGTGATGCTCTATTTCATTATTTAGCCCAGTTTAGTATCAATTCGGAGCAAAACCCACAGTGATGAGAAAGTTCTGCTCTGAACTTTAGGTCTAATTGTATTTTCAGAGAGTAATCTGATGAATTATATTTTTTTCAGAATATTTGTTAAATCACAATTTTACATAAAAAAATTATCACCAGCTTCGCCTTACTTGTTTCTTATTGAGACTAATTTTGGATGCTTTGCATCTGCATCAGATTAAATCTGAGTTATTCTCCTTGAAATAAAAGCACTGAATTAAACTATCTACATATGCATTGCAATTTATTAAAATTACTCTCCAGTTATACAGTAAGTTATTATAAGGTTATATGTAACCAATTTAAGAAAAGATATAATTTCGGGGATGAAGTTTCAGGGAACCTTTAAGATTTCGTTAAATCTTTCCTGAAACTATGTTTAAAAAAATCGACTTAGGATTATCCATTTAATAAACAACAAATGTGAATTCTCTTAGTAGTAAATCTCTTGTGCAAATGTTAAACTTTTTATTGCAGGAAAATTTGTTGGGATTGATAGAATTTTCGCTACAATTTTGGCTTTTGCTTAGATTGATGGAAGTGAAGTTAAGAAGACTAATGTTCAAGAGTTAAAATAGAAAGAATAAGAAAAAAAAAATTGTCTTCTTAGCTTAAATATTGAAAAGAGGACGATCAAATTGGATAAAATCATAAAATTTGCAAAAGTTTTTCAATTGTTGCTAGATATGCATTTATATTACAATAGACTAATACCTAGAATACTTTGTTATTTTTAACAGTTCGAAATTATAAACGAAAGGTAAAAATTAATGATAATTGGAACATGACAATTTCTTTGACTTTAAAGTGTTGTTATATAGGTTTTATTTATTTATTTATTCGTTGTTTGATCAGATTCCAGTTCTGTTTGTTTTCAAATGAATTGTTGGTTCATCGAGATTTAATTAACACCCACTAGAATGTGGCACTTATTTACGCATGAACCTCTTCCATTTTGTCGGATGGCAGATGCTGATGTTGCTCAGGTGACAAACAAATAAGTCCTCTGAGCTCCACAGCAGTTGCCTGGGACGATCAGATGCCACAGCGCCACCATCTGCTACCATTGTTACAACGCACCAGCAGTGGTTTAGGCCTCTTTTTTTATTTCCTCTTTCTGATTTTTTTTTTCTTCATAACTGACCTCTAGAGGGCGTAACGACCGGCAATTTCACAGATTGACAAATAAAAAAAAAA
>JAFIDM010000001.1:97716378-97730758 GCA_023159025.1 Thereuonema tuberculata
TTAAGTTATTTGATGCACAAGGAAATTGTCCAAAGTTCTTGGTGAATTACTAACACCTTTTAAAATTAAAAAGTTCAAGTCATTTAAAAGTTCGCTTTCCTTAAATATATACTAATCTTCATTAGACATATTTTTTTTTAGTTCCTACGTAGCTTTATTTATGTTCCTTTCAATATGTCGTTCTATCATAAAAGTCACTTGAATGTTAACAAACTAACGATGTCCTATGTCTTGCAGTGAATATAAAAAAAGAATGTATAAAACTTACTTGCTTTCTTCTTAATTTCAAAATCCGTTATTCAGAACGTGTATTTTTCCTGCCATTCATATAACATATTATCAATCCTTTTCTGAAAGCAGAACATCTCTCTGTTCCTCAAAATGCGTACACGATGACGTAATTTAAGCATCCTCAATTCTATAAGTGATATCTTCGGTATTCCTATTGATATTCAAAACAAAATAACAAATTACAATTATTAGTATTTCTCTCAATATGCTCCCATCAAATAAATATCATGTTATATAAGTATTTATATTATTTTGCCGAGTTTCGTTTCAAGTAACCTAACAGTTTTTGGGTGAATTAATTATTTTAATCAGTTTAAAAACCCATTCTATGAAAAACGAAGAGAATTTGTGGAACTCAGAAGTGTTTGTACCAACTTCATTTCCTAAAGCTATTAGCAATCATTTAAAGTCGTCGCGGCGAATGATGAAACCGGAAACACATTATCATTGACTAATTTCTCCAGTATCAATGCCTTGAGCTCCGCAGGAAATATCAATCTCAATTATCAAAAATAGGAAATATCAAAAATCTCACATACATCTTCTTGAATCGACGAGCAACGTTAAGTTTCCCTAGCTTCACTGTTGAGAACTTTTCCTCGTCGAAATTTGAATGTGAAGCAGCGACCGCCATTTTCTCTGCTATTTGAGTGTGAACGATCGGCCAGGAAAGGAAAATCTATAATCTGCGTTGCATTCTGGAAGTTTCATCTTATCGCCGCGAAGACTTTAGTTTGATGTAACTTCTTGGAAGTAAGGATATCAACATTTATGGTAATCCCATTGTGCCAACAAAGGAAGCGAATAATAACAAGATTAACTAACTGTGAATGCAGACCTCAGCCATATCACGTTGCATTTATCAACAACAACAAAAAAAATCTTAAGGAAATTACAGTTCTCAATATTGTTCTGTGCCTTAACTATTCACATAAATATATTCGATTCTCGTGGTATTAAAAAGCTTTTTGGACTGATTCTGTCATGGAGACACTGAATGATATTGAAGGAGATACTCGCGGAGGAAGTTTTTGCTAAACAAATGTGTCCTTATAAGATTTTTTTTCGAACTTTTCAGTTATTGTCACAACAAAGTTTGATTCTTAAGATAACATAGAGTTTGTTTAGTTTTTAAAATTTTGTGTAAATAATGTTCACAATTCAAGACGTTTCAATTGAAAGATGGATTTACGACATAAAAATTCAAACTGAGTTTAAATAATAGTTCCAGAGTAAAGTGTCTCAATTAAATGAGTCTCCAAAACCAATAATTAGATAATTTAGATTACTAAATTTATTGAAGTGCCTTACTTTTTAACTAATTCAGCAATAAAATTAATAAACAACAGAGGATTTACAAGTATTCTAAATTACATACTATTTTTACTGCATATCCTGCATAGAAACAACTAGATGTATCAATGGCTGTGTCAAGTGAAAAAGAGAATAATAATTGTTATGCTTCGGAGACCAGAAACTGTTAATTTCTTTAAAAAAACAAACAAAAAACAAACAGATATTTCGCTTGATTATTTTAATTAAGAAACTGAAATGAATAAAAATAATGATAAAATGTTTGTTATTTGTATATTCGTCTGCACAAAGCACTCTCTAACGATATTTGCGATCAAAAACTAAAAATAGCTTTATCTTGTTTGTTTGGAATTCAATGTTTACTTTTTTTTTATTTCTTGATTATGTAAAACTGGCACATTGAGTTGTTTCTTCCTACGCAGTCATTAGCATTTGGAAACGGATTTTATATATATATTTTTTTTCTGTCTTCAAATCTTTCTATTTCTGTCAGCGCCTGTGCGGTTTATCTTGTCTCTTATAAGATCATCTCAGAACTATTAACATAAGTCAATGGACACGACCAGACCCTGACCGACCTCGCCTCTAGCGCCGCTGGGAAGACATCAGCCCCCGCGGGATTTCGAACCAACAGCCTTTGATGGGAGTTGAAAGGAGGAGGAGAATTAGATAAGAAAGCAGACGTTCTTTATTCGTTATTCGTTAAGGATCAGTGAGTTTATTATTTTCAAACATCTATTGAATAAGAACGTAAAAGGAAGAGTGCGAATCCAAATATTCAAAGAAAAATGAAAATTCACTGTGAAAATGTGTATCTTACCACACTTGTGAATTTATTTACGCAGTCCACAAATAATCCACTCTCAAATAAGTTCATACAAATAAGAAATAATAATAATAATAAATGCACAAGTATTCCAAAGTGTTCACGAATATTTTGGCTGATAAGAGCCAATAAGGGTGATACAGCTGTCTGAGAAAGTCACTTGTGAACACAAGGTCTGCATTTACCACAATCTGTTGAATAACCTCCACAAAGAGAAAATTTAACAATTTGGAAATTAAATAGAATACAACGACTGATATGCGTTCTCAATAGAGCTATAATGTAAATATGGATATGAATTTTTTATTAAGCACAAAACTGAAGAATTTCAGTTTAATTTCAGTTAGATAAAAAAGCAGACGTTCATTATGCCTCAGTGAGTTTATTATTTTCAAATATCTATTGAATAAGAACGTAAAAAGAAGAGTGGAATCCCAAATATTCAAATATTTTATGATCATGTTCACTAAATCTTAGAAGTGTTTTTCAGCATACATAGTTCAATGGTAATTTTTAGGGATGTTAGTTCTTTAAAGAGTTGTTTTGACTTAGATTATTCAGAATTGCTCTGTTATCATAGTATGTTTCATTTCATAGAAAGAACAGTAAAATATAAAATTTAACTGAATTTGGAATTTGTCTGTGCTTCGTGTTTAAAAATAATAATATAATGCACATTAACGTATTTTTCATTTAATATTTTTTAAATGTGCACTTTTTAATATTTTAATACATAAAAAAAAAATCATTTTACTGCAAACAGCAAATAAAATATTGCTCAAAGTCATATTTCTATATTGGAATAGATATATTTATTTAATGCTAAATTTTTATTATTTTAACTGCACAAATAATTCGTTTTAAGGAACAAACTATCTTTTTAAATAAGTCCATGTAAAACCGTAACCTTATTTTTAATTTTTTCTCTTTTGCCAAACATCGGACGGACGGACAGACTTGATAAAAGACTTTTTCATTTAACCCAGAAATTGTCGTAAGACGAATACTATAAACCTAAAATCACATGAAAGTTTGTTTACATAAAATTATATTAATTAAAAATAAATTTATAAAGATAAATATACATGAATATTTGTGATCTTGTTACATGTTTCTTTTCTTTTATGTATCTTTTCTTTTTTCTTTTTTTAAAAGTTTCCGATTTTTATATGCAATCCATGTTCCATACATTTAAAATATACTTTAATGACCTTCAGTTTTTTCTGTTGATGGTTTAATAGAGGATTTATGATGTTGTTCCATCTGAAAACAGTGTCAAGATATTTTAAATAAATGCATTCAAAGCATTAATATTCTCTAAGAATAGCAGCAAATTCTGTTTTTGTTACAATCTTTTCAACAATGATTGACGATATTCAAAATAAATGAAATACTCTGATAAAAGCAAGTTAGTAATGGAGTTTAAAATAAGCTGTAGATTAAGCAAAACTTTTTACATTAAGCTTAAGTGTTCCTGAATAAAATAATATTTCTAAGTTACCAAACAACAAAATAAAAATAACGAAATCGTTTTTTGCTGATATATCATCTTCCTCTATCTTGCATTAATTTCTGAAAATAAAAATACCGTTGTTTTGAAGGATATCTCAAAGAAATTTAATTGTTATGTTTTAATCAAGAGAGCACTTGAGGACATTATTATAAAGATTTCATTACAAGCTTGGAAATAACCTCTATCCATTAAATGCAGTTGCCATATATTGCTGTTCTGCTCAGAGTCACAGATACCGTGGGTCTGTAAATTCGATAGAACCAGAGTATGGAATTCCAGAAGACCAGTGATCCATTGTTTTTTGTTTTTCTCCTATTCTTATACTTTCATCTGAATTTCGTTTCACCAAAGAAACTTTGCCATATACGGAAACGCCTGTGAAGTTCATGTGACAGAAGTTATTCAAATATGAATAACATTAATTAATTACGAAGCAAAATTGGTAATTGAAAATAAATTTTATATATTAATTTGCAATAATAATAAAGTAGAAATTTGTTATCCGGCTCAGCATTACTTTGCTCTGCTTCCTTTTTGGGCAAAATAAAAGAGGATTACACGGAAGCTGTTAAGAAGTGACACTCAGATAACAGGGGATTACGAAAGCTGTACGCAATTACAGCCCAACTGATAATCTGAAGTTTTCAATTAACAGGACATCATTGGTAATTGATAACGGTCATATCGAAAGTGGCTAAACTTTGAAAGGTGCAAAGTAAGAATGCAGTGAACTTTCGAACGAAAATTTCCTCACTCCAGAGTAGAATTTATGGATCTCTTCTGGCGATCTCTCTGCTCGCTTTAATTCCAATAATTTTTAATGAATTTCGGGAATGATTGCTTTTTAGAATCTCCAGCCATCAAATGGTCGAACTAAACATTAATCCAAACCACTGGCGGATCCAGGATTTTTCAAAGGACGGGGGGGGGGGGGGGGGGGGGGGCTAACTTTTCTGAAGGAGTGACTATATCTGAGTCTGAAGCGCACGCTAGTAGCCAGCTTTTTTATTAGCAATTGAAATCGTCATGATGGCAATTTTAATGTCTATCAGGCAGAGCCTTTGTAAACCCTACTTTATCCAATCTACATTCACAGCTGAAGGGAGGGGCTATAGCCCCCCCCCCCCCCTCCCCTGGATCCCCTTCTGGAAGAAAGTATGTTTAACAAAGCAATTCCAAAATAAACAGGATACGATTCACTGAATTCAAATAATACATAAAGAAAGTTTATCAAGCGTAATATTTACGTTATGTTATGGAAATTTTATCTCGCTTGATTAATAATTGTATTTGTCAACCCATCATCTTAAATTATATTTATTTAATTTTTTTTTTTTGCTATCGTGAATGATTTCATCTGTGCTATCAAGGAAGTATGTTTCACTTCAAATTTAGGAAGTGTTTAATATTGAAAAACCAACATTCCCTAATGTCCATATAAAGGTACTTGAGATGGACAACGACGTTATTCAAAACAAACAAACAAACCTACTGTTGATTAAAAAACTTTAATTTGAAATGGGTTTAGATGGTTATTAAAAGAGATTCTTATTCAGATTATTTTGAATTGCTCCAAAGTTGAACTGCCTTCAGTTCGGTCAAGTTTTGACTCTGGTATTGTAAGCTCTTATTACAGAAATCTATCAAACGATATCTTCTGTAGAAAAACTTATATATGTAATGTATATTTATTTATATTTCCAAAGTAATTGAACTATTGAGCAATTAATTTAATACTACTCAGGAATTGTTATTGAATTTCGATTTATATTTTCTTCATTTGTATTTGGGCCAAGAGAAGCTTCAAATTGAAGATTATTTTATAGATGATGGAAGTTTTTAGGATTTTCGTCTGATCATGTGGATGACAAATGGTGGAAAGTGAATTCAATTGGTTTAGATTGATTAATCATTTGTTTTGTCCACTTGCATTTAGTGGCAAATTCAAGATTATGAATGTTTCTTTTCATTCCTTTTCTCCTTTTTTCTCTCAGAAGCTAGTTTTTTGTTTGTTTTTGTTTTGTTTTATATATATATTTCCCTGATAATTTAACTCGTTGTTGATGCAGAACAACTTGTAATGTCTTACTAGTAAAAAATATTCCCAACTATTTACTAATAAATAAAATTATTACCACTATTAAGAATTCAAGTCTCTTTTGTCATTTGACAGACACTTAACACACAGAATTCATTTGAAAAAGGAATAGCAACTTCACAGAAACAGATAAAACGAGAAATGAATTACGGTATGCCAGAAGAAGGCAAAGGCGTTACATTAGTTAATTAGCAAACAGATGCCCTGACATTAGTCAATTGGCAGTGGATGAAATAATGAACCAGGTGTCTTTCGTGGGATGTGAGTGAGTTAGTGACTTTCAAACACCACTTCCTCTTTTCTGACGAATGTGATGACATTTTCGTTTTCAAATCATTTTGTTCCGTTAAAGCATTTATAATTTTTTTTAAAAGTGACATAAAAAAATATTAGAGATGAAACCTTAGATTCTAAGACATCTTTCAGATTCAGGATCAAAATAACAGAAAGAAGAAACTGGAAATGACCCACATGATATGATGTGCACTGTAGTGTCTGCCACACATGTGCTTGACCCATATTTCTTTGAAGAACCTATGAATCACATACTTATCTCGCCATGTTACGAGACTGTTGTGCCGTAATTGGAACATCCGTGACTTCTTGGACGCATCTGGTTCCCACAGGATGAAGCACCAGCACATTTTACAATAGCTGTCAAAGAATACCTCATTGATGTGTTGGAAGGGGATCGCCACAGCCACCGTCGTCTCTGACATCCTCTGATGCCTGATCTGACGTCCTGTGATAATACCTTATACGGGCACATTAAACAAAAAAGTCGCTCAAAATCGTTATCAGACAACTGAGGAACTGGAAGAAGCTATTTGAAATGTATTTGCTACCAGCCAGCAATGTTACGGAGGTTTTCACATCGAAAATGACTGTGTAGGTACTGGTAGATACCTTACTGAAGCTTATTCCATCCTTTCATCACAAACATGCTGTTGAATAAATATTTTGCAATGATGTCTAAAATTCTTAGGGGGAGTAATGGATCTTTTGGTACCTACTGTACAAAAAGTTGTTCAAAGTTGTTCAATGATAAACAACTCATCCTAACCACAAACCTATCTGCAAAAGCAATGGTGGTTAATAGCGATGTGATCAACGCAATGAATGCTATCCCTGATGAGGCTATCGCTGCAAAATCAAGTTTAGACAGCGCAACCTGGATGACACTATTTTGATCTTCTTTTGTCCCTTTTATCTCTGGATACATTTGATCTGTTAGTCACATTAGATTCTGTTACAATGAGCTGTAACACTTAATATGATTTCTTTTTTTACTAATCGTTAATTTCAGGTTAGACGATGAGTTTCTTATTTAAAAAAAAGGAACACTGATATGAGCATCTCAAGGATTTCGAGAATTAACTACTTCTTAAAAAGTTTCAGCCATCAAAGGACCAAACTCAGACCTTTTTCCGTTCCAAGTATCTACAGAACAAAAAAGTAGAGGAAACAGCAGATCCAAACACATCCACTTTCTCTTCCCTCATCCAATCAATTCAATTCAAGTATAAAGCACAAAACGTTCCAATTGCACTCTTTGCACTACGAACAGAGCATCTCTTGAAAGAAGCTTTTAGGCTGCAGTGTTACAAAATACATATAAAGTGTCAAAATAAAAAAGACCAAGCACCTATTTTCTAATATATCTTTGTTACTAAGTTTACAGAGTATTTTTCTGCAAATATTACCACACTTAAAACAGGATACATCAGTAAAGTAAATAAAAAGGTTTTAAAGTAAATATTCTGAAGTTATCTTGATTATAGATGGAGGGTAAATTTTAATATTTCAAATGAAATCACTATCTTTTACTGAATTTAATTTCTCTCTAATGCAAATTTATAAATATGCTTATAAAATATGAATTTTTTTTATGATTTCTGACGACTAATCTGACTGGTTTTGTTCATTCTAAAATAAAACCAAAGTGTTGATTTAAGTTTATTCTGTTTCAATTCCTTACTCCTTAAATATTCGTCACCGAAGACACATTGGATGTGTGTTTTTTTGTTTTGTTTTGGAACTCTCTGTGTCCCTCTTGTGAGACGGTCCGTAAGCTTCCGGACTTCCAGCCGAGCTGATATATAGTACTTGACACCCAAAAGCATTAGTAGTCGGTGTGAGTAGTGAGTAGGAGCCCACAGGGAAATCGACACGAGCCCTACACAGCGTTTGGCGTGACGCTCGGGCTTAACCCTGGGTCACTGACCCCCACCTGGAATTCTATCTGCAAATGTCACAGCCTCAGGCGGATTACGAAGGAGAAAAATTAGATGCAGAATTAGTTCGAAGCAAGTTATTAGTATCAACCAATCAAAGAGACGGACCACAGCCTTGTCTACAATTCTTAGTTTCTATTATTTGAACTGATTCAAGGCAACTCAAAACAAATATGGCGGATTGAAAACCTCATTTTGAAATCCTTATTCCCTTTTCAATCAACTAATCTTGTAGATTTGAAACAACCATCTTGCTGATTACCATTAATTTTATTTTAACTTAATAGTTTCATGTAAGTTAATTTCTATACCTGATCAAATTGTGTGGATAACAAATTCAAAATAATTAACCGGGTTTTAAAAAAAAAATATGAAAGTTATCCGCTAAGTAATGGTGTATCAACAAAAATAAATAAATAAATAAATTAATTACAAGTCACTGTAAAATGTAGTAATTTTGTGCTAACTTTGCTCTGGAATTGAACGAATTATGTAAAGGGTATTAAATAAACACCTGGAAATTTTGAACTGAGATCACTGAAAGTAAATAGATAAACAGCGGAAGAAAACAAATTTTCTGTGCAACCATACTATGGTTATTTGTAACAGTAATTTGTTAATTATTATGGACAGTTTGGGGGTGATTTCTTGAATATTCCAAACTGAAATGGAAGAAAAAGACTGAGAATGAGATATAAAATAAGCGTTAAGTTTACTTAGATTCATTAAATTCATTTGCTCTTCTTTTTAATCGAGTTTTCTATCCTTGATATGGTTTGCTAAACATTTGAAGAGAAGCTTCTCGAAAAAATTAATTTCAATTTGGAGTTAATGGGTTTTTGAAACGTTTGTCTTCGAAGTCTGATGTTTTATTCTTCCTTGATTTAAGAAATTGGAGCAAATGAATTCCAGCTGATTTAAGGGAAAAGAGGAAGATCAGGAAAGCAATTGCATTTAATAGAATCATTATTAAGCAATTTACTGTTTTGAAATGCTATAAAAATCAATGTTAGAAATAACTTTCAATGAAAATGTAGCTGCTTTAGTAATAAATAGCGATAAGGAATTCGAAAATGTTTTTTTATATTAAATCTAATATAAAATTCGTGGATTGAGTAGTTATGAATTGATTGGCATTAGGTTTTATTTTGAAATAAATTGAAAAGGAAGTCACTGCCATTAAAATCATTTAAGAAGCAATAAGTCGTTCATACTTTTGGAGTATGGAGAAGCAAACTTTTTTTTTTCATCTTTTCCTCTGAGAAATATCTTAATTTTTACCATCTCTGAATGGCTCATTCATTCATTCATCGTTGTTGTTTTACAGCAATTATTCAATTTTTTTGTTTTATTTCATTTCTTTTTTTATCAGCCTTTTCTTCCTGTAATTTCTCTTTCCTCTGTACCAATCAATGTTTCTTTATACTTCCATAACTTGTTTGTCTACATTTTGAACTAACCGGATACCATCGCTTCGCTCCGGAACTTAGTAAGGTAGTAAAAACATGGTAAAAACAATTTTATTTATTTAGCAATATCGAGATCGGAAAGTATACGAGTTCCCAGCCCGTTGTGGCCTTCTCTGGATAACTCAGATGTATTGCGGGTTGGCGCCACACACCTATATTGACAAGGCAACTTTAAAGCGAAAATTTAAATCCTCTTTATTCCCTATCTCATGGGAATTTCGAAAAACCCGGCCTTATTCCTTGTCTACATCATAAAGGGAACCTCTGTGCAACATTTCAGCTTTAAATAGGTCCAACGGATTGGGCTGGGCATTGATGACTCAGAACTTTTCTTTTTATGTATTTTGAATGAATGAAAGACCTATTTTTTTTTAGACTAATTTCTCAAGGCAATTTTTGGTTGTCTTAAGAATATCTGTCGAAAACTGAAATCTGAACACTCCTGATTTGGCGAATCAGAACAGCACAATGTACAATTTTTTCAAGCATTTAATGATATTGACCTTTCTTAAAGTGTTTATCAATAAAATGTATACACTAATGGTTCTTCATTAGTCAAGCGGATACAGCTTTGGTCGGAGGATGATGGCTTTGAGGATGATAATTTGATGCATTAGTAAAGTTTTGTACAGTTCAGATCAGCGATTCTCAAAGGGTTTACCGAGAAAATGCGTGAAAGTAAAGCGAGAAAAAAAAAATATAAAAAAAAGTATTTTTATTATAATGGGAAAGTAAGAGGAACTATCAAGTAGGTATTAACTATTTTCTACAATTTTATTTATTGACACAAGAGGAACACATAAATTGTAAGTAATACAAACTGAAATGGTTAAAATTAATAATCAATAATTACATCGTTTTTATAATTCAATGAGAAATGTGAGCTTGTTTACTTTTGTTTAATTTTAGATCGAATATAGCAACAACGTTTAATTACGACCGCCGGATCTATCCAAATATATAAATGTTAGTGTTGAGCAAAGACAGATTGAGAAGCACTGGTCTAGATAAATAAAACTGTTGCTGACCTTAAATTCTTAAAATTAACGGAATTTTAGTTCAGGCGGAAGCCACTGGACGATCAGTTTTGTCATTTATCAGACTTCCAACTTACCTTAAAAAAATTCCAAAAAAGGATTAGTTTTAAATTTTTTTCTTGTTTCTTTTAACCCCTTCCCTAGATAAATGAGGCTTATCCGATCACCCTGTCTGTGTATGTGCAGGTGTGTTTATAGGAGTTGATTTCAGATTGAACCAATTAGGGAGCCAACCTCCAACAATAACATAAACACAAACAAACCGCTTAACAATTTCGGAGGGAGGGCCAAGGTCCTCTCAAGCGATCAACCAACCATAAAAAAACGAAAGAACGTAGTCAATGCAACATATTTTGAGAGAGTGAGAGTGTGTGTGTGTGTGTGTGTATTTTTTGTTTCGTTTTTTTTCCCTGATATCTTTTGAACCGGTGGATAGCTCTTCTGGAAACTTGGTATACTTAATTTTTCTATGTAAAATATTTTTCAAGTGGTTCCTTGTCTAGCACGAGAAGATGATGAAGATGCATTAGGATA
The DNA here is from genome assembly GCA_023159025.1 of Thereuonema tuberculata. Lineage (NCBI taxonomy): Eukaryota > Metazoa > Arthropoda > Chilopoda > Scutigeromorpha > Scutigeridae > Thereuonema > Thereuonema tuberculata. Next base: position 97,727,695 of record JAFIDM010000001.1, read on the forward strand.
GAAAAGCAGGAGAAATGGAACAACTAACAAGGAACTTTTACTTCGTAAATAGATTTCCGCGAGCTTTGATTAAAATTAATCGAATTTATAAGCATTTTAAGCAAATACAGAGTGTTCAATTAAGAAAATATGTACTATTTGTTTAATCATGAGCTACAAAATACTCCTAAAATGTCGTCTTTAATCACAACAACTATATTTCACTTTCTTTAACTGAAAACTTCTTCAGGTTGAATCGCTGAGAACAAGAAACGAATTCAGTTGAGATAGAAGAAAGAGATTTCTTGTCCTCAGTTATTCAACCTGAAGAAGTTTTCTGTTAAAAGAAAATGAAATATCGTTATTGTTATTAAAGAAGATATTTTCGAAGTATTGTGTATCTCATGATGAAACGAAGAGTATGTAGGAATTATATATACTTACCATTTATATTTAGCAGATATTATAATTTATAAATAAACGTAGGCTTTGTATCGTTTTCCCAACCTTAAAAAAAAAAAGAAAAGAAAAAGAAAAAAAATTAAGGAATAAATGTTTTTTAGAAAGTAGACAATTGCTTTTTTTTTTTTTTTATCGTTGTTTAGATTATTGAGTAAGAGGTTAATGGATTTATCGATAATTTTTTAATCTTTCAAGGAGTTATTTCTGCTCAATTGAAGAATTCTTGTAAACAATAGACTCCGTAATAATATCAATTCTTTCATATCAGTATTTTGGGATGAGACTTCCTTATTATAAATGAGATCTTTTTTACTTTTTATTTCTTTGCAAATGACGATTTTGACTGAAAGAAAAATGGAAAGTATTATTTTTAAGACGTTTCTGTAATAAACTTTAAGCTAAAATTTTTAATTTAATAAGGTTGTCACTAATAAACACAACGCTTTTGAAAGAAACTTTTCATTTTTTCGTATTTAATGAGTGCTTGATATTAATACTTCCTCTATAACATAGGGGGCCATTTATTCACTCGACTGTTTTTTTCTTTTAATAATTGCCCCTAATTGCGATTCCCGGGCGAACCTCGGGGAAAAAAAAAAAGAATAACGAACCCTAACGAGGTAAAAGCTATCTTTTAATATCAATTGGGGGTGGATGACGTCATATACACCTGGCTGCTGCCCGCGTGACTAAACACGGCGTGTTGGAATGCCGCCGTGTCACTGACGGTGGGTTTTTTTTTTTTTTTTCTTTTTTCAAGCCAAAGAGGGGGTGGTTACTAGTGACGGCAGTGAAATATTAGAGAGGAGAAGAATATGACCCTAAGTTCGGAATTTTTTTTTTTCTTTTTTTGAGAAAAGAAGAAATGTTTATTTGTGGGTCTTCCAATTTATCTCACTGTAAATCTTAGCGTTGTATGTGGTTCTAACAAAACACGATGATTACATGTGGATTGTTCTGCGATATCCACTCAAGAACATAGGAATGATAAAAAAAGGTAATTACCTTCACGAACGATCATTTTAACTAAGTTAGAAATAACTTTGAGATGAATTGCCTGCGTTGCAAAATGTTCAACATAGTCCCGTTCACTTTCTTTCCTTAAAAACAGCATCTGTTGGAAGAATAAAAAAAAAATAACTAAGATGCTTAGCCTCGGAGAAATGTTTTCCACTGAAAACATAGTGGTTTATTTCTATATATATTTAGGAAGGCCACCATATTATTGATAACGGAATAAAGGCTGTGATGTTTCAAGTAGTCATTATTCCATCAACAACACTAGGCTTTTCAATCTTATTTAACTAAAGTTATCTGTAATCTTTTCTCTGCCTAATTACAAAAAATTAGCTCAACTGGCCGAGTAGTTTTAAAAGAGATATTAGAAAGACCAAACTTTGGTACATCGGTTTTATTTTTGGTTATAATTCCGAAATAACACGATATTTTGAGAAACGGCTTCGTGATATTCGTCGCTTTAGTGTTCTTTTATTAGATGCCAAATATCATCAAAATCGGTTGAGTTGTTTTCGAGAAAATGCGAATTCCACTTTTGAATGGTACGGTTATTTAAAGAACCTTCGCTTTCATCCAATCATTTTCAGAATTCATATAATGTTAAGATCAACATTTTTTTTCTCCTGTTATGTGAGACGCAGCAGGTAAATCTTTCCACTCCAACATACTTGGCTCTAATCTTAGCCAGGATTCTTCTCAAGCTTCTCCTTTTTACCATCCCTTCGCTGTCATTTCTTATCGTTTTCATCCCATTCTCTCCGCTACATCTCAAAGTAGCTTTGAGACGGCTACAACCGGACATAAATCAAGAGGCCTAATTCCTTCTTCCGGAATGACGCGGAGACATCTCTGCCCTCGAATTATCACTTCCTCCCCTCTTGACCTACGACTCCCACCCATCAGTAAAGTGGTTTCTACTCTCCTCTTTCATCAAACGGTTTATTTAGATAAGTTAAAAAATCGTAATATTATCTTTACAATTGAAAAATAAAATAAGTGATGATTTCTTTTTTTTTTGCTATTAAGTCTTAAAATTCAAAAATCTCATTTGATAATCAGTTAATATTATAGACCTTTTCTGTTTAAACCATAAGCATCTCAGGACAGCTGCTGTTATCTCTGCTGTAATTAGATAGCAATTTTATCAATTTTTAAAGTTCAATTTACGACATTAATGAAGCCTTTCCTGAATGAACTTAAAACCTACTTTCCTGTTATTCCTTAAAACTTCTTTATTCTTTATTTTTGTTGTTTTTTAAATATGTGGCAAAATTGAAAAGCTATTTTAAATTTTATGTTTTAATGTGTAGTCTACTGAATGTAATCACCATAAATTCTCCAATATCTGAAATAATAATAATAATAATAATAATAATAATAATAATAATAATAATAATAACAAAACCATACATCACAACAGACCAGACATCACACTTGTTGATAAGGTCAACAAACAGACCTATCTCATTGATATTGCAGTGCCTATCAGCAAGAACATGCAGAAAACTCACGCAGACAAGATCAGTAAATACACTGATCTAGCACATGAGCTCCAGAAGCAGTGGAGGCAGGATCGAGTACGTGTTGTACCCATCGTTCTGTCTGC
>JAFIDM010000001.1:97737289-97765718 GCA_023159025.1 Thereuonema tuberculata
TCCGTATTATAGGAAATATTGATAATGACATCTTACATAAAATGGTCTAGATAGTTGCTGAAAGAAGAAAGGCTGCTGCAACCGACGATGAAAAGCATAAATAACTAGAAATACATTCAGTATCTAGAAATTTACACCCCCAAGGTTCACTTCCACTAGCTCCAAAGAGCTTTAAACAGTTTGTTCTGTCAATGCTTTAGGATTTGATGTATCTGCTCCCCGACGGGGATAAGACAGAATACCCCATTATTTTCGTATAATATGTTATCATCTATCTTGGACTTCACATGATTAATTCCACTGAGGCATCATGGGAAGACGCAGAAGCCATATTGGAATTGTCAGAACAGAATCAGACAATTTATAACGAGTCCGTTAAAATAAAAGGAAAACATGAGTTAAAAAATATGAGTAATATCTTTTGAAGGTCGTAATTACCGAGATAATTAAGGAACATCTCGTGCTTTCTTAAATTATTTATGTGATCTATCTTTTTGACTTAAAGTTGAGCAGATGTTCTTTAGGAAGATGGAAGAGAGTGGATTTGTTTTGATACAAACTACAATTTGATTTGTTATTAAACGAAGTACAGAACAACGCACAAAAAAGATTTATATCAGAGATTCTCAATCAATTATCATCACTATACTAATTGAAATGTTGAGTAAACAGAATAACTTAGGATAACTTAATATTGCAACAAGATTAGACAGATCCTTTTCATAAAGTGAAATCCGTCGATTTGATTGGTCGCCGAGGGAACGCTGTGATTGGTCTCCCATTTTTTTCTTATCAAACTATGCTTTATTAAAAACAACTATAAACTGACAATAAATTAGTTCCAGTTTCAGATGTAATTTTTTCCTTTATTCCTCTATCAAACACAGTTACACAATTCTCCTAAAATTTGAAATTTTTTGAATTATATTTATGTTCAGTAATTGTAAATGTGTCTATTCAGAATTGCATGAGATTTTCTTTCAAATACACTGCTCACAAAATTTATGGGTTAATGCGAAATGGATATAATATAACTTACCCAAAAAACAGAGGCATTTGAGTTTATTTAATAAAGATCATTATCAGAGAAGCAAATGACACGAAAATGGAAGTTGTTTGAATATGCAAATGTGATGCAAAACGTTCATTTGCATGTTTGCCCACAACTCTGTATAAAGAGGCTGGCGCTGCTGGGTTATCTCCATTTTCCTGGATCAACAAGTGGCAGAATCGTTGAGTGTCACCTGAAATGCCCCTGCAGTGTGATTTACCCGAATCTGAAGCATGGAGAGTCATAGGGCGTCTTGAAGCTGGCCGAACACAGATGACAGTGGCAGCAGCGGTTGGAATCTCCTAAAGCGTGATTAGCAGACTCTGGAATCGCTTCAGAGAGACTGGCTTAGTACAAAGAAGACCAGGGCACAGCCGCCCATGTGCCACCTCAAGAGATGATCGCAACTTGATGCTAATAGCGGCGAAGCACTGCGACTGAGCTGGGGACAGTTTCTCCCTGCTTCTGGACGACGAATGTGTACTCAAACCGTGCGAAGTCGACTCCGTCACGGTGGACTGTATACGCGGCGACCAATGGTATGCATTCCGTTAACTGCTGAACATCGCAGAACCCGCAGAAATGCATCTTCCTTGAACCCATGAAGAGTCGTCCACGGTTCTTTTCAGTGACGAGCAAGATTCGTCGTGCCCTGATCTGGCGTGAACGTGGAACACGGGAGAATCCACGTTTCGTGAAAGAAAGATATTCCTTTGGTGGAGGTGGAATCATGGTGTGGACAGGCATCAGCATTGGTGGTCGTACCGACCTCCATGTAGCTAGAAATGAAATGATGAATGCTGTACATGATGGATGAAATTCTATAGCTTATAGTGATACTGTACGCTGAAGCAGTTGGGGCCAACTTTCTTTTTATGGACGATAATACACGCCCCCACCGTGTTGTTGACATGCTGCAGGAGGCTGGAATCGAGCGCATGGACTGGCCTTCACGTTCTCCAGACAAGAATCCCATCGAACACGCTTGGAATGCACCAGGAAGACGTGTTGCCAGACACCAATCACCTCCCATAACACTTCCTCAGCTGGAAGATGATGCGCGTCCTGGTGCGCGAGTTGCTACGAATCCCACAGGAACTGCAAGACAATTTGATCCTCTCCATGCCTCATCACTGTCAGTTTGTTGTAGCAGTCTCAGGTGACCATACACCCTATTGAACAGTCAATGTGTGCCACATTTTTCACGTTTGACATCCGTGTGTTAATCCTCGTTTATGTGTCACATCCTGTTTAATCCCGATAAATGGATTCTGCACCTCATTTTCATAATCAGATAACTTCCATTTTCGTGTCATTTGCTTCTCTGATGATGTTCGTTAATAAATAAACTCAAATGCCTGCTTTTTTGGCTGTATTATATTCATTTCGCAATATCCCTTAAATTTTGTGAGCAGTTCGTATTTTCAAATAACGGTAAATCTTATCTCTCGATTGACTCTCTGACTTTAGAATTTCTGATTAATATACGTACAAAAGAAATGGATTAGAGTTTTGGAAACTCCTAAGAGCATAGAGTTTTTGAGATAATAGGCAACGGATGTTTGTTTGTAATCAAAGTGGACAGAGCGGAGAGAGTCGGAGAGAACAATAATAAAATTAAACCTGTCAGAATGGCCGAGCGGTCCAAGGCGCTGAGTTCAGGTCCCATTTCTAACAATATTTTCTTTTTTTTCATTTTGTGTGGCTCATTCTCACATTATATACGAAACATTCAAGAAGGTAACGGTATGTCTTAAGGTTAGATTACTTTGATGAGATTGACCACATTGAAATAAAATTTCACGGTACCGGTATTTCAAAAAAGTGGTATTTGTTTTACTTCCGTGAATATTTCACAGGTTGCAACTATCTCCCTTAATACTTCATCAAAATTAATGATTGAGACATCATTTTGAAGATTACGTTCACCGCTAATGACTAAAAATAAACAAATTGTTTAAAATTAATGTTTTCGTTAAGAAAACTTTATTTTAAAAACCTTTTTATAAAAATGTAAAAGGCGTGTAGAAATGTAGAAACCTTATTTCTCAAAGGTTTTTTTTTTTTTTTTTTTTTTTGGCGGTACACCATATGATAACGTTTCTCTCTGACAAAGCCAATATCTGCTTTTTAAATGTTTTACAATTAAACCTGTTGCACATAATGATAACGACTTTTTATAATAAGACTGATATTTATTACTACTCTTCAAAGTAAAATACTTGAAATAAGAATGCCTTTTGAGTTGAGCTGATACTCTGGGACGGCCGTTTCGAGCCTGTTAGGCTCTCATCAGTCAGAGCTAATCATCAGTGCAAGACTCAAAAGGCGTACGAGGGGAGGTATTATGAATACACGATGGAGACAGTGACCCCTCAAAAACTGAAAGCAAGAAAATAAAAAAGAATAAAATGTGGAATCCAAATCCTTGGGCAGCACTCAGGCTGCCACAAAAGGAATTTGACCACAAAAAGAGAAAAAAAAAACAAAAAAACATGTATAAATAAATAAATAACAAACCATCTGATAGGTAAAATATCTTTCAATAATAAATAATTGCATTTACTTATTTCTACATTATTATATTATCATTCGGTGACTGATCAAGATACCATGAGAATTATTCGCACTGGTCATCTAATGTAATTAAATACGACAAGCTGAGTGTAGAAAGCTTACACCGAATTCCGGTACAGTAAAGAGGCTTACTAATTCTGATTTTAATACAGTCCATTGTGCACTGCAGTCGAGACAATATCAATAATAATTACTATTATTCATTAATTGAAAATGACCTTCCACCTGACTCCAATCACACATGCCATAAAAGAGAGCTTCAGATTTGTCCTAATGTCCTAACTTCATGACATCATTCAAGATATCGTTACCAGCCAAAAAATATCCCCTGTCAACCCTGCAATATCTAGTAAAAAATATCAGGACATCTGTTCACCAAAACTTTTTTAGTCTAATATGAAAGATTTTACAATAGAGTTGACCCATCGTTTATTGCTACGAGTATAACAGCCACCATTTCTGCTAAGGCTTCCCTCTAGATTTAGGTACGTAGTTCTAGAATTCCCTTCCGGAAGAGCATTACTGAAGCTGTTCATTGATGGCGATTTTTTTTTGGCGCAACTGACGTTTCAGTTCATTGAAAATCTGTTCGATAGGCTTGAGATCACGATTCCAAGTTGAACAATCAAATCTAACTTATCCAACGACTCCTCAAGTAATTTATTCTTGGTGGAGCAGCCATGCTTCTTACACATAACATCACAAAGATGAAATTAGGAAAAACTGTTTATGAAATTCGTTCTTAATCTCCATTCTTAAACGCTCTTAAGTAGGTACTATTTGATAAATAAAATATTCAGAGGAACATAGTCCAAGGGCTGTATTAAAATGTATCTTCCTACAAACCCACAGAGATACTGTTGTTTCGATCAACGACCTTCACTGAACTGTTATCAAACAATGAAAGACACAATTTTTTGAACTACGAGGCCCAATGAAACTATGAAAGATAACCTCTGATGCATTCCTCTACCAAACTTATTAGGACTCTGGGCATCCGCCAAATCAAGACCCCCGTTCTTCGGATTGTCAGATGGTGCCGCGTGATTCAGAACCAGAAGAGAAAATGCACTTGCACTGCTTTCAATGACCGCAAGCCTTATACTTCATCCGATGCTTGATTGTGAAAACCATTTTCTTCAGCTTTCTACGTACAGTTATTTTGCTGTCAGCGCTTGCAGAGCCAATTTGGAACTGATTCGACTGTTTTTCGGTTGAAAAAGCTGAGTTTTCTCACCATATGCTTCGGCACTCGGCGGTCGCATTCTTGATTTTATGTGGTCAACTTCATGATTGTTGCTGTTGATTTTTCCATGTCATGAGAAAATCATTTACATATGATCGGGGGCAGTTGCAGCAGAACAGAAATTTTGCGAACTGATGGGTTGCAAAGGTAACATCCTGCAATAGTGACGCTTCGAACTTCAACGGTTCATTTCACTGTTAGTGTTGTTTGTAAAGCATGCAAGGCCACGTGCTTCGTTTTATATCTGTGTGGTTGTGATGTTTAATGAAGAATGTTCGGATACTTCTGATCAGATAGTATCTGTCCAAATCATTCAAAGAACGGAACTTATGGGACTATCATCAAAAAAAAATAATAGAAACAACAAAACAAAACATTAGAAGGCCTATCTAAGAGTAAGTCAATAAAAATGAAGAAATGTCGTTAATATGTGGGCGTAATTTGATCCACTGCTTCTTCTACAAAGGAATTTTTTTTTAAGAAAGAATTCATGATGCAGTCAACCAAATACACTCTACTACGGGTTGTCCCTCAATTATAGGGGATTTAGAACTTAAGTCTAAAAACGTATTTCGAATGTTTCTTATTTTGTCATATCATGATTTTTTATTGTTTATTGTTATTTCTTCTAATAAAGGCTCCGACACATTAATTAGAAATGTTAACATTAGAAATGTTTTAAAAAAAAAATACATAAAAAAAATGACTAATTTCGTCATTACGACTTGGCTTCGTCTGATAAGTTTACAAGGATTACAAGTGTTTATAATAATTTGACCAACGACAAAAAAAAAAAAAAAAAAATAATAAGTGAAAGTGAAAACCAATGATGTAGAAGAAGAAAGGAGCAATGGGCATTGCAGGCCAGTCTACATCATAATTTTTTGTCATTGGTCAAATTTTTAATTAATTTACTGTGTCGGCGCCTTTATTATAACCTTCAATGCATACGTTTTTACTTTGTTATTTCTTCTACTACGCTTTATTGATATGTTTGCTTTTTTTTCAAATTCAAATAATTGTTTCTTTAACGTTGATAATGATATCTAATAACATACAGAATGTTGTTGAAGTTATGATATTTCAATTCTGAATCACCCTGTATGTAATTATCAATTCTGAATCACCCTGTATGTAATTCCTGACAGTATTGTTTCTATTCCAAATGCACAAAACATTTTTAATTCAATCTTTCTTGCAACGATCTTTGATTTCAACAACAATTGATTGATTTATGGGATATTCCAGATAAATGATGTAAGACTCGCCATTTTAGTTGTCTCGCAGATTTTTCTCAAATTCTAGGCAGAATTCTAAGCAACTTATCACCCTCAATGTTATTTTTTTTTCTCAGATAATCGCGCTGTAATAAGGTTATTCCTCCCACCACCAAATGGTGTCTATCTCCGGAGGCCATTGGAACAAGTGTAGGTGTCAGCCATTGAAATGTCGAATTGTTTCAAAGGTCGATTATTGATGGTTGAGACCAGATTTTGAAGGGTAATTGTCATTCTGTTGGTGGTTTTCGATGCACTGAGGTCAGTCACAGCAGCTCCACCCGCCCACGCCGCTGCTCGAATGACATTTAACCAAGATATGTTACCTCTCAAGGATTAAATATCCAATTAGAGGAACAACGAAAATAGGAAGGAGAAAAGCAGACATAAATAAGACACTGAAGAGGAAGAATAAAGAAAAATAATGGAAACGTCATATGAAGCTACGTTTTCATAGCTTTTAAGAAATTTCAAAAGAAACTGAGAACAAATGGGAATATTATGTAAATACTTACTAGTTAATTAGCGAAAGTAATTAACATTTCTTTATGAAAAGATAATAATTTAACAATGGAAGAAAATATTTACACAGTATTTGCATTGTAAGTCAGTTATCATTGATTTTCTGAAACAGAAGTCCTGTTTCCGAAGAAATGTTTGCTGTTAACATCACAGTTAAGTAACAGAATTCAAAATTACAAGTTAATTTTACTCATTGATGTGGATTTAAAATTCTTCTAACAGGCATAGGTTAATGACTGAGACTAACTATAAGTTACTGATGGGATGCATAATAGAGCAATACAGGGACTATGCTATTTACACAGAATCAAAAGATCAATTAGTTTTTCCAAACAGTCTTTCTATTCTTTGAAGTAAAACCAACACGCAAATTGATTTTAAAAACATTATAAAAACATTTAATAAAATACTCAGCATTTGGAGCCTTCCGGGCTCCTATGCGGATGCCCCTCTTCAACACAATATTCCTACGCAGAACCTTTGCAGGAACATTGTGTTGAAGTGGGGGGTCCGCATAGGAGCCCGAAAGGCTCACATGCTAAGTATTTTATTAAATGTTCTTATAATGGTTTGAAAATCAATTTCTGTGTTGTTCTTAATTCAAGAACTGTTTTTTTCGCACACTTTAAAAATTTTATCAGTCTTTATATTCGTGTGGTAAACACAACTGCCACATGCTGTTTGTAATTACTCATAATATACATCGAAGGAAAACAAAAATACTTAAATAAAGACGATTGATAATTCAAATTTAATCTAAATAAATCGTGGTCTTAGTTTATTATCTGTGATGAACATAACTTAAAAACGTTTTTTAGGAATCTGAAACTTTAACCGAAGAACTGCTTATCCTAAAGAAGTTGTCACTTAAATAGTGCATTGATAGTAACTCAGTGTCACTTTCTTAAGGACTCACTGATATACCAAAACTATCAGAAACACACTATTCACAGATGAAGAATTTAGGACCCAAATAATATCAATACAAGTCTCTAACGTGCAAACTATTTGAGAAAAAGCTATGAACGTTTAATTACTTTTTTTTAAGTGTTTTCTTTAATCTTTTAAAATGGTCTTTCTCACTCATGGTAATCGCAAAAAGCTTTTCTCTCCCCATCTTCTATTTAAATATTTTTAAGGCACATAAATAAGGTTTAAACTGTTAAACAGCTCACAGATAATCTAAAGAAATTAAAAAAAAGTTAAACAACAAAATTATTTTATTCATCTTTAGTACTTTTTATTTAAAGTAATTAGAAAGGTAATAACATCCGCCTTCTTCTTATATTTACCTAAAAAGGCAATAATTGAAACTGGTTTCCAACGTTAGTTTTTAGTATCATTAATGACGTTAAATTAATTTGCTGCGTAGAAGTCGCGCCCCAGCTATAGAAACACTGTTTTTAAGAGGAAGTTTGTTTATGTTTTAGTCTTCATTGTCTGCATTGTCTTCAGACGTTTTAGAAAAATGTAATCTGATGAATATATAGTTTATTCTATTATTTTTTTTTTTTAGGAAAATAAATTGAGAGATAGTAAATTTACAAATCAAAATTCTCATGAACTAAATAAATCCTATAATAACACACTAATGCATAATTAAATTATATATGCATGATCACTTCAAACAAATTAAAAAGTTACAATCACTATCGATATCATTTACAAAATAGTTCTACAGCAAATTATCTAGCATTCGATAAACGCGTACACAATGAGGAACTCCGTTAATATTTGTCTTGCTAGACATCCATCAAATTCTAAATTCATATAAGAAATTCTACAGTTCTTAATATTCATCAATCTTTAATAATTAACGTGATCTCTTTGTACGTACAGGCCCATTAAAGTTCCATATCGCTGATTCACTAACATATCGCTGTGTCGGTAACAGAGTTCAATTATCCTGAATAATATTACACTGATTTAAATAGTCACTTACTTCAGTTCTTGTAAATTAGTATACCAGGGTTTACTGTCTAACCTTGCTGTTTATACACACATCCTGAATTGAATCATCCACCATGACGGCCGAGTGTTCGAATAAACATTCCTCCATGATGTTAGTTCAGACGATAGATTCATTCCTGTAAATATTACAAGCATATTAACATTTATAATTCATAAATAAACAATAGTGAATTTTCCTTAGACCGGAATCTTCTTTCTGGCAGGACGAAATAATACTCATCTTATATCGTATGGGTTTCTTCATTCTCCTGGATCCGATCTCATCACTTGTTCTCTTTGGAGTTAACACCCAAAAGACATTCCATCCTTCTGTCCAACAACGAAACATCACTACTGTGTCTGCCTCTTTATTGAATTAGTATCATTCACTTTCTTGTAAGTGCAACTCGGAACAATCGATGTCATCGTTGTTGTTGTATTCTTGTTACTGCATTATCAAATGACGTAATTAACAATTTTTTTATTCAGTTGACATTTGACATCAGATTCAATTTTCTCACTTATATAAACCAAGAGAAAATATACATATATTTCACATATGAATCTACATAATCTTTTTCAAGAAGGTTTGATTCGAAAGTAAGAAAAAAAAAAAAAGAGCTTTTTTACACTAAACACTAAATGTTTTAGTTACTTAGTAAATCAGTTTAATTATGTCTTTATCCTTACAAAGGCGACACATTTTTTGATAACCGTAGTATCAAATATTCTATATCTTGAATATAAAAATCTTCATTCAATTGGGTGAATGCTTTATTCCAAGCTTCACCTCAGAAGGAGATGCATTCTGTCGCTACTCATTAGGGAAGATGATACAAATCACCAACCACAGAAAAGATGGAGAAACAACTTCTTGGAGAAACAACATTGTACTAAATAATGTGAAATTCGGGTTTGTTGTTTGAATGGAAATTTGTATGCTTAGAAAAACTGATCCCCAGTTGACAAAAAGTGTCGATCGCCTGAATAAATATGAAGAAAGAAATCTAAATTCTGGACAAATTTTATTTTCAATTTTGTATTTTAGTAATGATTCATGCGTCGTATTCTTACTCAGTCCTGGTAATTTAGACGATAAGATAAAATTGAAATAACGAAAGAAATAAGATTCAGTTTGTCTTGTAACCATAAATGCAAGGATCTCAATTCAATTCACAGCTAGGTTTTATCATTTACTTCTTACCCTACCGAGATTCTACATATCCTATTTCAACAAATCGACCAGTTAAAAATTACGGCAAGTATCTTAAGAATGGGATATATCTGTTCTTAAAATGCACAGTTACTATAATATATTTGTGTACTTTTAATAGTAAAATTTACTATTAAAAGTACACAACAGTACACAAAAGTACTATTAAAAGTAAAATTTACTGTAATGCTAGAACGTTTTAATACTGTCAAAAGGTTTAAAATGAATTAAATGCACCATGAAAAACGGAAAAAAGATGAAAATGCAGAATCGTTTGCTTTCGCACCTTCAGCCATCATCGATAGGAATCTAGGACAGCTGCTTCGTCCTTATTAGGACTCATCAGCTACATTTACCCTCGATGATCATGAGCGTTTTCATATTTTTCCGTTTTTCATATTTTAACACTCTTACAATTTAAAAGAAATCTTAAGAAAAACTACCATTTGTTTTATATAATTGAGACATTTTTTCAATATCACACATTGCTGAGGGCAAACTCAAACTAAACTACCTGACAGTTATACTTGTTTGAACAAAACATGTTATCTTCTTCCAAATTCAGCTTCTATCCGTCCAATGTCTAACAAAACCATTCCAAAGGCTAATTATTTGTTAAAATTTGATCTTGTTTCCCTTCATTATAATTTGCCTTCATTATTATTGTTTGTGTTTTCTACCGATAATAATGAAGGAATCCTTTGTTTGTTTTTTCGAGAACAACGTCATTTGATTGTGATGACGTCATTTGCGTTCGGTCTCTGGCTTCCACTCTTACGTGAGGGCGGATTCGCTAAAAGCATCACCTCCGCCTTCACACTTGGGTGGAGAAGGATTTGACACATCGACAACACAATAAGAGATATGGGCGAAGCAAACAAATAATAAAACGAAAAGTAATCAATTAGTTTATTCCTTCTTTTCTTCCTTAATTTCAAATGAAAAATTGGATAAGAAATTAAATGGATAAGAAAAAGAATTGATTCTGTGAATAATCAAGAATTTTCACAGAAATTAATTCATTTATTGTCTCTTTCTTTCATTGGCCTTAGGCTAAGAAAGTTATCGGAGATTTATTTATCTTGGAAACTGTTAGCAAAATGGAAGGTGTGCGATTTAGCCTGAATACACTGAATATCCAATAAAACGCCTTCAAAGAGAAAGCAATCAATCAAATTTTGATTAATTTTAGCTGTTTTCAAACGATTGAATAAATTTAAACAAGCTTATTTACAAATTTCATCACTTTTTTTCGTCGTTGCCATAGTTTTAGAAAGACTAAATTTACATGCCCATAATTTACTATTTTTGCTTATATTAAATCATTAGTTGATTTTAGATGACAATGTCTATTATGATTTAATTATAGTCTAAAAACATTCGGTAAATGCGGAGATAAATTTTGAATAATTTCTTTACTTACCTTCAAATTCAGTATCGAAAGAAGCGATGGTAGGAACACATCTCCTATTCAATGTACATTTTCTTTTTATTTCTACCAATTTTCAGACGATCTGAAACATCTGCCAATGTTTAGTTATTGTTATTTACTACATATTTCTTTGGTATTAGTTTGTGATCCTTCGCAAATACATCCAAGAAAAACAAAACCTTGTTCCTCAAATGTTGATTAGAACTTCGGAATGTGTTGTCACTTATTTGATCCAGAATCCTAAACTTCATCTCAGATTTGTGGGGACCTTTTATTTTGACCAATAATTACATTTACGCTTGCTTTCTTTCTGTTAGCATTGCTTATTTCTGCATCGATCTAAACAAAATTCAATGTTACCATAATCTAACAGAAAGAAACCTTGCATTAATGTCCTTGCTAACCCTTTAATATTCGACGACTTGCTTTTCTCTTTAGAGATCTTCGAACCTGAAATCAGCTATCGTATTTCTTGTTACTGACTTTTAACTTACATTGTCACTCTTACCACTATTTATTTCTAATTTAAACTTAATAGCGATATTCATTCTCGTAAAATCACGATTTGTCTCTTGATGCCAAATGCTATATTCAAGTCAAAGGATTATTAAAGAAGGAAATCATAATAACTCAAGCGTAAATACGGTATATTAATAATTTGTGTAATATCTCAGTGAAAAACTGTTGAATTGAATGAAATAGATGATCAAAATAACACGTACACGTCGATTGAACAACTTATAGAATTAGTCATAAGTTTAAATTAAATTACGTTTTCATTTGAATGACTCAATTTAATATCTTGTTCCTGGCAGAATTAGCCTAAAACGCCTTTAGAAAAAAAAAATAATAATTGAAAATCGTGATCTATAGGGACCATATTTTGCACAATAAGTATATTGTGGATTTATTTTATAATATTCGGACGTGACCGATATTAAAGAAGACATAGAGCTAGTATCTGTTTTTTAATCTTTTTCGAATTTATTCGAATTTTTTTTTTTCATTTAAGGGAGAGTTGAATTTTTTTTCCCCTCCGATCATGATAATACAGAGAAATTCACTTAATTATTTATTGTCAATAACTCATTTAGAGGCTGGAGTAATTGAGTGTGAATAAATTGAATTTCCACTGCAGCAGCTCATATAACTGGTAGGTATAACATTTAATGTAAATTTTAACTTTTTCGAAAGCCATTTTTATGAGAGAAGTATTTTTAGCCTGTGTATTAATACAGCTGACGAGTCATTGTATTATTGAAAGAACCAATTTACTTTTCAGTTGAGCGCTGAGCAAGCCCTTTTAAGGATTTCCTCCACTCCCAACCCAAAACAAATTATCCATAAACAGATCCTACAGAATATACTGAGTCCCAAATGATGAAACGAGCAACAATAGCCATTCTGAAACATGCACAGCAACATAGAGCTGGATGTTGCTGTGGAATAATTTATTGAAAAAGATGTAATTAGTTTGTTTCCCACAATGTGTTAAGAAAGAATTTTCTAATATTACTTCGAATGTCCTTGTCAAGACTAAGTTTCTCTATTCGTTTCTTTGTCTTGTAAGTTATCTTTGCTTGTCTTCAACCTAATGCCACAGTGATCTTACACACAAGCCACTGTAAGTTACTGGTATTCAAGAGACTAAATTTTACATTTGTTTCAAAACAAATACGACGAATGACACAAGTACACCCACAAATAGTTAATAATGATAGCTACATTCTTTCATTTAATGAGATTTCACTGTAATAAATGACTAGTAATAAATAAAATTCATTATTACTGTGATCTAGTAAAAAGAAGCATGCTGTTGTTAGCCTTCGAAAATTCTAGAAATCCATATAGCTCAATTAACTGAATAATAAACAATATTAAACTTCAAACTGTTTATTGTCTGACAATGCTCTTATGTAAGTTGGTTCCAGACAACATTAAATTCTCTTATTATCCTGTTAGCTGTGTCTGATTGTGTAATACAAATAGCAGTAGGCTTATTTAAACATTAACATTAAATTAATAAATAGTAGGCTAATAAGATTATATTAAATTATATTTTTAATTTTCTGAGGACATTGGGACAAAAGAAAGTTGACCGATGCATTGTCCATTGCATCCACTTTAGTAGTTTCTCCACGAACTCTTATATTGGTGTGATTTCATTTGTAAACTGAGATGTAGAAGCTCCTGATGATTGGTTCTTGGCTACTAAAAAATACGCAATCCTAAAAAAAAGGGGGCAAAAAAGAGGTTGTAATTGTTGAAGTGTTGTAATGTGATCGGTTCTTTCAACGTAGTGGGAGATGAAACGTCGACGATAAGAAAAAGGGGTGGGAATAAAGAGAGAGGGGGTCATATATTACGTGATGACGAAATGAGCGAGATAAAAGTGGACGGCAGGAGGGGGAAGGTTAAGCGTGGGAGGCAGGGGTAGGGAAGGGAACATCTTAAGACGAAAGAAGGGGGGGAGGATGAGGAGTCGTTGAAGTTGGAGGAGGGGGAGGGTTTTAGAGAGCAGAACAGGTAGTCGGACACAACCATTAATGCAGTTGGAGGGGTGGAGAGACACAGGGGAGAGTCTTATCAGATACGTCTTCTGGTCCGTCTTCTTATCTGGCGACTTTGCAAGGATTGGAAAAACTGCTGCAGCCATAAACCAGTTGGAAAAACCCCCCTTCCTCCCACCTGCCCCTTTTAGCGTCCCACAATACCCCCTTCATCCTATAAAACCCAACAAATAAGAAGCTTGAGAATTATTTAATGTTTTGCTTGAGTTAATACTGATAGGAAACAAACTAAATGAATCAGAAGAAATCAATATAATATCACTTGGATCTTAACGTTTTTTCCCAGTGGTCTTTGAGGGGGCGAACTGATTCTACAGATTTCGAACTCACATTAATCAATTTTTATTATTATTACCATTATTATTTGTTTTATTCCGATACCTTTTCACTCGTAAGGCACGTATAATACACACACAGAATACGTAAAAATCTGTAGACAAATATTCTAGAAAAAAATTAATGTTGTAATCTGATGTGCCAGGTGATATACAGTAGTTATTACCCAAAAAGTGGATATTCACTATCCTCTTAAAAATAATACGAAACTAGTAATAATGACGAAAAAATAAAGATAAGGAGTATAAAGATAATGTTTACCTTGCATGACAATGGTAATCCTTCGTAGACTATTTTTCGATCAGTTCGCGAATAATAGGAAGCTGGAATTGTGCTCCATTCTGTCATCATTGATGTAGTGGCACAGAGTCTTTAGAGCTTGTCCTGTTCCAGCATTACAGCTCTTCCCAAGATGTTCTGTTGGATTCACACCAGAACTCTGAAACTATTTGGTCAATTCTTAATTCTGTTTCCAGTGAACTATATGTTTACCATAACCAATTTATGGAAACGTGAATAACCTAAATTTACAGAACCTACTTACGCAGTTATTGAACTGTCAAAAATGAAATTGCAGCAAGTCATTGAGTTTTGAGCACTTTCTCTGTCCGAATGCCTCTGAGAGATAGTGTATTTCTAAAAATAGTTATGATACACTCTTCAATATATCTATGTTATAAGAAAGTGGTATAACCAAAGTTTTAGTTATACTATAAATAATAATGGGTGAGATCAAGTGTTTACTAAGTGACATCCTAGAACAGCTGTTTCACTCTAATATGGGATCATCAGTTTACACTGATGAAGCAAATTCCTATCTTTTTAAAACGAAAGGAGAAGGAAATTGTCTTTGATTAAAGAAAAATAATTTTAACTGCTGTCATTTCAACTGTGTTGCTAATTGAAGACAATCTTAACACAACGAAAATAGTTTTAGAAGTTTATTACGTTTCATTAAGATATTAATTAAAAAGAAAAGTTAAAAAGAAAGCATTACGTTAAAAGAATACTTGAAAATCTTACTAAATATTATAAAATGAATTCCAAATGATTTGAAATATGGTTTAAATTTCCAATTTTACCCTCCTTCCCAAAGAAAAGTACTGTATTATTTTATCACTCAAGTATTAATTGTTTGATATAGATAAGTTTCTACAATTTCCACTGTACTTACCACATTTTTTTTAGTTAGATAAAAGTTTAGTTAATTAAAGTAAAAATAAATATCTTGGTGAACGGATGAACTTGAAATATTTTGAGAACTCTTTGCTGCAAGTGATTCCTATTTCAAAACAAGAGAAATATAATTTATCGTACATTAATATCTTTGAAATACAAATCGTAACATGAATGGATATCTTTGTGTGATTGTTTTGGTCAATCCAAAGTGATGTAACAAAAATATCAGTGTTGATATTTAAAAAATAAATCTATCCGTCAATGGAAGTAGAAATAAATACGTTGGGGTGTCTATCCACGCTGAATTCTCAAAAACTAACCAAAGTCAATTCAATTAAAAATTGAATGTTCAACAAAACACCTGAAATTCTGCAGACTACCTTCTTTTTTACATGAACGTGCTTTTACTTTTAGTACATTTGCTATTCAACTTAACCATTCTTTTTTAATACAAAAAGCATTGCTTGTGTCAACAGTTACAATGGACAGAGAATCCCAAGAGGACTTTTCATTGTAAATGTTCAAACTTAGCTGTTTTCCTTATTTCAGTTTTAAAACAAAGGCTATATATAAATCGTTTTGTGCAGAAAATGACCAAGAATTGTTATTTTTACCCGATCCGCGTTTTACCTCGGGCAAGAAACCCGTTACCCATTCTTCAGAAGGCTGGGTGGACCCTAGGAACTGTCTGGAGGAGAATACAGTGCGAAAAAAAATCTCCTACCTCCACCGTCCGCAGTCAAGCGACTTACCACTAGGCCCACTTGTACAATAAACTAATCTAAGAAATGAAGCCCTGTGTTTATGATATTTAAAATTAGTTTTTATAAGTTTTTAATACAAACTTATAAAAAAATAAATGTAAATATCACATGTGCTGAATCCCTTACTTCCTTACATTCTAATTTATTTTAATACAGTGTCGGGGAAAATAATAAATTTTAAAAAGGAAGATTAGTTTCAACTAATGGTTGTTAGGTTTGAAAAATTTAGAGATATTTTGAGATATTCCACTAATTTCTGGAATGAAAGAATGCTTCTTACAGAATGATGAATTTAAAAAAAGCTAACACACTTGCTTAAAAACTTTTCTTTAAAAATTTTAAAAAACTAAAAAATCTCTAAAAAAACTCTGACCAGCACCGATAATTGAACCCTACTCCTCCAGTCGCAATCCAGCGAGTAAACCACTGGGCTACCGAAACCACACAAAGAATACATAGTAGAAGAAAATAACTATTTCGTCCATTAAGTGTTTTATTAAGTATCTTTCAGTTTCTTCAGATAAAGATAAGTTTATGAAGAAATAAAAAAGGTACACTCACCAACGGAAACGACTAGAAATGCTGACACTAAGAAAAGTGTAAAAGCAACGACACCCATTTTAGCTGAGAAAATCATAAAGTGTTCAGATTGATAGAATAAATACTAGTATTAACTGAATAACAGGAATCATTATTTATAGTTTATTAAATCTCGGATCATTTCACATCCTGCTTTGTTTCGAAATTGAGAATCCTTGAAATTATAGAAGTTCATTATTTGCTAAACTTAATAAAAGTTTACATTAAATGAAACATAATAAAACCATCGGTTCCTGTAATATTAAGAACACATATTTAATAAAAAAAATTACCTACATTATTTTCTTGAATAGTTGCCTGAAACGTTTAATTAAATAGAATAGTAGAAAGTTAATGATATCTAAGTGCCGAAATTCCAGACACTTCAAAACTGATGAAATTTCGCCTGTACAGTTCACCATACGATCATTTTATATCAGTATATGAATAAAAGCTATTGAAAATTTATTTTACTTAAAAATTTAAAATTATTTTCAATGAATTACTACTGCTGTCTTACGTAAATAGACAAGCGGATTTATTACCTTTGCAGCTTTGTTCCATTTAACAGATGCTTATATTAAAGCTGAATATGGATATAATTTAACTGCTTGTTTATTTTGTTGTTGTTGTTTTTTTAAAGACAGTTCACGGACTTCCGAAAAGAGAAAAAAAGCTTGCCCTTGGTAGATCGCCATTTGTGGCACCTATCATAGAATCAAATTTTTCACTTGTGTCCCATTAATCGCGAATTAAAATGAAATACATATATAGTTGTACAATTTATTTCAAACATATTTGGTGTAATTTATAACAGATCTGTGATAACTAAAGTACGTCACACAGGCTTTCATGAGTAGATGTACATTTCAATAGGATAATTGTGTCTTAGTTCTAACTCGTACAGAGCTTGAATGTTCGCAAATAATTGTTGTGTAATGTAATTAAACATGAACGAAAATAAATAATTTATTTTCGTTAATGTCGTTATTGAAATCACCACACAACACAACAGGAGGGAACAAGTCAGGCTCCATCTCAGCAATAACTTTCTGAATCGATCGTCCGTAGCGTCCGAGTCCTCTGTGAATGAGCTATTCAATCTCATAACCCGGAGAGTTGGAGATTGGAATGTACACACCGGCTAGAATGAACTTAAAATCATTTGCTCGTACTTCGATGCCTGTTATGTCTCCAGCTATGTCCCTAGTGTGATCGGGCGGCATAACTTTCACTGGCCGATAAGTACTCGCGCTTCCCGGAGTCGGAGACGCCGTGCGCTTGTACTGCTGGGGCCCTCCTGGGCGTTGTGCCACTCAGCCAATTCCCGTGCTTTCTTGTTTCTTGATACCTCCGTTGTTTCTCAGCATTAGTTAAGGACGGGTTACGATCTTGAATCGGTTTTCGAGATTTATCTTATAGTATATTCCCCTGGGTGGCGTGGCAATCAGCTTTTCATCCATTGGCAAATTCAGTTTTCCGCAGTGCGCGTTGTTTTCTTCAGTGAACCATTGGTCCCTAATCTCCATGTATAGCCTGCTCTCCTGTTCCTAATCATTCACTGATGAAAAGCTGTTAAGAAGTCGAAACCTAGGTCTGATTTCTCTATTACATACACAGTAATTCAATCCGAAGATTGGTCGAAAGTTCACGGACCCTAGTGACCCCCGAAGGGCGACCTCTAGTAGAAACCGTAACTTATTCTTGGGAACAGATACTGGAGTGGTTTCCCGTTGCCTTCTCCAGGACGCCATTACGGAATGACGTCAGACCGAAGAGAAAGTGAAGAAGAGGCTTTACAACACAGGAAAGGAAATTGAAACATCCATGCTCACAACCGGGATTTGAACCCGGGTAGCCAGCACACTGGCCTCACGGCAGACCGACGCCTGAGACCGCTCGACCATGCCGGCGCGGCAAATTATTACATGTTTTTTAATTTTTTTAAAAAGTTTTTAAAAGTTTTAAAGAAAGGATTTTAAGCAAGTGTGTTAGCTGTTTTAAATTCATCATTCTGTAAGAAGCATTCTTTCATTCTAGAAATTTAGAAAATATTTCTCTAAGTATTTCCAATGAAAATTAATAAATTTTCTAACTTTCTTTATTTTAAATTTAATTTCAATAAATTTACAGTACCACTAAATAAAAACCATACGTTTCCTGTTTGTATGTGCTGAAAGTAGTTAAAAAGTACAATCTTTAAAATTAATAAATATTATATTACATAAAAGCGTTATTCTGTCTGTCATTGTCATAAGACTTTACGTTTTTCCAATTTTGTGACCAAACTATGGTCATGTAAATGGATAAAATGTAGAGCTTTTTAAGACAAACAAAATGCTACAAAAATCTTTCGAAAAAAGTTTTTGGTTTCCAAGATGGCGCCTTTTAAAGGGTCAAATTTTCACTTTTTCTCAATTTAAACGAAAAGTATAAAACTTGGAAGAGAACATTATATTGAGAAAATGTTGGTATTTGAAAGTTCTATCGAACGGTATATCAGTCATTAACAAACGTTTCTGCGTTTGGAAGATACATGCAAAAATGAAGTGTTTTTGCGGCAACCCCCCGAGTGAGTGCCAACGCGCAATACAACTGAGTTAAGCGGAGAAGCCCACAACGAGCTGGGAAGTCGTGTATTCTCCGATCTCCATATTAATTTGCTAAATAAATAAAGTTTTTTTTTTAATGCTATACATGCAAAGGTTCCGGAGCGAAGCGACGGTACCCGTCTAGTTTTCAATAAAGCATAAAAATAGGGCTGATAATGCCAGAAATAAAAATAAATCTAAAAAGACAAATTCTTAAAACGAAAGTACAAAATAAATTGTAAATTCAAGAATAGAATACTATTGAAGATAATGCAAATTATTGGAAATTTTTGAATCTTTTGTTGACACATTATCTGGACCTGCAGAGTTTTTACTCTATTTTTTTATTACTGTTATAATTTCGTGTATAGTTTGGGTTATAAACCCATGGAATTTATACTTGTACTGAAATCCAAAACATTCTTATTATATTATCTTATTACATGTAGTAATGTGTCCCAGGTATACGAAAGTAATATCCATTTGTAATTAAAACATTTTCTTTCCCTTATTTTTTTTGCTAAATTCTTTAAGTTATTATTCGATTTATTGTCATTATTATTTATTTATAATTATATTTATAATATGCCAATAGTTTACAGTTGCTATTACATACATTTTTCTTCAATTTTTTTTAATTGTAATATTATATTTTCTTTATTTTATTCTTTTTTTTTTATGTAAAAGTACTTTCTTTTAAAATACAAATGTGTTTTTCAGTTATTACTTTTATTTTATTTTATTAAATTTTGTGCTTTTTCATAAAAAATTTATAAATTATTTTGTTACGCTGCGCTGTCCGTTTTGTCTCTGACCTTGAACGATGTGACGTCACATCACAATTTCTTGTAACTTTAGCATTTTTTTTTTAAAAACCCCTTTCAGTGCAAAAGAGCAGCTAAAATTTGGTATACTGTCTAAGGTCCTGAATAAATGATAAAAATTTCAAGGGATGTTTCGACCTAACAAACCTAACCATTCCCTTGTAAGATATTCTTAGAAGTATAACCTTGGAAGCTGGAAAATTACAACTTGAAGCTTGATTTTTGATTTAGTACTAGATAGGCCTATCGTTTCAATACATGCTGTATTTCTATTATCAGTCTACTTATATACTAGCCAACTACAAACATTAAAACCGTTTATATAGAATTAAAAGAAGATCTAATTGTTCAGAATTAGTAGGAAAAGGAAAGAACAGTTAGAGTTAAGTCATTATTCTCAATGGTTCACAAAATTTTAATAATGAACAACTCTAAAAGTTGCAAACTTGATTCATAAAGAAGAAAATTAGAAACTTTGATTAAGATGAAAACGGAATATGATAACCATGACGTTCGAAACATAAAAAGAGAAGTAGGAAATTAGCATCTTTCTTTAAAAAGAAACAACAAATAATATCTTAAATCTGTGAAATAAGATAGTGTAATACAGAAGTTAAACTTAAATGGCGAACTCATTTGAAAATTTGTCCAACGTAATCGTTCAACGTAAGGATTCAAAAACAATAACGATTTCATCTAATTGGACACTCACTGATTAGGAAATGATCATGTTTATCCTAACCACATATTGTATTAGCTCAAGAACGAAAGTGAACAATGTAATTCTATAGGGCAATAATTTACTTAAATGAAATGAGAATTTTGAAGATATGAGAGGAACTGAGTATAATAGGGTGAATCTACGGAAAACCTGTACTTTAGTGTCACAGAACTATAAATTGAAAATGATTGAAAATATTTGTCACTTTTCAGAATCACATATTAAAGTACAAAATATACCGTTGTTTTTTGTTTTTTTTTTAATTTTATGTAAATGCAAAAAAAAAGTTGTCCACAGAAGGTGATTTCTCACTTGTCACAAGCTGGAGATGGACAACTTCTGAAGATGAAAACTGCCTTATTTGTTAATATTTTTTAAATATATACACATTGTCAGATCAGAAAACACTTAAATTTAATATAATGTTACGTGAACTTTTTTTTCTAATTATCAATAAAACTGTTTTGCAACCTAAGTTCTTCTGTGGACATTCCTAAATCCACCAGATGCACTACTTGTCTTCTGTCTTAATCAGATTCAGAGGATAAGATGACCATTTTTGGATTTGGAAGTGATTTTATTCGTCTGAGTTTAATAGTTGTCAGGAAATATTACCTTGCTATTCATGTTTTATAATTTGCACAGCTCATCCCATCACTTCTGTGGTCTTGTTTAGAATTTGATTTTTATCTATGGAAAAATGATCATTACTAGGCATGACAATTGAAGTATGGTATTCTTAATTTTCTGAATGACACTTGTTCGTAATCTCAAAATGCAGAGCGCATGGGCCAAGAAACATTAGTATTCGTCACTTCTGTGGACATCACTTCCGTTGACATGTGGGGTCCACGGAGTGATGATTGTCCACAGAAGTGATTTGTTTTACTGATGTTTGTCATTTCACACACATAAATGCAATGAAGATAAGCCTATAAATGTTAACATTGCATTTACGTTATTCTCAGGTCGATTTTGAATAGAAATGTTGTGTTTTGTGTGATGCAAATTCTTATTTGTAAAAGGATGCCAGGATGCTAAAAGTTCTTTTAGTTCGTAACTTCTGTTTACTTATTTCACAATTTTTCCCATGTAAATTCAGATTTCGATTATAATATTAAAATATTATGTAATATTTATTGATAATATTTATATGTAATATTTATATTAAAATCCGACATTATTAGCATCACAAGTCATTTCCGTGGATATCTTGTTTTTCTTTTTTTTTTAAATAACTAAAATGGGATGACCTGAACCACATACGTCATAGATGTAAGAACATCAAAAGCAATCATCTCAATTTTTTTGAAAAGGAAATCTTATAATTTAAAATCTCAAAAATTTTTGACCAAAAAAAAACAAAACAAACTGCTGGTTTTCTGTAGATTCACCCAGTAGTGTAATATGTAACGTAATGTAGAAGATGGGTGGTAAATATACCTAGCACCGCGACCTAAGGTCTATTGTACTTTCTCCAACCTTAATCCCCAAAAAGACCAGTAGCTACGGCAAACGCCAATAGTTTGCTTATAGGGACCTGTAAACAAATCCTTTGGTTCTAAGAAAAAAGATCCTAGGATTTTAAGCCTGAGCGCTGTGAAGTATTCACAGTGAAGAAGTCTCCTCTTCTGAATGACAACTCCTACAGACTGGGTTCAGTAGTGTAATAACTTAAAAGATAGAAAAATATTCTTTTTTTTTTTCAAAGTTTTGCTATAATTCCCAATAAATACAATCTGACGTTGTCCTATTTTACGTAATCAAAAAATGAATTTTATGTTCCGATTTTATTTTTTTTTTCGCGTTGATTTCTTTTCTATTATCATGTTTTTAAGCGAAACGAATGAGAAGAACGTCTTTCCAATGCAACGCTTCATGGTTTCTTCTGTGATGTACTTCACATAAAACTAATTTGTGTCTTTTTTGCAATTAGAATAAACAATATACTAAAAACTCGTTTATCCAAAAATTTGGTTTTAACGGAAACGATTTTTTTTATAATATTTTAAAAACATACAGAAAAAATCAATATTTAAAAGCGTGGGCAAGCAATTATGTAACTGTAGCTCTATAAATAACATTAATGGACAGTAATTAATAACATGTACATGTGTAATGCAGTGAATTCGGATTATCCGAAATTTCGTTTATCCGAAACGGGCATGGTCCCATCAAATTTGGATAAATAAGTTTTTAATGTAACTTCAAGTCTGTAATATCGCTACAAGTTTTGTTACCAAATTCTGGAATATTCTTGATGTTAATCCTTTGATGTTAAGGTTTCATGACAGTAGCTTTGGATATCTACTGTAATAATGAAGTGCATCGTGGACTGACAAACAGATAAATTTCCAAAATATACTTTTCAAATAGGTACAGGTATTCTTTGAATCTATGCTCCATTGATTAATTCAAACTTGAATTAATTGTTAATTGAATTGTTCATTGTTAGTTAACGAAAAGTTAGAGGAGTTTCAAGGATTGCTTCAGGTTATTCTCAATTTTACCGCTATTCTACCATTCCTTAACCTAATATAGATTTTTTTTCTCTTTTCTGTAACTCTCAGTCGAACGCTTCGTTGTTGTTTCGAAGACTATAAAAATGAGGGAGATTTTAATTGAGAAAAGGCCTATTATTATCCTGGTCGTATCTTTCTCTTGATTCCAGTAGCTACCAAGTGTCAGAGGTGCTTTCGTAGAAGCCATGTTCTGTGATGATGACCTTGGCTTTAGTTTTACGATGTGGTTTCGTCGTTTGGACGAGGTGGGTGAGGGTGGAGACACAGCAAAAACAAAACATCCACACAAAACACAGAGTCTTCGTTTCCCGCCCTTGTATTTAAGAGGGTTATTTTGAGGGGGTGTTCTCTTTAGGAGAGGGAGGGGGTGCCGAAGGGGGTTATCATCCCTTCGATTCCCACACACAAAAAAGAGGGTGGGGGGTAATTGAGAAGGTATACTGGCTTGGGGGTTGGGAATTCCAAAACTTACCTGTCGTTTGAGGGGAGGTATTGGAGGGATCCAAAGACGGATCAAAATGGATGTGTGGGTGAAAAGCCCCCGGCACCGAGTAACAACAATAGAACCAACATGCCCTCAGGAATTTGGACGCAGATGCCCTACATCTTTCAAAAATAATACACAGCAATCAGTGGCGAATAAATAGAGCCCCGTTGAGAGACAAACTATCACTTGCCAGAGAAACGATTAAATCATTATAAAGAAAAAGAAAATTAAACGTTCTGTAATATACAATAATCACTACGTTTTACAGAAATATGCACTAATCATTCTAGTTATATATGATTTTTTGTAATAATTGTAATTTTTTTTTTTTTTTTAGCAGCCAGATTTTTTTAAAGCATTTATAATTTATCTTCAATGGCGGTGAAAAAAGTTTATCCATATTAAGAAAAGTGTTTTAGAAAAATTTATGTAAGTGTTCTTTAAATTGAAGGAACTCTTTCTGTATTTAGAATAACTTCTATCTTCTGTTAACTGCAATGAAAACTCAACTAAGCTTAAATTGAATTAATTACAATGCATGAGACCAAATTATTTACAAGTGACATCCTGGAACAGCTGTTTCACGCTCGTTGGCGATCATTAGCCAGGAGAAGTCACAGTAAATAACAAGGTCTCCGTACTGAGGCTAGTATGAACAATACATCGGAAGCGCAGTGGAGCCTGAAAGAAAAAAAAAATACACAATGAAAAACTCACTAATGAAAAATTAGTGAGAAAATTCATGTGCAAGCAGTGCGCAGGCCTCAATGAATTTTTTTAAAGAATAAAAATTTAAACTGCGCATTTGAATTATTAATAATAACAATGGATGAGACCAAAAATTCATTGAGGCCTGCGCACTGCTGGCACATGAATTTTCTCACCAATTTTCATTGGTGAATTTTTCATTGTGTATTTTTTTTCTTTGAGGCACCACTGCGCTTCCGATGTATTAAATTGAATTGTTAACAGAAAATCACTGAAAATTCGGCTTCACGGCAATGCTTCAAGACGGCACTGCCATTTTTATTTACAGTTAGCGCCACAAACAAATCTTTGCCTTATTTGGGCATGGCTTAACACCTCGGTTATGCTAGGATTTCTATTTCACGTTTGAACATAAACAATTTAAATTTGGATTCTTGATGATCAGGGGCTTACATTTTCAATTCAACGAAAAAAGAAAAAAATATAAATAAAAATTGGAATATTGTGATCGTAAAATTTAAACTGAAAAATTATGTACGAGAATATATATTATATAAACAGTAATAAGTAAAATATGTAATTGATTGCAGCACTCACAGGTTGGCTTTTATGAATAGTCGATCAACCAATCCCAATATTATCGTATTCGTTTGTGGGATATAAACAAATACAACTCACTAATTGTTTTAATTCTGAATCTTAAAAAAGTTGTATTGCAGATTAGATTAAACTATCGAGATCAATTAAATGTATTAAAGGCTTTTCACATTCGAATAGCTTAAAATACCTCAAAATAAACTGTAAAAACTACTGTCCATGTACCGTATCTCATAACATTCAATTCACTGAAGGTCGAATTCAATTCCCAAGCACAACGAACTCATCCGACCAATGCCACTAACGACGTTTTACTCTATTTTGACACTTTTTTTCCTTTCAATTTATTACTCAATTTTCTCACAAGTTGTCATTGGCACGTCTTTAACTTCAAAAGCAATGCGTGTGAAGGAATCTGATTAATCAAATTTATTAATCTCCTAAGAATTGCTATTTATGGAACAGAAATTCATTTCATATAAATGACTTCTTTAATGTTTACGGAAAGCATTACTTAAAAATATCTTCACGAAGTCCAGTACAAAAATCTGAAGGTATATGTATTCAATTTCGCAGCGCGAGATGTTCGCGAGACTAAATCGAGATTAAGAAGAATTTGAACAAAAACTAGTTTCAATGCTTTAATCAATTAAAATCATTCTCTAGTAAACTCTAATGAACTGAATAAAATACTTTTAATAAACAACATTTATTACTACAGTACAAAGTGTAATACTTCTTTACTTATTTCTACATTTATTATAATCAATTTGTATTTTTTTTTCAAGTAATTATCATAAAAATTCATACAATTTAATATTTAAGTAAATGACTCAATATTATCCTCAACTTCTTGTCTTATTTTTCAGTTTTTTTTAACATCTTAAGATTAGAAAGGGTTTTTTTTTTTTTTTTTTTTTTTCCTAAAATCATTGAAAAAAAGAAAAAAAAATTGATATGTAAAACTTTCTAAAATTTAGAACTTACCAACAAATACATTTTTTAATTAATGATTTTTAAAAAAATAATTCATTAATATCACATGATTATTACAGAGATTTGAAAAAAAAAATCAAAAGTCTTAAACCAATTTGCGGATTTTGTCCTTTTAATTTTTTTAAATTTTGAATAATTGAATTCAATGAAGATATTACAAAAAAAAAAAAGCAGTTACAAAAAAAAAAGACTATTGCGAATCAAAATAATAAACAAAAAATTTTATTATTCATTAGGTCACGTACTTTTTTTTTTTATTGATAAATTATTAGCGGATGTTTATAAACCTTCCCCTCTATCATTCTAAAACTAACTTTAATGATTCCAAAACTCCTTTCTTCTGTTTAAAACGGAAAATAACTTCAACTTACGTAAAATTGCTGTGAAGTAAAATAAAATTGACCTTCACGTTCTTCATAAAACTGCAAGCGAAGTATTTAGCCTACACATTGTCAGTCCACGGACAACTTTTGACTTAAGTTTGACGCATTAACAAGAACTCAACTTCATTCCTTGAACTTACATCTTTGATATCTCTTTATACTGTGGAAGAATTCTGCCTTATAAGGCAAAATAGTAATTGTCCTACAAAATAACGGAACAGTTCTTTTAAAACAGCTCATGGAAATGTATATTTTTCGCTTGCTTCCCGTTTTCTTAAAAGCAAATGGTTTAAGATGGTATCCCTCCTTTTCTCGAAATAGCTTTTCTTTTTCTTGTGACGGCTTTTCTGTTCAGTTTTGTTGATTTATTTTCTGTGAAGTCGTGACGAGTGGGAAATGGGTTGTTTATGTGGCATTTGCCCGTACAAAGGACTTTTCCAGAAGAAGGCAGGAGAATGTTCCCCCTCCCACGAAAAAGGGTCATTTGGAAGAAGCCCGGGGTCAATGGGAGGGGAGGGGGGGAGGTGGAATCAAACTAGTGGCCGGAAAGAGGGGGTGGATCAAAAACCAGGTGGTGTCAGGATTCCACGGGGAGCAATCTATCTCTGGCTTGAGATGGAGGATGGGGGTGTAAGGGGGGGGGTTAAAGGTAATAGAGAAAATTACCTGCTGCCTTGAGGATTCCACTGAACAGAGAACGCGCTTCCACGGAAGAACTGACCCCATTGGGGGGATCTAACACAATTCAACCGCTTGCTCCAATTAGAGTGTCGTAAAACATAACGAATATGTCGTAAAAGAAACAATGGGGCTTCATTCAAAATCACTGAATTCGTCAATTAGAATTTTCCTTGTTGATTCATGTGGAATATAGGTTATAACATTTAAAAAAAAAAAAGATCAAATTATCCCATCAATTTATATTTTTATTGGATAATGAATTTTTTTTCATTGGTCTTAAAAAAAAAATTAAAAAAATATTTATCTTCATTAACGTTATTGCGATGTTTTATAGAAATTAGCGAATGATAAAAATTAAGAATACTGCTTTATATTAAGCCTCAAAGTTTAGCTGTCCAGTGGCGTCTCCAGAAAAGATTTCAAAAGGGCTGTTATTCATTGACTCAATCATTCAATTTTTTTGTTTGATCTTAATAAGAAAATCGTCTGTTGGTTGGTAGTTTTGTTAAAATGGAAACATATAGATTGCTACAAATAGATTTAGCTGTAAATGAGCTTTTATTAAAAGATATATATTTAAAAAAGTATCGTTAAAATTTTTATAATGATCCCAATTTTTTATTTTTTTTTAAGTTGAAAATAAGTAGTAAATAAGTAAACTAATAAATAAATACTGGAAAATGTAAAAATAAGATCAAACAATTGTCGGAATCGCAATGGTCTCCAAAGCTTCAATAAACCATACAAAACTCACTGAAACAGTATTGGAGGGAAACCTCAAGTGCTAGCAATCCGTCAGCCTCAATGAATTTTCTTTTTTGCTTATTGATAGATAAAAACACATTTAAATATTAATAAAAATTAATGTATTAATAAATGAAAATGGTAGAGACCAAGTGTTTACTCAGTGACATCATAGAACAGGTGTTTCACGCTCTTTGGCGTTCATCAGCTGGGAGTAGTCACCAGTAAACAGCGACCTCTTGGTACTAACTTGTAAGACTACTAAGAATGGGGGAGTCTGTTAGATTTGAAATAGGCCTAACCACCGAAATGGTGACGAAGTGTTTTTATTGGAATAAGGATCGGTTCAAATCAAGAAGACATTTTTAGCATTGTAAATTTTTTGTAAGTTTAAAATGGGAAACATTAGAAAATAGGCTCAACAAGTTCGTTAAGAAAGAATTAAAATGACCCTCATTCTTCAAAAAATTGTAAATAAA
>JAFIDM010000001.1:97765728-97802526 GCA_023159025.1 Thereuonema tuberculata
TTCAGAAAGTAAAAACCAGGCTATTAAAATAGCAATCAAACTTAAAAAACAAAAAAACAAAACAAAACAAAAGATTTTCTTTTAAATTTAATTTGCAATTAATAAGTAAAACAACAAATGGCAAACTGTTGAAATCAGGCCATTTTCAGAACAATTACATATCAAAATTACAGTTTTGAGTTCATTTTATTTTAAGCCTTCAGGGTGGAAAACATTTCTTTTTGAGTTGATCTAATTCAGGGGAGGGGATGGAAGGTTATGTCATCGGTGTCCAATGGGATCACAGTTGTTGCTCTTCATCCCACGGGGACAACAAACACTCCAATTAGCTTCCTCCGTGGGGACCGGTTGGACAGGTGTCCTCCTCCTCCCCACGACAATCCCCGTGCGCCAGACAAGTGCTCTCCATTTAAAAACACACCAAATGACATTAAACTCCACCAATTATTCAACAAAAACATTGTACCTCTCATTTTTTTTTCCTCTTATGGAACAACATCAGTTTTAAAAAATGAATTTTACTGGTTTTTTTTTATCTTCTTCTTTTCCTTTCACTACATTCAATGTTTAAAATCTTTATACTTTTATTTACAATCTTTAAAAATCATGTTCCAGTTTTTAGCTATTTATTTATTTCTTTTTTAACGAAATGAAATTAACAAAATTAATCCCAAATTGATATTTTAAATTAATTCACAAAAATGTTTATGTTAATATTTTTTTCTTGAGAAAAATAATAATGTACCCTAAAATAAAACGAAATCAATTTCACTTAAGATAAAAATAAGTGTTGTGTCTCTGATAAAATATTTAATGTTGTCGAAATAGAAGCTCTAATTGTCTTTTAGGGGTGATACGCCTAAAATGTAGCGTCACGATTGAATAATATATATATTATTTAGAGATGGACGGGACCCGATATTTCGGGAAATTTTTGGGAAAATTTTAATCCCGTTTATCGGGCGGGATTTGCTTTACTTCGGGATTTCTTCGGGACGGGATTTCGCGATTTATTTAAATTCAACAAAAGGCTTAATAATGCTGGGATTATTAATCCTGGCAACTGAAGACTACAATAAATCATTGAGAAATACTCCGGACTATTTATTTTCCTTCTACCTCCCAATATTACATCAACAACAAAGTGTTTTCGTCACAGCGTTAGCGATCGACCGCGAAACCAATAAACAACAGACGACGGCCTTCGTGATTTCGACTAGCGACAGACATGAAAATGTTTTTGTTTGTTATTATTATTGTTATCCATACCAAGTTTTAAAACCCGAACAACTATTTTCCATTTACTGAAGGAAGGACAATCCCGTCCCGATCCCGTCCCGATTTTCGGGAGGGAAAAAAAAATCCCGTCCCGACCTAAAAATCCAATCCCGTCTATCCCTAATATTATTATATATTTTTTTGACAATTGTTTTTCAACAATCACATTCACTAATTTCTAATATGAAAAAAAGTTTTTTTCCAGTCATTCTATAAATAACTGGCCATTTACAGTATTTCCATTTTCTTAAATAGACGATATCTCAAGATTGAACGCGCACTCTAGTAGACTACACATATTATTTTAAAATTTTGCTTTTGGAGTCTTGGAGTATTACAACAGCAAAAAACTAAAGATTATTTACTTTTAACTGACTTACATGATGTAGGCCTGTATTAAAAAAACAAAAACAAAAAAAAAAAACAACAACAACAACATTGAAAATGTGAGCATAAAATGTAAATATGTAATAGCATAATACCTGTCCGAATCATGTGAAAAGCCTTCAAAAAATATTTCAGAAAACTCCCAATGCTCTTCTTTACAGTAACTGTGCATTGTCTACTTTATTTCGATCTTCCTCTAAAAAATTTTTAAAAGTTAAAAAAGTCGAAAATTATTTAAAAAAATTTTCTATTTCTGTTTCTAATGTGATCTTTGCGTTCAGTGCCACAAATACCATTAATGCCATCTAGTGAACAATTCAGGGCATTTATAATAGGGTATTATTTTGGAGGGAAGGGAGGGTGAATTAAGAAACTGATCAGCAAAAAAAAAAAATGTAAGATAGTTTTCAAAATTTGGAGGGGGGGGGAGGTCAAAATCCCTTGAACTTAATTTTTTTTTGGTTGGATAGCAAGAAAATACGGATAACCTACATATATTTTAAGATTTCGAGTGGGGAAGTGCCAGGGTCCCTATGACAACCCCTCTCCCTCCCCACTATACACGCCCGTGGAATAATTCCTGATAATGAAACTCCATTTATATAATAGGACTTTACAGTTGATCATAATAATAAAAAAGAAATTCTCAAACTTAGCTCAAATTGTACAAAAATAGAAAGTTTTAGTCATTTGTTTTCAGGTAATCGAAATGATTGTACCATTTGTAAATGTAGGGTTTAAATTCTAACTAGACTTGTTTCTTATTTAACTATTACTTTCGCAAGAGTTATTCTAAACAGTAAACATAAATAGAAAAGAAGAAACACACTCACAAGGAGAGGTCACGAATTGTACGATACAGAACTTCATGCCCTTTTGGGAGATGAAAGTACTCATGAACTACTTCAAAAATATACCAGGTTTTAGGGTCCAACACTCAAGCGTTTTAGAGATATTTGATGATTTTTGGAGTGTTTTTGCTGATTTCACTTAAAAGCTTCTTGTCTCATAGGTTCAGCGTTAGGTCGATTGATAAGCTGTTGGATTTTAATGCTGGAGGTCGCTGGTTCAAGTCAGCTACCTGACGAAATTTTTTTTTTAATCCTTTTTTTTTTCTTCTTTTTTTAAATGCAGTTTCTTTTCTTTTTTTTTAAATTTTCTCCTTTTTTTTATCTTTCTTTTTGCTTCTGCTTCTTTATTTCTTTTTCGTGATTTTTCTAGTAGGCAGAAATAAAAATAAAATTAAAAATATATAAATCTACTAACTTTTATAATTTCAGTTACTTTCAGTTTAGAAAAATAAAATCTTCATGCATCCTTGCCTCGCCTAAATCAGGCCTGCCAATGATTCTTTGCATTATCAACATATTTGATACATTATTACACTGATTTTAAACATTGTTGATTATGGTATTTATCGTAAAAACAAACAAAACATATTTTTTTCTGACACCAAGCGCATCGTACAAAAGCAGATTCTTTACAATCATACAGATTCTTTCGCAGTTCATCAGGAAAACAAATTTCATTTCAATTTATAAAAAATCTCTCTTTCACTTATTAATTTGGAAGCAAACCAAGCATATTGTATCATTGCTTTGAATATTCGTGCAGACAACTGAATATGTATAATTGAATTTATTTTAAGTGCATCCTCCCGTGAACTTATTTGTCTTCCTGTCTGCAGAAGAAACGAACTGTTTTGCAGCCAAAAAAAAAAAAAAAATAAAAAAATATTGATATGCAGATTTTATTTTTTTAAACTGAAAGTAACTTAAATTATAAAAATTAATAGAGTTATGTATTTTTAATTTTATTTTTATTTCTGCCTACTAGAAAAAACACGAAAAAGAAATAAAGAAGCAGAAGCAAAAAGGAAGGTAAAAAAAAAAAAAAAAAAAGAAGCAAATTCAAAAAAAAAAGAAAAAATAAATTAAAAAAAAGAAAAGAAACTGCATTAACATATAAGACATGGATTAACAAAAAAGAAGAAGAAAAAAAAAGTTTTAAAAAAATTTCGTAAGGGAGCTGACTTGAACCAGCGACCTCCAGCTTACATACATACAGTACATACATTATAAACAATTATTTTATTTTAAATTATTTATTTATTTTTAAATTTTATTATTATGGGAAGGCTCTCCCGTAGTTTAGTGTAACCTGCCGGCCTATGCTCCGCCCACAAGGTCGTTCTTGAAATTGTTTGTTTATAATTGTCTTCACTTTGTTAGCCTCTTTTATTGTTTACCTTATTCTAGATTTAATTTGTTTTAATTCCGTAATATATTGAACAGTAAAAAAAAAAAAAGAAAAAAAAAAGAAACAGGAGAGGTCCGCGGATAATCGGGAGTTTTCTGTATGTATACAAGAGCTT
This sequence comes from Thereuonema tuberculata, assembly GCA_023159025.1. Taxonomy (NCBI): domain Eukaryota; kingdom Metazoa; phylum Arthropoda; class Chilopoda; order Scutigeromorpha; family Scutigeridae; genus Thereuonema; species Thereuonema tuberculata. The sequence continues at coordinate 97,769,768 of JAFIDM010000001.1, forward strand.
TGGATTCTCAGAGTCAAAAAACCTATCTCGCCTCGATCCTCTTGTGCCGAGGAACAATCAGGTGAGAGCTCGATTCTAGGAACAATCTTAATCCCACGATGCCAGATAATCCCCTAATCCCTTGACTTTTTGAACCACACATCAATATCAATATCAATTTAAATAAATTTTACAAAAATATTATGTTTATTCCTCCGTTGACATGAAATAACCTCACTGTATGAATTTTGATACTTTGTACCACAGTACAGTCGGAATCTATCAATTTTTTTTTACACTATTATTTTCCATAATTTTTTTCCTATGTTTCTGTGGTAGTCATAGAAGGTTTCTAAGCTTCTTTTAATATATATTTTAATATAGTCAATCAGCTGTTCTGTGAATGGACGAAGCATAATTTTCTTTCTTTTTTTTTTTTAATTCATCAATTTCACTGTCACTATTAAGATAGTAACGATGTGTAAATTCGGTGTCTGCCATCCACCACTTTTACAAACCAGATGTCTCTTCGTCTTATTTATCTCGAAAAAAAAAATATTTAAAAACAATTTCTAATTACATTAAGAGATACTAACTATTATAGTATATCTTTAAAATATAAATTACCATCAAGGTGGTTTTGTATCCAACACAGTCAAATTCAAATTATTTAGTCTAAGTAATAACCTGAATTTAAATAAAAGAATGCCAAAAAAAAATTAAAAAAATAGCAAGTTTTTTTTATCTTCTCACAATGAATTAATTTAAATTTTAAAAATTAAATGTCAATCATATCGCCCAGACTGAGAAAAACTGGAAACAAAAAATTATGTAGGAATCAGGAAATTCTAAATATGTATTTAACTTTTAATTGGCAAACTATATTAGCCATTTACTACTACTACTACTACTCGCGAATGGACCCCAACGGACCACGCGCTAGCTTCCCTGACGTCAGGACAAGGCTAGGAAATCAGAGACTTCCCGTCGAGGATACACCGAGTGAGAGAATAAGTCCCAGGGGGAAACGGACGAAACACAAGAAGAAAGATACAGCCATGCCACGACCGGGATTCGGATTCAGGTGCCGGCACACTGACCACACACGGTAGACCGCTCGGCCAGCCGGCACCGCTTACTAGCTATTTACAAATTACAAATAAGTTTCGTTAGTTGTAATTAGAAAGTAAAGTTTTACACGGGATATTATTCTATGAAATAAGTTTAAATTTGATGCATGATTTTATTCTGATTAGCATTGAAAAGTGAATATGCCTTCCTTTTACCGCTATTGTTAAATCATATAAGTTACATCGAAAATCCTGCAAACATTCCCAAATAATTCACCCAGGTTTATTTTCTTGTTATAAAACTGAAAATAAGGAAATTAGTGTAATAAAACAAATAGCGCATGCACAGTATCAAAGCAATGATATCCCGCCAATTTGAATAATCAAAACTGACAGCTATTCATATAAAATTTGCTAAGACACGTAGGCTTTCTTAAAATCTGAAAAGGCTGGTTATATTCTAAAGTAGTTCTATTAAGAAATCTGATAAATTCTGCTTTGTTTTAAAATCTCAAGACGAATATCGTAAAAGATTCGTAGAAAAATCTAAAAAAAGAAATATTAATTCAAAATCTTTTATAAAATTTTACGCTTCGGAAATTTGGAACCCGACTTCTAACTTCTGTGAAAGATTATAAACTGTTTTCTTTGAAACCAAAGCATTTCTATCTCAATAACTTCGATACAGCAACAGAGGAATAAAAAAAAAAAAAACTTAATTTTTTTCCCACTAGCTTTCGTTAATAAAGCAGAAATTACACTTGACTATTTGTGTTTAGTTCAAAATTGGAAGCTACTAAAGCAGGCTAATTGCCTGACATCGGTTATAAACTGCCAGTTTCCTTTTGTAATTAACAGCAATTTACAGTTTAACGTATTTTTCTGAAGAGTTGCATTTTGGAAGATGTCGTTCTTAAGAAATTGGAGACAAGGAAATTCGGTCTGAGGTTTCTGCCATTCCAAGAAATCACAGTAATTAATTTCTGAAGACAGTTCAATGAATCTCTTAGAAGTTTCAACATTATTCTGATCTTCTTGTGGTAATCGTTTCTTTATCCAAAGAAAATAATATTCTGTAAACCTTACATAATAATTTTCAACTGTTTTTCTGATAAAAGGAGATTCATTTTATAATTGCAATGTTTATGATAAAAATGGCCACTGTTGCAATTCTGAATGTAGTTCATGGCTGAAGTCCAAAATACGTTGTAATTAGAATGTCAATACTGGATCAGTCAACAAATGAAGGACATTTTTACCGTAACAATTGTAATAAAAATAGTTAATTTTTTTTGATGAATTGGCATCAATTATTCTATCAGTGCCTTTTATGTTGTAAAACTTCAAATCGTCGAAACATTTCAGTTCCACTACAGTCGAACCAAGCCGAAAGCTAATTCATATCATTGTTTTAAGATAAGAAAGTTAGGCTTAAGGGCCTCTGTTGTTTTTGTATATGTTATTAAATATTTCCTTTTAGATATTAATTACTTTATTTTAGTTTTAATTACTGTATCTTATTAAGACCTTGCATAAACGTTACAAATGTAATTTTAACTTTTCGAAGCTAATTATCAAAACGACGGCAGGTGAAAACTCAGCCACAATCAAAATATCTCAATATCTAGTTTTTTCACCTGACCTATTGAACTACAATGAGTTACACCTACTGTTTTAAGTAGATTTTAAAGTAGCCTCAGAGGTGGAAAGTTTTAATAGCAAATAGCTGTCGTCTGGCGAGATTCTTGAGGGTTTTTCTTCTTTTTTTTTTTTTGATGGAAGCCTCGTGAGAAGTTCTTTTCTTGAATGATGAATATAATTAAAAGCAAAATGGTTTCTGTGTCTTGACAAGTGGTAATTTGGTCTTCTGCAGTGGGTGGCTGCCATCGTGAAGTCTTTCGATAGGTGATTCGGATTTGATTTCGTGACATGGACAGGTGTTTCTCGTTGGGGGTGGGTAGATGAATTTCCTGTGGGGGAGGATGGCTTCAAGGACGGACCAAGAGCTTTTTCCAATCTTCTCCCCTCCTCATTGCCGTAATTGGCCGTTAATTACTTAGTGCCACCGGCCACTCACAACCACCCTCTCGCTGTGGCCACTTCCACTGGGATTTCGCAGCAGCTTCTGCAACAAAATTCAGCGCAACAAATCAACAGTTGGGTTAAGAATTAACAGTAATGACGTAATAACAATCGAACATCAACTTCCTTCTCACCTTTCAGTGACTGGGAGAAGAGCTTATAGCATAACATTAAGCACTGATGATATTGGGAATTTATGACCCTGCAATCATATGAGGCGTCTGTATTTCATAGCTGCTAGGTTTTTAAGGAGTTCCTTGTACTGTGTAAAATTAAAGAATCCGAAAAATCAATGCGAAGGATAAAAGCGAAAATTCTAAAAAATCAGTAATAATATTGAGATTTAATGTTCATTTGAAAGTTTATAATCGAAGGCAAAACATTCTAATAATAATATGAGCTTAATGAAGTAATGAAATACTCGACTACCAATTGGAGGAGATTCATTGAATTAAAACCTTATTTTATTATCGTTAATACTATTACAAAATCCTTACGCTAAATGGAAGGACGAATTCCATTTATTTATTTTTTTTTTAAATTTATATAAGCCTATCTTCTGCGAAATCAAAATAAGCATAAATTTTGATCTTAAGGAATTTCATTACAAAACTGGAAAGCAAAAATAAATCTATAATAAGTTTTTCATTCTAGATCAATGTAAATGGCTCACAAGTGATAGAAAATCAAAAGCTTCTTTTGTAGGTCATCACTGAAAAACTATGAAGGACTGAAATTGCGAAAGAATTTTAGAAATCTGATTTCTTTATTTCTTCTCAATTGTAGTTCATTTTGTCTCGAAAAAATGTCTTCAAAATCTGGGAAATCCAGGATTATTGGAGGAAAAGAGATGTTGAATGATTATTTGTTGAGCATTGAGAATCGTTGTCATATCTTAAAATAAACATGTAGTTAAATACATTTTAACAAAACACTTATTGAAATAAGTATTAATTTTGCATAGACTGTTTTCTAACTATAAATACCGAAAAGCACTCTCGAAAACTTACTGTCCAGATATTTCTTTTCTTTCTTTTTTTTTGTTTTGAGGAACTGGCATGCTGGGATTGATTTTATAATTTCTTCAATTCTTCTGCGATGATTTCCCTTTACCATCCGCAGGGAACTGGCAAGTATTTAAAGATGAGTTCCTTGATTTCGGATAGATAAAGCGGAATTTGGGAATATCACGACTCAAGAGGGACTCGAATGAAAGTCATCTGATTATTTGAGTCAAATAACCTCAGCTACTTGATGTTTCAGGAAAATTGGCGTAAATAGTTTGCGTTTGACAGAAAAAAAAATTTACTGGGAGTGAGTCTGTTGTTGAGTTATTACTATTTAGGCAAATATATGGTTCCGTTGCACCAAATAGTAGCATCAACATTTTCTCTTCTGATCCCCCGCATTTCGTGGAACGACAATTAAAAAAAAAAAGAAAAGAAAAAGTTACGATAAATGAAAAGAAGAAGAAGAAGAAAAAAAAATCTGGCTAATTGGAGGGAAGAGACGGTCACGTGACGCGTTGGAAGCAAACGGTGAGAAAGTTCGGTTGGATGGCGATACCCAAACCTAGAATTATCCGTCGGTGGACAACAGCCGAAGGACATTCCCGTCGAAGCGACGCCTACACACCGCTCCCACCCCCCTCTCGGCCAAGTCACACCCACCAAAGCCTCCTCCCCCGTCCACCGAATCAAATCACCCCGTCAGAGCCGCAGCGACCCCTGTAATTTGGCGCCGAAGACGTTCACTGAGTTATAGCATTAAACTACAAGGACCGATAGACAAGCTAATAGTGGACAGACAGTAGCCATGTTGATACCATATAAGGTAACGAAGAACGAAACTAAATGATTAACCTATTGCTTAATAAAACATACACGGAGCCATACTATGTAAGAACGTACTGGAAAACTTATGTACAAAACAAGAGACTTTGTATGCATTTGATTAGAATAATACAAATGAATGGACTGCAATACTGCAAGTTTTCTAATGTAGAATGGTATAAAAAAAAAATCTCAAATTTGTTAGTAACTTTTCGTTGAGTTTCTGTTATTCTGTTAATAGTAGTTAGATTTCTACAGCTTTTGAAATTGAACTTTAAAGTTTTTAACATTGATATATTTCACTTTCTAGTGCTAAAAGATTCTGCTGTGTAGGTGGTGCTGAACAGTGATTATGATTCAGCGTACAGCAAAGGAAATTTATAAAAACCATATATTATTGATAAGATTCCAAATGATGTGCTATTATAGAATTGCTCAAGATAAGAACTGAATTCGTGACTACAGTAAACACGACAGCACTCATTGACCAGAAGAACTACCGCGGAATCTTAAGGACATGAGCAGGAAATCTTGGAATACATTTTTCAAATTTTTGGAAAGCTTATCCTTTCATAAGAACATAATTACAAAAGTACTGTTTGATGTGTTGGTAACATTACTGATTCTGAGAAACCTTTTTACTTCAATTAATCTGAAATTGAACAAAAGAACAGAAAAACTGGGAAACAACAACGAACCATTGGGTGGAATAAATTAAAACAAGTATTAGTATTTTAATATTTTTTTTATTCTATTTGTTATTTTATTATTGACCATTACTTAAAACTATTCATTTAAGGTATTTCAATGAATTGTAGTTTTAATGATATGTTTTTCATATTTATATATGTGCTAAATATAAAATTTGGATGTAACATCTTTACTACCCTTACCCCACTATACAAAGAACCAAAAAAAAAAAAAAAGGTAGAATTAAAAAAAAAGGTTTAAGAACGTATGTTTTAATCTATAATAAACTATTTGCTCATCCTTTCCATGATCAAGATAAAAACTATTTACTCGAAGAAAATGAAAGACTTAGTAGTTGATTTAGGCTATCAAGGAATGACCTGAGTGAAAAGCCTACAACCAAATACCTCACTTTAGTTTATTCATTAAAGCTATTGTATAACCATGAAAGGTCATCAATATAATTCTAATTAAGATACTTATGTATTTTGATGATCTTTAGTAAGCTGAAACCTTTAATAATCTTATTAGTAAAGCCTCTCTAGTTATTTTAGAAAGCTGAAATTTAATAATACAAAAAGTCATGAAAACGGAAAAAAAGCAAGGGAATGCAAAAATTCTTAAATGTGTTTGCTTTCATGCATTGAGCCATCATCGACACCAATCTGGAACATTAAATTTACATTTATGAATTTGTGCATTCCCTTGTTATCTCCGTTTTCATATTACATTTAATGCACGTTAAACCTTCTTACTTATTAATTTTTCGTCTTTGCGTTTGGCTTATCCTTTTATTAAATGCCTTTTGTGCCCAGCGCTCAGCGGATCAAGGTAATTTTTCTGTACTTGTTACAGCGATTTTTCTATTGTTGTTTGCTTTCTGCCGAGAGCGGGAGAAAGATCCATAGGTATTCACGCGTTCAGAGCTTGAACATCGAAGCTAAATCTGGCTGATGAGTCCTAATAAGGATGAAACAGCTGTCCCAGATTGCTGTCGATGATGGCTCAATGCGTGAAAGCAAACAAATTTATGAATTTGTGAATCCCCTTGTTTTTTCGGTTTTCATATTACATTTAATGCACGTTAAAGATCACTTAAAGGATATTCCCTATACAGACAATATATTTTGTAAAAGAACAGGATAATTACCTACTATCATGAACCAATGAAAAACAAAACAAAAGAAAATTCATTCCAAAAGTTTGTCAACGAGTGGAATGTGAGACGGCCGTTTCGTCATCTTTATGATTCATCAGCTTACCACTTCCATAACAATCTACGGAAGAATATGTGGAACCCATACTTGCTCCCGACTGTGGGTTACGACACAAAAAAAATCAAGAAAAGAAAAATACCTGTTGCTTAATACGATTTACAAATGTGGCCCACAACTTTCGGGCACCAACGGCAAATAAATTACAAACAAAAATCCACAACAAAGTAAAAGCTTTTAAAGAAACAAAGCTTAACAGGTATATGAGAATGTTGAAGAAAAGGGGAATTACCCATCATGCACCAATGAAATATAATTTGTATTCTAATACAAAATTGCACGTTTCAATTGCACAAACCACAAATTACTGCAATCAAAAGAATTATTTTATCAACATGAAAATTTAATGATAATAACTATGTAATGTCTGTTTCCAATTAATTTGATACAAACTGAATACGTACATGAGCTGGAAAGATAAAGAGAACAACATGTTGACTACAGAAACTATTTCTATCACCGGTGTATAGAAGGGAGGGATGGTTTCTATCTGAAAACGGAAGAATTAAGCATTCTGGACTTTTCTTTTGGTTGGAGAGTCATTGTTTTGCTTACAACTCTCTCCTCACCATCTGAAACAAGAATGAAACTTTTTTTGATTATATGGCGAGAATCATTTATATTATTACAATCGCCACCCCCTCCAATCCAAATCCCTGGACACACTTCTTATGCGATTAAGTGAAATAGGCCTATCAAATTTTTTTATTTCAAAATAGAATAGACTGCACAAATTCACATCAATAAACTTTTTTCAAATTTGACTGAGTTTCAGGTCAAGTCTATTTTTGTGTTTTGTTGATCCACACAGTTCAACGGAATTTGCCAAACTTACTAAGTACATTACTAACAAGAAAAAGAAGGCCTGTAGTCACATGATTGTAGTCACGTGATTGCTAGTACTTGAATTAGTTATCTCACTTATTACAATGATATTCCCTTTAAACTCTTAATCTTTTGAATACCTTACTCTCTTCTCTAAGAAGACATAATCAAATATGTTTTTTCTTCTTTTTGGAATTAAGTTAAAACAAATTATTACAAGAACTGCACCACATATGTAGATATTTGTTTGTTTAATACTTCTTTGTCCTTGATGAGATTACCGTAGATGGTAGTGACAGTCTCAAATATTTCCAAGGAATTCCTTTTTCACTCTACTTAAAGTGAACGTGAACATTATCATTCAATTTAAGTCGTATTTCTGGTCTCTATTAACACGTTTCTTTAATCTTCCCTTGGGCCATTTTAAAGTTAACTGTTCTCCTTTAATTTACAGATGAAGGTCGATTTCCCATAGCATTGCTTTCCAACTGATCTCCTTGTCAAATTGACGATTTATAATCGCTTACGTAAATATTAACACTTTCCACTGTGCCACCAATGAAAACCACAAAGACAGTTAATGAAAAACCTTTGATTGGCATCTGGTGGGTGTTAGCGAGAAATCACTAATGAATACCATTTTCTTATCTGATTGTCTCAATCAATATCTTATGTATTGCAAGATAAACATCAAAAAAGAATTACCACCAAGGAAATCTTCTAAGTTTCTCCAAACCAGCTTTACTTGGATATTTCTTGACTTGACTGACCAATCCAATCAAGCAATAGTAACGTAAACAGTCAAACAAGTTTTACTAGATTGAGGAAACGAATTCAATGAAAATCTAAATAGTATCAATTATGTTAAAGTTGCTAACTTGTACTAAACTTGTTTTCCTATTCTAGAAACAGAGGAAAGGATTTCGTCTTATATAGCTTCTGTCATGGTACTGGTAGTGAATATCTTCTGTAGAAGACAAATAAATACATCTTTATTCTGTGCTTTTGACATAGCTGGGAATATGTATTTAAAAAAAAAAGCAGTTTTAAATCTTCTTACGGATGGCAGATCAAAATGATTAGCCATGGATTTCGAGATAGCGATCGTTGCGCTCTCTGGTGTCATTTAGCAGATTGACATTCTTTGGTGCCAATATGGCGTCGGATGGCGTTCGCTGGAGGCCGTGTTGTGGGAGGGAGGGTCAAACCCATCATCTAGTCACGCAATGCCGTTCTCACACTCGGACGGAGCCCGAGGCGACAACCCCGCCATCTGATAGCAACTCCAACAACTACTCCCCCATCAATGCACCTTGCGTTCGAAGAAATACAAACCAAGTCGCTATTTTTTTTTTTTTTTCCTGAAAAAAAAAAGAAAAAAAAAAAAATATATTTTTATGGATTCTTTTCTATAAAGACGTTTCAGAAAGATTGGAAAGTTATTTGCAGGTCTTGAAAATGCTTAATTACTTCTTATGTAGATTATCAGATGCTTCCATACTATTTTTTTTTTTTTTAATCTTTGCAAAAATATTGCTAGGCTTACATTCCCCAATTGTTATGTTCCAGCTACTTCACGCACAAAAACGTTTCATTTTTACGTTCATTTCATCTCTTAAATTAAAAGGAAAACATATCTTTTTCCCCCTCAATTATTACCAAGCTATGACTTTTCTACTCAAGATCCTAAAATCGAATAAACAACTTCAGTTTGAAATTTTTCAAAGAAATCTTTTCCTTTCTCTTACACAGTTTTAACTTACTGGGTATTTTTTAAAATTATTTGGTTGGTAACCTCTGTAAAATTTAAATTTTCAAACTACATTACTCACTATCATGATATGAAAATATACAACATCGTTTCGCAAATATATTTCAAATTGAATATTATCACTTGTCTACAAATAATAATAATAAGTTTCTGTTAAATAATTCATAAATTAAAAAAGGAAATTTTTAGTCTCTGTATTTCAGTAGATTTTGTAGACCCTTTTCAGTAGCCTCATTTAAATTTTATATTAATGAATATAATTCTTATTTTTTTACTTTTTTGTCAATTTTCCTTTCCTTATGATTTGTTATGATCATTTTACTGCAGTTTCTTGCTGATTATTTTGTTATACATTGAAATTTATTTATTTTATTGTAGGATTTTTTTTTTTTAATAAAAATAAGTCTCTATCATTGATCTTCTCGTAATAATCTGCAACAAGTGTCCTTTGCAAAAGAATCCCAGGGAAAAATAAAAAAGCTGTAATTTTTGAAGACAATGACGGGTTTCTTATTAATTTCTAAGAAACAACTTTATTTGTTGCTTTCTCCTGATTTTTGTAAATGATAAAAGAGCCAATGATCCAATCACTGATATCGACGAAGAACAACGGTGAAATGGTACCATTAGGATTGGCAAATGGCCAATAACGATAGAATAGAGCGAAGACATGCACCCACGCCCGCCGTCCCACGGCCCAAGGCGAGATCCACCAATGGTAGAGGAGCAGGTGGCCCGTGGCTCGGCCAATGGCGCTGATATTACAGTAGCCTGCAATTGAGTGGGGGTGGACGTGGAAATAAATTGAACACTTCTTCTTAAATGGTTTCACCGCCTAAGGTTTTTCCGTTCCACGAAGACGAAGAAAAAGAAAGAGCGAAGACTTGAAACAAAGACGAAGAGAAGGAGGAGGAGGAACAAGCTTTTGTTCCACAACATTCATTCAAATAAAACATTATCAATACATCAACACAATATCAGCAAATATCTCGTAGAATTGTGCCGAATTAGAGGCGAATACACACTTTGCCAGTGATACTTTGTTTATTTTTTTTTATTTTTTTTTCGCTTTCTTCATATTAGAGAAAACAATAAATAATAATAACTGGGTACTTGCCCTAAAATTAAATTCAATGATTTTTTTTTTTTTTTTTTTTTCAGTTTCTGAAATCTTAATTTGAATAATCTTTTTATAGATTATATAAAAAGGAATGAGATAGATTATAAAAGCTAAAAATCTAACAGGAAAATCTAGTGCAAGATATTAATTTTGTAATTTCTCTACAACTCCTTATAACACTTATTTGAGAAACTATAAAATAAGTATTTTCGTTTGCTTTTCTTTTCTTCTTATAGTTTATTATTATTATAATTATTATTATTAGTAGTAGTAGTACTAGTATTTACGACTCGAAACTAAAGGAAATAACCGATTAGGCCTAAACATTTGAAAGGAAACATCTTTTGTATTTAACACCACCTAGTTATTTGACAGATATATGACGGACGAACCTATATGATCAGCGAATATGGATAAACGCTTTCAAGTGAAATAAGATATTTTTTAACAGAATTCAAATTTGGGAAAAAATTTAAGATTATTTCTAATGAGAATGTAGTATGTTGCTTCCCACAACATTAAAATTTTATATTAATATTATAGTTACATAAATTCGTGAAATCATTAAACAAAGAAACAACAACAACAACAGTAAATTAGAAAATAAAGAACATTTAATAACCATCATCAAGTTATGTTTTCTGTGTGATCCAGGATTAAGAACATCAATTCTAAATTAAACGGACTATCTTATTAAACTGATTTCATAAAAGAACTAACGTTTCAGAAGATAAACTGAAACTTCTAAGCTGATGAGCGTCAAGTAACCTGAAACAGCTGTACTAGATGTCAGTTACGAGAAATAAGTTATTAACAATAAGTTACGAACAGTAATGTAAAGTATCAAATAATATTTTAAGTAAAGAAATTACTTTTCAATAAATCAGAAATCTGATATATTTGGAAGAAAAAAAAAAATCCCCTGATCTGTAACAATACAGTGTGTGTTTTTTTTTTGTTTTTTTTTTTTTTAATACACGAAATGTTATAACTATTTTTATAAATATTTCTAGTATAGGAAAGAACTATTAATAGACTCTGTGAAAATAAATCATTATTTTTAACTTAGTAATCAAAATAAAAATTGACAGGATTTTTGTAAGGAATTATTTAAGAAAATCCAAAATAAATGACCTTCAGTTTGTGAGTGTTGAAAAACAAAAACAAGTGAAGATATTTTATAAGTTATTGTGTACAAATGTAACTGTTGTTGTTTTATGTGGTAATTGATTGGTGTTCAAGTGGTTATTCTGCTCTGGTGAGTGTGTTTGTATTAGGTAATTGTGAGGTTGTTCAGTTCTGTTCATTTTCTTTTTTGTGTTTAAACCCATTGTCATCAAACAGACTTTTTCTATTAGGAAATTAATCACCAAACACAATTTACTAAATTCAAACCATCAGGAAAGGTCTTCAACATTTCTCTTCTGTTGTGATTTGAAAACATAATTAAAGCCAGAGAAACTATTTTAAGTGATTTCGGATAGTGATTAATTATTGCTAAAAAAAAGTTATTCTCGTCTGGCAACTGATGATTCTGTAATAAGTCATTTAGATTCACATTTGTCTTCTCATTATCATTGTCTTCTCAGCTTTAAGTAATAGAAAAGGAATATTATATTGAATTTTAGGGTTCCAAAATAATTACATTTTAATACAATATTTTGTTAATAATAAAGATTTTTTATTAATAATTATTTCTTTTTAATAAAGAGAATTGTATTTTCAATTCTGATCTGTTTTTTTTTTCTTTTGGATAGGAATAAGCAACAATATGCTATCTTGGTAGAAAAAAATGAAAGATAACGAAGCCAGGGGGAAGCCAAACCCTAATTCTGTATTAAGTATTCTTAGCTTTAGAAATGATAACTACTTCATTATCATTATTTGGTTTCTAAAATATTAACAAATACCATTAAGAGACTGAGAAGAAAAGTATTTAAATTATAATGAATTAATCATGTTTCGTAAATTTTTTTAGAAAGGTAAAAATCAATAATGATTAGCATGTCAACTTTATAATATCAGCACGGTAAGATCTTCAAAAAAAAAAAAATGTTCACTGACAAAAGGAAACTTAGGAAATAAATGTCGTTTGGGAGTTACCAAGAAAAAAAAAAAGTAAAAATTCAAAGAGCAATTGAGAGAAGAAGAATGTATTATAGGGAAGTGAACTCTTTATTTTTTTTTCTCCCAGATGTGGTGATATCGGAATTGAATTGAAACTCATAACTCTTACCTTTAGGTCTGACATTTAAATAAAGATCCTATTCCTTAAAGGGATCCTTCTAGAAAACTTTCAGCTTTGTAAGGTAAATAGATTTGTGGTCATCTTTACTATAAAAGAATTCTATTAGACCTCTGTGGTAGCTAACTACCATACGAGTGTAAGTCTTCACTTCTGTTTTTCATTCACTTCTTTCCTTCATTTTAGTTCACTTTTGGGATCTTACAAAATATCTAGATTAGATATTTTTATTTCAGTCCAAATGGAGTGTAAAATCAGAATAGTAAACAATCAGGGTTGAAATATAACACAACAGAATACAGACATCAAATTGCAAACTAAGATCAAAGATTCAAACATTCTTCAAACCGCTTGAGTTGCAAACACGAAATTTCACATGAATGTCCTTTGTCAATATCGAAAAGATACGTAGTTGACAAATCTTCGAGCGGGAGGGCAAACTTTCTTCAAGGGTATGCGCATCTCCGAAACCACTTGAGTTGCAAACACGAAATTTGTTCTTTGTCAAAATCTAAAATATATGTATTCGACGAATTTTCGATATTCGAATCCTCAGGGGTGTAAATGGAAGGGGGGACTTTCCTGCAGGATATGATCGAAATCGCTTGAGTTGCAAACATGAAATTTGACATGAGTGTTCTTAATTCTAAGTTTCAGTTTTTTGTTTACTTGATGTAATTTGCTTTTTTTTTTAAGAAATAAAGCGGTTTTTTTACGTTACGTATGAAAGTCTTCCAAAGCGAAGCGACGGATAATTTGTAACTTTTTTTACCAACTGGAAAAGTTTCAAGTGATTACACAATTACAATTCTTCGTCATCCACATCAAGACAACTCTTTTTTTTGTAAACCGCGCGAAACACGAGTATTTTTGCTAGTAATTAATAATAAATGAAATGATAAATAACAAAAGCACAAAAAAATGTATAATAGAAAGTAGATAAGTAATTAGTAGAAACGATAAATTTCGCGAAATTCAGAAATATTTTCGAAAAGTGAGAAACTTTATTTTCATATTTAACTTTTTTTTATTTATGTTTAATTCATATAAGTTTCTGAAATCTTAGAAGTAATGCAAATTTGGGAATGTAAGATAATTCACTCAAAGTAATATACTCCTTTATATACTCCTTTAAATCTCTCAAGGAAGGCCTTCCTTTTTTTAATTTTTATTTTTATAGTGAATCTCTTAATTAACAACTCATTACAGTTTTAAAAAAATTTTCAGGTTAAGGATAGAAAAAAAATTAAAATTTGTCATTCGCTTGAGGCCAACATCGTAATTCAGGTCAACCTAAATTTAATGCTTTTGCATGGGTTCAATAATAGATTTATATGCATAAACCATAACATTTAGCTGATTATTTTATCAGTTCAAATAATTCAATAATCTCTACAAATTTCGATATGACGACGCAATCATAATATAGCAGGAAATGTTCTTTTCGTATTAAACAGAGACGCCTAATAAAGACTAAATTACTAACAAGCATAATAGAAATTAGATCTCGTGATGAATTAGACTTCACTGCAAAACTTCAGCAACAACAGACTTTTGTCCTCAAACCATCAGAAATCTTATTGAAATATTCTGAACAGATTTGCCCTGTATTTTTTCTCACTAATTAGACTAATAATAAATTTAATATCAAATTTTGAATCGTAAATTTAAACTTTAAATTATTATTATTTTCTTTGAGCACAAGAAAGAAGAAAAACAAAAATCCTCATATAATCTAAGAAACAACAAAAATATCCATCTTCCCTATCCTCTTATATACAATGACTATAGAAAGAGGAATTTTAACTATATAATTGAAAATATATTCAACAATGTAGATGAAAAAGAAATATATTCAAAAAATGTGAAGAAACTATTTCAAATGTGGATGATAAAATATAATTAGAATGAATTTCTACTGTTCAATTGATTTCATTGTTATTGTAAATCATATAATTATGTTATATATTATTTAATTATTTTTTTTAATTTTGTGCACTTCGAATGCCTTTAATATTGATTGTTACTAGTTCTTATTTACTCGACAAAAATAAGCATTTTAATAGGTAACTTTAATTATATACGTACAAATATATACGTAGAATTAAATCAGAAAATTATTTTTACTTTTAAATTATGTTATTGTCTAATATAAAATTTTGGAAAATTAGCATTTAGCGACCTATTTGACAAAAAATTTCTTGAAACTGTACATTGATGTAAGTCTTTACTGTTTTTTAACACCATATTAAAAAAAACAAACACAAAACAAAAAAAAAAAAAACAACTTTTATTCAAAATTAATTAAGTAATTATAGAATACTTATATTCAGAACTTGTTGATAGGAATTTGTCAATCCTAATGGGACTAACTTCTGTATTTACAAATAATAATAAAAAATTATTATTATTATTATTAATATTTACTGTTTAAGACATAGAAATCCATTATATAGCTTTTAATGCTTCTCTATAGGAAATGTTGTCGCCTTCCAAAGCTTATTTCTCGAAAAGGAACCATTGGAAAATATTTTAAATATAAAAGTTACAACGTTTCTAGTTCTTAAATGTGAATACCAAGTTTCAAGAAGATCCATCCAGTGGTTCAAAAGTTATTAAGGACGAAGACAAACAGACTTATTTATTTCACGAGTCTCATTTCATTAGGAAAGTAGGCTAAAACTACAACGTTCCATTTCAACGTTTCCAATTTCCTGTGGTTCAAGATATTTTTTGGGATGCATGAAAAGAAACAAAACCGCACAAGAAAATACGAAGTTCTTGAAAGAAATTAAAACCTACTTTCTTCTTCTTCTTACTATTATTTTTTTTTAAATCGTGAAAATGGAAAACCTACATTTACTCTAGGCTATGGCTGCTTTACATGCTTCGAAAACTTGCCCAAATATGGTAGAAAACTAGTTTCATTTACTAGTTGCCAATGACGTCGCTTTACTCTACCCAGTGGCAAACCCCGTTTTGTTCTCGTAGAGATCGCGATTACAAATACCGTTCGGCATAGCGACGAAGTTGATTTTTGTAGCATTAGTTTTGCTATTAATTCTATTATTCTATTATTAATTTTCAAACAAAAAAATCCTTCACTATGAAGAATATAGCCTTTATTTTAACAAAATTTGTTATAAAACGCAAATATGCATTTATAAAGAGCAGTGATGACCAACCAGGGTTCCGCGAGAATTTGTAAATGCTTACAGAGAAAAAAAAAAAAAAAGTTTTCTTTTCCTGTAATTGAGAAAAAAAAAATAAAATAAAATTAGTATGATTTTAACATGATCTTTAAAACGTTGCCAGTGCACCCATCGATTTCTCACTTGTTTGTTTTTGTTCTGTCAAAGAGCTTAAAACTTGCAGATTAACATTACAATACAAGTAATTAATTTATAATTTTAGCTATAATTTATATATATAATATAATTTTATATATATAAAACAATATTTTATTAAAAAGTATGAGTTAATTATTATTTATTAATTCTACTGCTATACACGCCTATTTTGCAATTGACCCTTGTCGAACCTACCCTGAGATTTTACGAAATATTTCAAGGGTTCCATCAAACTTAAAAGATAGAGAATAAAGCCTGTATTTATTCTTAGTCACTGATATTACATCACTGCGCTAAAGTTCAATTGATTGAAATTTTTTTCTTACAGATTTACCTGAAAAGCGGCATTAGTTTCAGGTTTCCAGGATAGTTAGTAGTTCGAGAGTATTAGTAATAAAGGTTAATTTATTCCATTTGACGAAATGAAATATCCAACAGTTACCTGGGATTCTTCAAAACTCCGGAACATGTAATAAATCATGCCGGATGAAGAATTGCAAGAATAAAATTTCTGAATATTAAAATGTGATAAAATGTAGTATTTTCGGAGTTAGTGAAAAGGATGTTAGAAAATTAGAATTTCAAATTTACATAGAGAAGTAGAAGATGTAATAAAAAGTTATTCTAATTCAAAAATACATTCGACTTTGATTGTTTTCATCAAAATTTCAATAGATTCCAAATTCTTGAGCTTCATTTCATCCACACTTTTCATTGTTGCCGATGAGAATTTATATATTTATATATTATGTTTTTTTTTAAAATAATATGTTTCCCATACTTAAAAAAAATGAAATAAAAAATGAAAGATTTATAAAAGAAATGAAATAAAATTTTAGAATCTTTAATTTATTAAAAGCTACACACACTGTATTACGGAAATATAATGTCTTATTAGATAAGAAACTTAGCTAAGAGATTGAAATATTTCTCAGAAGTAACAGTCTACTATACTTCTCTACCAACAATTAATAAAATAGGACATTCTAAACTGTTGCAGCTTTTTAAATTCAAACAATAATTAAGATATTAACATTAAGGAGAGCCTGATCGACATTTTTGGTTTTTATGATTAAAATAATAAAAGTTTCTTCCAAATTGTAATGAATACGCTACACTAAAATCTTTGAATAATAGATTAAATATGTTTTACTCTATAGAGATTAAATAAGCCAGATTTCACTAGAATAACATCATTATTTGCTGCCATTCTATTGACCTTACTTGAGATTAATTCTTTTGTTTGTCTTCTGATTTCCTTTGGCCAATCGGATAGTGCGGACAAATTAGGTGCGTTGAAGTAGACTCATAAAATATCGAAAATATTCTTTAATTGAAGTGTCCTTGTGCCACCCCCACCTGCAACAATTAGCCATCTGGACGGAACCAATAATGACAACAAAATAAGGGAGGAGGGGATCACGATTTACGATAGTGTTTGGTCATCCCACGTGGGTCGCAGGTGACACTTGGTGGGACCAAAAGAACGCCCACATCATCAGCCCAAGCAAAAAACAAATATCTCATTGTAATACGATTAACACAGAATTTACCTGAAGAGAATTGTGTTAACATATGGCTTTAACATGGAACTACCTTTGTATTATTATTATCACTACCTGTTTGTTTATTTCATTAATCAACAGAGAACCTGGATATTCATGGCAGTTTCTGCTAATTTACCAAATTAACTTGCAAAAATTATTCTTAATCTTGCTAAGTGGAAATACGACAAAGAAATTCAAGGTAAAAATTGTATAAATTATTCATTAACAGTTTTGCGCTCAAATGAATCAAATAGACACAGCAAAAAAGTACATATTTATAGGATAGGAAGGGAAAAGAATGGAACCTCCAAATATAAACTAAAAAACAAGAAATACACAATAAAAATAAAAGAATAGAAATTCATGTATCAGTCTCCGCTGGCCTATATGAATTTTCTATGCGCATCAGTTAAATAAAAAGCGCCTAAAACAAAATGCTTAAACACATTAAAAATACATATTTACTATTTATAAACTTATGAACCCTTACATAATTCGTAACAGTTTGCTGTCAATTTACTATTAATATTTCAAGAACTATATTCAGTTCATTATAAATAATTAATGAATTTTCCCTCAAATTACTACAGTATAGCAAACATTCATTCAATTAGATTCAGTATGTATTTCTAATCCACGTAAATTTAATGTTTACTTTTATTTAATTCATCTTTCGATTTCACACAAAGCTTATAAACTTTAAATATTAATGAAACATTAGTTTGCACATATAAGAAGGATAACATTACAATTTCTTAGATTTTTTTTTTTCAATCTTCCCTTTGTTGTCAATTAGATAAATTAATTACCGTTTTCATGGTGTTTCTCATTGTTGCCAATTACCTCATTAAGATCTGTTATCAAGCGTTTCACATGAGGTGGAATGTTTTACGGCAATTGTGACCACCAGTGTAATAGGCCTAATGTTCTACTTCATTCAACTGTTACTGATTAATATAATCTTTCTTTAATTTTCAGACTGGATTTTTATGAAAATTGTTTTTTTTTTTCCAGTTTAATTGACTGATATTTTGATTGCTTCTTTATTTTAAGCTTAATATTTTATTTTTAATGAGAAAGTCAGTAAAAACGAAAAAAAAAAAAAAGAACAACTCAGTTGATATTCTTAAATTTCAATAGATATTTGATGCATTTGAATGTACTTTGTACAAATATTAAGAACTTTATTCAGTTTATGTTTGTGATTGATTTTAAGTTGAAGACAATAATATTAAAAAGACATGTTAGCCAAAAATTTTAGAAAAAAGTAAACAAACTAAAAAAAAATATTTATATTTATAGAAAGGACTGTTTCGACCATTGAAAATATTAGGCCATTATCAGCAAAACATCTGATGGTTACTTAGCTTTCACGTAGTCAAACAATAAGTAAATATTGTTAAATGTTAAATTTTTAGTTATGATTATTTATAATTCTGTTAGTGTGAAATATTTTTTAATGTTATATAAAGAAAAAAATTAAATAACAATTTTGGTCAAAGATTAGAAAATAAAACAAATTATAATTTATTTAGTCAAATTGGAAAAATTATAATTTGGAAAAAATTAAAAATATGAAAATACAAAAAAAAACAATTAATATCTGACGTAATTGATGAGAAAATAATTTTATATTTATATATTTTTTTCCTATTATATTAATCAATTGAGCACCTACATCACAGGTATTCTTCCTACGTATACCTAATAGGACTGGCAAACATTAAAAAAAAAAAAAAAAGAATTTGCATTTTTTTTGTTAAATTTGTAAGTAAAATGCTTTCGTTCATTGAATATTTTTTTAAAAATACGCTCTGAATAAAGAAAGATATAAGAAAAATATACAGATATATAAGTAAATAAAAGAATCTGCAACATCCTTTTGTGTGTGGATACAATTAGATATTAAAAAGAGAAGGAAAATTTGGCGAATAAATTTTGAAGTCTTTTGCTGTAGCCATCCTTTGTCTTTTGGAAATAATAATTTAAGGGAGTTTTTTTTTTTTTTTTAAATAGTCTATAACTTCTATTAAGATCTTAACAATTTTATTCTATAAGGACGAATCTATTTCGGATCAGATGTGTTATTTAATTACTTTTATAAGTTTAGTGGATGTTTAGTTTTAATAGTGGATGTAAATGTTATTCAGTTTTAGGTGTCAACATGCCTCTAAAACATAGACAGTTGCAGAAAAATGGTAGAATTTCATTTAGTTAGTTCAAAGAAAGTTGAGATCGGATCTGAAGGACGCCTCTTAACTTCTCTGTATAGCAGTGAAGCATTTCAATACATTTTAGACACCTTTGGAAAACATCGAATCATTAATAGACACTTGCTTCGTGATCTATGACCTCATCAAGTCCAATTTGCTTACATACTTTAAATGTATAGAGGGCATTGGATTTGCGATTTAAATTTCGTACTGTAAATGTACGGATCCGTACGTATTTTTCGCGAAGCCACAGTTTTCAGGAGATTCATTTTTCTACAATATACATAAAACCCTGATCTGTAACTAACTGGACTTTGTCTGTTCGAGTAATAAGATAATCTATGTTGATATGCAGGAGTTATGCATCGTCGACTACTTTATCAATAACATTATATTTAAAAATGATTGTAGAAAAACTTAATGTAATTTCTTTTCCTTATAAAGTAAATTAGTAATAAAACAGAATGAATTGAATCCATTCTATAACTGCCATCTACCGGCGTCGAAATAATTTCTTAAGCGATAAAAAAAAATAATAAAACTAGACTAGTTAATAAGGAGGCGTGTTGATTCTTTTTTGTAGAATACATTTATATTATTGAATATTAGCTTAAAGGAAAAATGTATTACATTTTTATTTCAATAAAATAAACTTTCTGAAACAAAATTTGAAAAAGGATTTAATCAAGTAAAAAATGCACTTTTTAGATTGACAATTTTCGGTATAATGACTTCCGCCATCTTTGAATGGATGAAGGCTTTTCTCAATAACTTTTTACTGGGCTGAAAATAAATTATATCGTTTTTAATAATGAAACTTAATTTGATTTCCTTCTAATTAATATAATCAGCAATAAAAAATATTTTTTTTCTTATTTTGGAATGTTGTAACTCATTTTTTTCTAAATATTTATCAAACCTATTTTCTTGTCCTTTTATTTTTTTCCAGTAAATCTTTTATTACAATACTGTTTGAAAAATCAATCTTCTCTTTATGCAAATTATGAGGTCATTAAGATTAATTAAACCAATTACATTCTTATCCAATTTAATGAAGATTTCAGTAAGATTTCGAAGGTACAGTAATGAAAACAAGTAGTCATTTTTCCCCCCAGGTGTCGCTTTGCTGCAAAACTCACAAAGCTCCATTTTTATTATCTTACTAGATTTAATAACTGGATTAATTCAATATAAAACCCAATCAGACACAGGAGTGCCCAGGAATTTAACTTGAGGGCGGGAAACAATCGCAACTTAAGTTTTTAATTGAAGCAACATAACAGCAAGACACACAAAGAATGAATAAAAGAAAAAGAAAAATACACTGACAATTATCTCAATTATAACCGCCTTTGTCTTTAGGTTTAAAATCAGGGAATTTTAGCATTAGTTCTAATATTTTTTTTAATAATTTCTGTAAATCTCTTCTTATTTATAAAATTAAAAAAACTAAAACATTATTTCGATACAAATATTTAAAATTCTTTACGAATTTGACATGAAATTTAATAAAACTTACAAAATCCCCTCCATTTTTTTAAGAACTTATTTATCGGGCATTATTTATTGCCATTTTTTTTTTACTTAAAGTATCAAATGCTTATATATTACAACAGCGCTATCTGTTCTCATTGTGCAATGATATTTTCCAAACAAGATAATAAATTTAGTTCATATTTACAAATGTGGATAAATCTTTAATGGAATGTAACCTTATTCCTAACTTGACTTTGTAACAGAGAATACTATTAGTCTATATTCGTGAAACAAGATAGATTTATTTAACAACTAAAAGTTCTGGTACATTTATACAAACACTGAATGCCCATTGATGGCAAGATACTCTTTCAAAGTTCATTTCATCTAGAAAAGTTCATCAATATATATCAACTTTATTACGTTACGTGATCTACTATTCCTTTAACATATTACAGTTAATACTAAGTCTTTTTCACTCTTTAAGTAAATCAGTTCCTTTTAAAACGATTCTCATAGCAATGTTAATCTATCGTTGACACTTCTTTTCAGAGTTCTTTAAAACTGTAAACATGGAATAAATATGACTTACTTGGTTTTTCTTAGAACAAAGTCCTGCAACCTTTATCCATCAATACATCTTGAAGGATGTGTATGTATCACAACACGGTATGATGAACGCATTCGGCACTTCATAATAACACACAAATATCTCCGGAATCTGATGAAACTCTGTTTCTATGGCAACGGCTGTTAACTTGAAATAACCCTTATTTGTGAATTAATATCTCTTGCGAATTCACAAATATAATTCCTTACTTGAGATTTCAGTATTAAGCAACGTACTGTATATATACTTTTCTTTCATTGCTATAATACAAGAATAAATATTGATTTATTGAACTTTTCCGTCGCGTCGTTCTTCGACGACTTAACACCACAAAATTCAACAGTTGCGAATCCACAATAAAAGCAGTCACCCGAATATGTGAAAACTATTGTTAATACAACAAAATGATCACGAACTTAACTTTCTTTCTTATAAGCTTATTTATCAATTGTTTCTTATGTTTCACTTTTACTATGATAATTGCATACACTTGGATTTATATTCAACAACAAAACTAATTCATTACTTAATACTTCCATCTAATAACAGCAGCAATATTTCGCAGGAAGACTTTTCCTGCTTCATCAGGTTTGTATCAACAAGCAGAAAGGTATTGATGTTAATGAATTCATCCTTGAAACCTTCAAGAAATATTGCAAATTTTATATATATAAAAAAATTAAATAATTATATTTGAGATCAATGTGTAGTATTCAGTGTAGTATTCAATATTTATTATTGCATTTGAAATCAATGTTACAATATTTAAAAATTAAATAATTATGATTGAGATCAAATGTTTTTTATTATAATAAACAATGAGCAGTATGTTCTCTTTGTATTAAGGTAATGAAATGAGCAATATATGTTCTTCATTGTAATAAGCAATGAGCAGTATGTTTATCTTAGTAATAAGTAAAATGAGCAATATGTTCTCTTTGTTGTATTTTGAATTAAGTTTTTCTTTGTTGATTTGTTTCGTTTTATTTTTCCAAAATGTAAGCCTGATGAAGCAGGAAAAGTCTTCCTGCGAAATATTGCTCCTATTATTAGATAAAGCATTAATAAACTAGTTTTGTACAATGATACATAAATTGTGATGATTAAAATGTGTTAATTTATTATTTAATTTCAATTTGAAAAATCGTGAATTTTAAGTGCTGTTACTAGAGAAGATGTGGAAAGCATTCAGTAGTTCCAAAATATTTACGTGTCTTCACCCCATATACTCCAATATACGAGCATGGAAGAAACGATGACTACGTTTGTACTCTGTCTCCTTGCATGTGAGTACTTTTTCCGGGGTTACTTAGGTCTGTGGTTATCAGGTTAACGATTTTGAGTGAACTCTGTATCTAAATCTGACTATTATATCATTATCCTTCAATAATTAAAAAAAAAAAAGATTAAAACAGAGACAAATATGCAAATTAATTAAACATGGAAAAATTTCTACTTCTATATTCCTTAAAAGTAGCTAAGTGTTTTTTTTTGATGAATCTTCAAAAACAATATTCATATCTAAGTAATAATAAACTTTACGTGCCTAATAAAATTCAACAAAATGGTAACTACAGAAGGCACAAAAGAACCAAAACGATTTCGTACCTCGAGCTGTCACCGGGAAGAGCCTGAACTTTTAATAGAGATCTTTTCGTCCTCTTTAGGACTCATCAGCCAGACAAACTCCACCGATGACAGGCTCAGCAGATGCGAACATATCAGAAATCCACTCTCGCTCCTAAAAGCAGGATCCTACAAAACAAAACACAACCAAAAATCCAGAATAATAGAAAATAAAAAAAGAAGAAATGTTTTATGCTGTAGATAAATTCCTTTTGAGCCTAGAGGAACGCAGGCCAAGGATTTGATATTTTTTCTATTATTGTGTACTTTTGATTGGGTTTTGCTTTTGTTAGGTCTCGCTTCCGGAAAAGAGTGGGATTCGTATATGTTCGCACCTTCTGAGTCTGTCATTGGTGGAGTTTGTCTGGCTGATGAGTCCTAAAGAGGACGAAACGGTCGTCCCAAACTATCCCCGGTTTTGTCGAATTATTTATATCTTTTTTGTTCTACATAACGAAAGAGGTTTAAGATTTCAAATTAACAATGTTAACCTTATTAAAAACACATTTTGCCTTTGAAGCAGGTGAGGAACTGCTTGTGACTATGCTAACAATATTCCTTTATGAATTAGAAACTTTCGTTATGACGACAATCTAACATACTGCTTTGTCTATGTCTAAGATTTACATACTTCTTTAACATAAGACCTGATTTGAATCCTTCGATTAGAAGAAATTAAAATACAATGGCCAGGAGGATTTTTCGTATTTTCACTTATATGGATTTTATTTTAATTTTTACTTCATATTGTTCTTTGGTCGATAATGACGGAGTACACACCAGTTAAACAAGTAACACGTCTGACATTTTATTTACAGAAACAGGGGCTTATATACAATTACGACGCATTCTCAGTTTAGCCGCCTATTTCATCTAGGTCCATCTGTGCGGGTGAACCAATCAGAGGAGGTCTTAACGAGAGGAGACTTCAAATCCAGGAAAGACTTTAATCCTAGGATGCCTAGCCAATCCCACTTAATCCCTTCTCCTTGAACCTCACAGCTATAGGGAGTTAAATTTCGTAAAGGACATATTAGTTCATAACAAGTAACTAATTGGTTTTATCAATGATAAGATACCGAATATTCTTTTCATGTTTTTCTACGAGGAAAAATAATAAATTTTTTTTTTAATGGAACTTATTAAAAAAAGGCAGATATTGATAAATCATTCAATAACACTGAGATCAAAGTTGTTGGTTTTTTTTTTTTTTTATTTCAAAATTACTTATGTCATATTAAAAGGTACATACATAAATTTCCTTATCATTAGTAGAGTTGTTTGTAAGTTGGTGAAAGTGGGAAGTTAAGAGACAGAACATATAAATACGAATACAAAACCTACAACAATTTTTATTATTAAATAAAATTATTATTAAAAAAAACAAACAATGAACGAGTCTATATTTTTAACTTTCAAAATCTTACAAATACAAGATTATTATAAAAATGCTAATAATTGTATAATTAATTTTCTATCACTAATGTTAAACTATCTCGAGAAACTAAAGGTAGTAGAATAAGATCCTTCATAACATTCTGTGTCAAGATTTGTCTTTTCAAGTTCATTTCATTCAATTCGAACTTTCGTCCTACACCTGTAAGTTTTTAGTTCCTATAGGATTCCTGCTACAGCATCATCTGATTAACATTACATTATCGTTTATTTATAAGCTACCGGACTACCATTTTTTAACTTTCATGCGTTGTCATTATCATCAGTTGGAAATCATTCAACGATTGGTTATTCTGTAACCAGTAATTTAACTCTTTGGTTTTTTTTTTTCATTCTTATCAATTCTTCTTCTTTATGTACATTTTTTTACGAACATAATATACATAAACTGTAGTTGAGTAGAATTTTATTCCGCTGAAATTTTCTTTCTCATGTAGCCGATAACCGATTTTTTTTTTTTAATTTTATTATTAATACCTTTAATTTTTTAATACCTTTTAATGAGAAATTTTTATAATTTAGAATCACAAACTTTTTATAATTTATCGGCACTTACTTCCTAGTAACTTTATACACGATAAATATCTATACTTAGGGTATAGGTTCATAATGAATAGATTCAAAAACCCATCACTGAATATCGATGTGACAACAATCAAGTAATCGAAAAATCACCCTCAATAAAAACAAACCAACAAAAAAAAGTGAGACTGGTTATGTTTGCATTTACTCCATCTCCTCACTAACCTTACATTCATTGTTAATCACCTAGTAGTAATAAATCACTAACTTTACCAAATGGTTATTGTGGATTATCGTGAAACGTTTTAGTAACACTGCCGTAATATTAAAAAGATTGATTTTAATTTAAGTGTTTGTCTTCCTTGTCCCTTAGGTGAATAATTGGATACTGAATAACTTGAACTATTGAATGGCAACAACATCATATTAACAGCTTTTTCTTTCTGTTGCTGTGTTAACGGTTAAAATAAAAAAGTCGATGTAGGCCCTACATGTATGGTAATTCTTTATTGTATTTTCCTACTGCTGTTGATCGGAATCTTTTTTTAACAAACGAACGGCTAAACTTGTGGGAATTTTATAATAATTTTCTCGGTAAAATTCAATCCCTCACACTCCCAGATTATAAGAGGGTCATCACGTAGTAACAATGACAAAAACAAAACAGTTTATATTGTTTTATGTAATAGTTCATAAATTAATTTTAGTGTTTTATTATTTTGTATTTTTTTTTTTTCTTTTTTTTTCTTTTACTTTAGAAATGAGTTTTGTTTTCAGTGTCAATTAGGTAAGAAATTTACAGTAATTCTAGCTGTTGGAGTTTTTTTTTAAACTTTTTTTAAACTTTAAGCAAATTTGTCCGTAGGATGATAAAAGAACAGAAAGAGGCTTGAAGTCGGCTGAGTAGAGAGGCCCGTCTGTGTAGATCATTCCCTTGAAAGTGTGAGGATTCGATTTTAAAAAAAAAATGATTTAATTTCCAACATATTTAATTCCTTTCATCTTTCTATAAACCATCATTTGTTTTCATAAATTTCCAATTATAAAGAAAACATTTTTAATTTGAGGGAAGGCGAAGATAAAAGGTCGTGAAGAAAATTAAAAAGTTATAAAAAAATAAATCAACGATATATTAAAAATAAAAATGAGAAAAAACGATGAACAATTTGGAATATTGTAAGAAAAATTTTGAAAAGTAGGAAAATAAAGATTATAGAGATGCAAATTCGTTTAATAAACAAGTTCATTTTTAGAACTAAGTATTTTTAAAAGAAAAGAAAGAATATTGATTACATTTTTAAAAAATATGTACATTAAAAAAAAAAGTATTCTCTTCCTGTTATTATAATTTTGATTTTCCCACTGTCGAAATAATTCTGATTTTTATTTTTTTCAATTCCTGGGAAGGTTTTTTTTTTTTCTCTCCAGTAAATTGAATTCAATTTTTTTTTTTTTTTTTAAATTTTAAAGCCCGGTCATCGAAGGTCTATCAATTAAATAAATAATTAAAAAAAAACACTTTTTTGAAGCTCTCCATAATTACAGCTTGGTTTCCATCATGTTTTCGACGTGAAGTGTCTGGTGGCGACCTCTGTCGGCAGGAATGTCCAACTCAATGAATATGCAAGAGGCAGTGCGCTGTAAATCAAAACTCTTTCCTTCGAGGAGCGAAACACAACAAAAACACGGCGAGGCAGCGACTAATGCACGGCCGATGCCTCAATCGCCTCCCGGGACGACTGCTCTGCCGCCCGCCGCCGCGGATGTAAAGAGTTCGACATGGGAGAAAGCCATAAATGACGTCAGAAGGGGTCTGGCAGGCACCCAAAATACGCTTGTTCTTCTATTAGTGGCTAAATAACGACGGTTTCGTACAATCAAGACATTACAGAAGAAATGTAGCCTACGAGAGTCGCTTGGACTTCACTTAAATTATTAAGACTTCAAAAAACTAAGGCGGAAAATGTACAATGCATTGCCTAACTTTATTTAGGCCTTTTTTCGGGCTCATTTACATCCGAAAATAGTTGGCCTTATTATTGCCTCAAGTGAAGGAAAACTCGTGTGGTAGACTTTTAATTTATTTTTTTTTAAAACTTAAAGTCAAATAGACCCTGAAATAAATGAACTGGAAGAAAAATTCTAATTAATACAGAAATCATCCAAATTCATATGGAAGGCCTGATATGGAAGATTTATTTTTCTGTTCAACAAAAAATTAAAAGTTTTGATTTAATGTATATGGACAGAAGCATCAATAATCACAGACGTTAGAAAAACAATTCGGATTTTTTGTCGTTTCGTTCATATTTACAATCAATTTGAATTAAAAGAATTTGAAATAAGTAACAGTAAAATGAAAAAAACAACAACAAAAAAACATCGTGAGAGTCAAACAGAAGGATTATTAACAGCAATTTATTATTAAGATGCTTCGGAAAAGTGTTATTCTGTGAAAAACGAACGGACTGAGAATTGTAGTTCACAGGCTCTGGAGAATTTGTCTTATTATCTGTGATGTTCCTACACACATTGACAACTTGCGAAGAAAATTTCGAAGGCTGTAACTGGAGAACAATCAATGGAACAACTTCATATTTCACACGAGGACGTCCAAGACGTTCGAATTTTGTTTGGCGCAAAAAAAAAAAAAAAAAATACTTCCGAAGGCGGCCGCAAGGGCGATATTTGCAATACTGTAGTGGATACACATGATTCGTGTGTGTTACACAAGGACATATTCTATATGGTTTCCCCGGGTATCGGAAACATACTGAAATCGCAACATCGCATGCTCAACTACAGCACTTAGGAGTGCCACTCGTAATGTTGTTAATATGGTGTACGGTGCTGGTCTTCAGGTTCTATAAGTTGGATAGGTGTTCACCATACACAATGTCTTTGGGATGCCCCCACAGAATACAAGTCGCACGGGTTGAAATCCGGCGAACGTGCTGGCCACGATATACTAAAATGGAGGCTGATAATTCTGTCGTCGGTAAAAGAGGCCCGAAGCAACCGCTTGATAGGGGTGGGATGTGAAGTTGGGCATCATTCTGTATGATAACCGTTACATCCAGACATTAACTTTAGCAATGCTGGGTTATTGCAGCCACAACGCAATATTTTAATCATTTTATAGTCATGGCTTCGAACACGAGATGAATGAAACTAATCCGAATGTCTATAAGCTGTTGAGAAAACTCATTCTTAAGTACTATCCCAGACCGAAACGACAAGTGATAACAGATCGAAACTCGTATTTTTCGTCACCTTTATTAAGCCTTCCAAATGATATCACTCATGTGTGTCTGACTTATGATTTGAGTTGTAGAGATATTGACGGACAGAAGGATATTAAGAGCCCCCTTCGCTTATATTTTGTTTACGCCAAATCACCAAAAGTACACGAAATAAAAATAATAACATTCATAAAGAAGGGCAAATCATCTTGATAAAGAGAAAGAGGTACAAAGGTTTCATCACAGTTCGCAACTCATCACAGAAACTTCTTCCTTCAGTAGAACAATTGAGTAAGCTTCCACTGGAGCATTTCTTAAATCCCAGACGTATTTGGTCATATTATTATCATTAATTAACAAACGATACAGAAGAGAATCATTGGGATAGGATGATATTCCACATATGTTAAATCGTCCACTACTTCATAATAACCTGAAAACCTTTTCAGAAAATGACTTTTCAACACAGGAAATCATTAAGAATTTCTATTGACAAACAGTTGTTACAGTTGGATAATTTGATAGAAGTAAAACTGAATCCGCAGCGTCTCTGGTTTTTTTTGGTTGGATGATGTTACCATCCATTATTTTTTCCTTGACGTAGATAGTTATTAATTATGAAAAAAAAATCCTTAATGTTTCGAGATCCTTCGCCATTTCTGAAACTGCACATTTATTATTTTCCCATAGACTAATTGCAATACACGGACTATTTCTCCTTTACGCGGAGTTCTACATCGTGCGACTGTTGGCCTGTTTTTTTTTTTTGAAAATTTAGCTACGCCGCAGATGTACTTCTATATTGAATTCAAATGAAATTGTAGAACCTCGTTCTACAGGTAAGTCTTTATAAAAATATTTACACAAAAACGTTTCGTTATTGTCGTCACTACAGATTTTCACAGTAAATATACATTCATAACGTTTTTAATAGGCTACTAACTACGACTGCTGTATTTGAAGCAATTAATACAATTGGTTAAATGCATGTTTATGTTGTTTCCAAGACAGAAAGTAATTTATTGTTCATGCCGTTATTTCTCCACATTTTCAGTAATTTACTTTGCATCAGTGATTTTCAACCCCAAAATTTATTGAAGAAATTGAATTTTTAAAATTACCTTTCAGGGACATAAAAGTTTAAAATCACCAAACGAAGTAACACGAACTAACCAAT
Source organism: Thereuonema tuberculata (assembly GCA_023159025.1). Classification (NCBI taxonomy): domain Eukaryota; kingdom Metazoa; phylum Arthropoda; class Chilopoda; order Scutigeromorpha; family Scutigeridae; genus Thereuonema; species Thereuonema tuberculata. The sequence goes on from JAFIDM010000001.1 coordinate 97,799,874, forward strand.
ACTTATTAGGCAATCTGAAATTCAGTATATTAGTAACAAAGAATGATTTTTATTAAAATGCCTAATTACATCAAATAACTTCTTTGGATTGTAATTACGAGAACCGTAGAGAAGCTTTATTCTAAATAATTCTTCAGCAAATTGTAAAAAAATTCTTTTTACGAATTTCAAATCTGTCGAGGTATCTTTTCTGGCAAGTGGTGAAACAGCAACTGTCCTGAGAAGCTTAAAAATACTGTTTATATATTATAGTTTGGACGGATTAAGATTAGTGAAGAATTATTAAAAGAAATATTTCATGCCACTCACTTTATTCAAAAAACAAATATTCTAAATTTTGAAAATTTATTAACTAAAAAGTTAATCCATCTTCACTGCTCCGGACTAATCACAGACGGTTCTACTTCAAAAGAAAAAAATAATAATGAAGTATTGTAATAAAAATGTAAGAATTTAATTAAGAAATAAGAATTCTATAAGCACTAAATCTTAAGAATTAACATGTAGACACTGAAAACTTTCCAAGCTCATATTAGTTTCATCAGTGAGACTAGGGATAGTTGTATTGTGCTTAGTAGGACTCAGATGTAAAACATACCAACTTTTGAAACATAGAAAAATCATTATCTTAATTACCAATGGTATTCCTTAAGTAGACTCATACTTGGATGGTTTATAACCTTAGTATCATCCTCTTTAAACTTAAAAATTTCGATTTGGATTTCCAAATTTTTAATCCATATTTAATTATGCCTAATAGAAAATTATCGTCTATTAATTACTATTAATCAAGATTACTGTAGCCTGCGTGTGGTGTAAAATCATGGAACGGCGCTAAATCATGATAAGGATTCAATCATAATATAGCCGCTAGATGTCACTATGAGAAAATGACAGTAAATTTCAAATGAGCTACAAATAAAAAGACACCAAAACGCTTATTAAGAAAATTCAAAAAAAATAAGCTTTCGGTTTATAATTTTCCTTCATTCTAACAACGATTAGAATTCCTCTAACTCCATTGAATTTATATCCCGTCTCCCAGTTTAGGGACTACTGCTACAGTTAAATAACACTAATTGTAAGAAAAATATTGACATCAATTGAGGAAATCATCTGCATTTAGTATCTGAAAAAACTTATTTTTTATTAAAAAAAAATGGAGGTTTTATTTCATTTCAAACGGAACGCATGAAATTTCAAAAGCTCTCTCGATTTCAAGAGTAATTAGAAAGGAAAGATGTTCAATTATATACAAATACTTTTTCTTTCCTAATTTACATAATGCTATTACATTCCCACAATGCAATCTGTGCTTCAATACTTGCTGTGCTGTGGGAATATTTCTAATTTTGTTCCCGAGTATGGTTTTAAGCTGAAAGTTGACGGAATATTTTACGAACAATTACGCTGATTAGTTTAATTAATCCTCTAATAACGCTTCAGCATTTTAAAATATCGTTGTAAGTCTCTTATTACCTCACGAAATGATGGGATTTGAACCTGTGAACTTAAGATAGAAGGGGATGGCAAAAAGGGTCAATATCTGACGGCTTCTCTTGAGGTGAAAGTCACGGACCTCCAACAACAAACGGGTAATTTCTGGAAGAAAATGAAGATGAGTTGATGCCATGGCTTCCTGATCGCATTTACTTAGATTACGAATAAAATTACCTCCGTAGCTACAAGCAGAGGTCGTTAAGTTCTCGTTTGAGGATAATCTTTATCTCGTTTTCAATGAGCCTACATTATTTCTTCAAAAAACTTTCAATTTTTTTTAATGTTAAATCTTAATATTCAGAATATTTTAAAACATGCTTTGGAAAAAATGATCAGCATTTAAGCCTAAAATATCGAAATATATACACACCGACATTTCTATAGTGTTTTGATGGGTTTCCTAGTTTTTATTTTATACATTTTTATTTGGTGAAATTTACAAAAAGTCTTTAAAAACTGAATATTCTGAAATACTGACAGTATTCCCAGTATTAATATACTTGTTATTAATATGATTAATTTTTAGTTATAAAAATCATATAATTAATTTTATGTAAACTTGTCAATAATAGTTAGCCATAGACTTTTAATATTCACATTAAAATTTTTAAATATTTTTAATCTATAATTTGGTAAGGTAGATTCGACATTGCAACCAAAAAAAAAAGTCAGCCTCCCAATTTAAAATAATATGGTATATAATAAGTAAAACCACTATCCCCGAAATTAAACACAGCTTCAAGACCTTCCTGTAATTCTTTTAAATAGACCTTAGCTCCTCTTATAAAAAAATTCTGCGGCAACTAGTGTTTAGACAACATTAAAAAAAATACTGTTAATAACTACTCTCAACCGTAAGGTCCCTTACGTTTAACACAATGTAATTACATGGAATTTATCCAAAGTCGTCAAAAACAATAAAAAATACTAGTTGCGACCCGTGAAATATTCACGGAAGAAAAAAAAATTCCACATTTTTGAAAAACACAAGATTGAAAAATATGTTCTAAGCTAATTTTTTTAGAAGCCATGACTTTCCACAACAGCTCATATGTAATTTGAATATCGGCTTATTTGTTAAAATAATATTATAATATTGTTAAAATAAAAAAAAAATAAAAAATTGATTTACCACTTTCGTAGTAGCCAGCGC
>JAFIDM010000001.1:97847522-97869560 GCA_023159025.1 Thereuonema tuberculata
GACATGCTGAACAACTGACCAAAATCCTAACAATTTATGACAAAGCTAAAGAGGCAAGCTATGTACTTGCTGAAATATTAGTAAAGAAAAATGAAATCACATCAACTGTTTAATCAGTAATTTTTACCAACATTCTGTAAAATTAAAACCTTATGTTTGATGAGGAATAGTAAAATAGAGATTTTAAAAATTAAAGATTTTAATTTTTCTTCATTTCATTGCGAAAAAAAGGAGAGGATACTTTTAAGGCCAATGAAGTACAAGAGGATGTGTTAAAAATCTCTCCTTTTAAAAAAGTGTACCTTGCCAACTTTAGTATCTTTAGTTGTCGTGAATTGAATAAGGTTAAAAAATGCTGGTGAATAAGATCTCTGGATCAAAGAATACGACTGCCTATATTTTGGAAACTGAATATTTAAATCTGTCAGCAGAGCAGGTGACAATTCTTTCTTAGTAAGAATCCTGCATTTATTTCTGTAAAATCATGCTATAACAACCAATATTTTAAGATAACAAATTTATTACATAACATTTATACTATTATTTACACATCTTATTTACGTTAATAAAAATACTTTATGTATGTATGTATATATGAAAATCAAAATAGGTATCACACACCTATTTTATCATTTTTTTTTTTTCAAAAACAATGACACAAATTACAAATTTACACATAATTACAATTCCTTTTCTTAACTTCTTGGAATGAATGGAATCAGGAATGACGATTAAAATGACAATCTTACTATATTCTGTTGTAATCACAAAAGTACATAGGAAGTTAAGTATGATGTCCAATCAAAACCACCAAATAAAACAACTTAATAGGCATGAATCAATGAAGCAGAATCATTATCAGAAAGCGTCGTTACAGAAGAAATACAAAATTTATGGAAATCAAATTGAAATTTACATCTGACTAGTTTCCCTCCATTTTTTCTTTTAATAATAATAAGTTCTGTAATTATTTGTCACCTCCTTCCTCTGTGCAAAAAGATTTTATAACTTCTTTGCCAGCAGTCACATCTCATCTAATGAACAAAACAACTGTAATGTTTTCTATGTTACTTAGAATAAATTAGAAATTATTAAAGTCTATTTGATTTTCATCAAGAAAAGATAATTTTTGAGAAAATGGCTTAATTACTAAACTCAGCTCTTTTTGTTTTAGTGATATTCAAAAAAGCAAAAAACAAATGAAATAATAATATTATTGGAATAAACATATTTAACGATTGTAATAATAACAAAATGCGATTGTAATAATAACAAGATACGGGATCATTACCACACTAAGCATTATATTATATAAAAGCGTTATTCTGTCTGTCATTGTCATAAGACTTTACGTTTTTCCAATTTTGTGACCAAACTATAAGAGATTGGTCATGTAAATGGATAAAATGTAGAGCTTTTTAAGACAAACAAAGTGCTACAAAAATCTTTCGAAAAAAGTTTTTGGTTTCCAAGATGGCGCCTTTTAAAGTGTCAAATTTTGACTTTATCTCAATTTAAACGAAAAGTATAAAAGTTGGAAGAGAACATTATATTGAGAAAATGTTGGTATTTGAAAGTTCTATCGAACGGTATATAAGTCATTAACAAACGTTTTTGCATTTGGAAGATACATGCAAAAATGAAGTGTTTTTGTGTTTTTGATACATGCAAAAAAGAAAAGAGCAATCAGTAGCAAGGTCATGTGACGCAGACCGATTGTTGATAGTGAAGTTCATATGGGGAGGGGGTGAAGGGTTAAGCATGGTTGGGATAAAGAATAATATTACTTTGCATGTAAAATAAAAGATAGCATTAGCAGTTTTAAAAAAAATAAAGTTTGGAATTGTCATTGATTCTAAAAATAAATGACAATCGTTTAATTGTATTAATGTCTGTTATAAAAAAAAAAAAATCTATATCAGAGAGTAGAAATTTATAAAGAAACAAAGGTCAGTGCTTTTGTTTCTTATTCTCTTCTACAATTCAATAATTACAGGAAGGCCTGTTTATTGTTGTTCCATTGCTTGTTATATATGTCTAACTACTCCGAGTTAAGATTTCTGTATTACTCTTGAATATTATTATGTTCTTTCTTCAGTCATTTACAGTATAACTGTTTTCTTTTTTTTAATCATCTTGAGATTTCATAAAATTCTGGAAAAATTCTCATCCAGTTGAGAAAGAAATGTCTTTCCTCTCGCATTACTATTACTTTGATCGGTTTTACTTCCAGTTCATTACTTCACATTATTTATTTCACTTCTTGTATCATATAATTACTACATATAATTACAGAAATATGGAAATTCAAGTGAGAAGAAGTAATGTAGGAGTAAGTTCTTTAGATTTGTAAGACATAAAATTGACAATTTATTACTAAACTTTTTTTCTGGAGAAGAACTAACTAAATCAACTTTGGACTACAAAAATAATATATTAAAAATAATTTTAACTTTCACGAAAGAAGTGTTGGATTTATGACATTCTGAATGTAAATAAGCAATTTTACTTTTTATTTTTTTTCCCCTCGAGATAGAAGACGGATTACATCTTCCTTTCCCCTTCGAAAGACATTACAGGTGAAATGAGCAAATTAATGTCCTTCAGGGTTGTAATATAACCCTGAAGGACATTAATCCAAATTAATAACCCTTTTAATCCAACATTTTTAAGTAATATATGCATTTGCATAATGAGAGGGGGTAGGTTTGATAGGGGTTGTAAACCCCACCCCCATTGCATCCAAAATGAAAGAAATCTAGAAATTTTGGACCTTTTTTTTTTTTTGGAAAGCCATTGTTTTGTCTACAACTCCTTTTCATTAAGAAAAAGAAATAAAAAAACAATAAACAAAAATAATGACTCAACCTTTTTGTTATTTTTGGTTGAACGGCAAAGAATAAATAACCCACTCCATTCCAAATCTGAATACATATAAAGCAAACAGGGCATCGTTATTTATGTTGAGTAATTTTTTATGTCTTTTGTGTTAATTTTAATATTTCTTTAACAATTGTCAATAATAATGTATCCTACGATCTGTATTAATTAGGACATTTTCCATTGGAAAAGACAAATCAAAATGTTTAAATTTCTTAAAAGCAAATTAAATCATATTAATCACAATTAAAGTTAATTAATAAATAGCCAAAAATTTTCATTTAACAAGAATACTAGTATATAAAAATAAGTATTCCTGTTAAATAACAATTTATATATATATAATTTTTTAAGGAGACTAATATTTACATCAGATTGATCTAAATTACATAAATTATCTTTTTAATAAAATTATTTTAAATGTAGAAATAATTACAAAAATACCTTTACAATCAAAACAGTTTGATGAAAAAGCTGAACTATAAAATAATAAAGTTTTTGTATATAAGAATGATAAATAAACACATAATAAAACTATTTACAAAAATAATAAATACATTACAGTCTTTTCATTATATATTAAATATATTATATTAAATAGACTTCTTCTTCAAAGTCACCTCCAAATTTCATACAACTGTAAACGATGTTTCACAGAAGCCATCATTCTACTTTTTCAAGTTCTGAATTTTGCAAATTAAAATAACTTGAAAAAAGCAGAATGACGGCTTCTGTGAAATATCGTTTATAGTTGTATGAAAGTTGGAGGTGACACTAAAGTCTTTTTTTTTTGTCATGGAACATTTAATGTAAAGATTAAATTTTCCTTAAATTTATACAAAAGAAAAGAATATCTATAGTTTGGTATCCATTTTGCAATGCTATCAATGGATGAACCAAGGAAACCAAAAACTGAAATACAAGAATTTTTTGGAATACAAGAAAGTAATTTTTTGCTTGTCTTGTAAGAAATGTTTCTCAGTATGTAATACGATTCACCTTTCATAACAATGTATGCTTGTAAAGACCCGAAAACATTCTATAGTGGAATTTATTCAAAATACATTTTGGAAATATTCTGCATGAAAAAAACATTCAACACAGAACTTACGGACTTTTATTTGATTAACAAGAAGACTAAAAAAAGGTCAGAAAGCTTCAAATGCAATTTTTTTTTTTTAATCATTATTATGTCTTTTTATAAAAAATAATTAGCTAAATTTTAACAATATATGTAAATTATCAAGAATGCTGTTATCTTTCTTGTTCCGATTGGTCAGCAAAGTTTCACATTAACAAAGAATTACTTTTATGAATTTCGTTTGTTATATACTTTTAAATCAATAAAACTCAAGTGAAATGATAACGAAATTTCTTAATTGAACAATGTCTCAGGCACAATTGAATTTATAATTTTTTATCTTGAATTTCAGGAATAATTTAGGTGGAATAAATATAGTCACTTCAATTAAAACTGTACTTACATTTTTCTTTTTTAATTCATTCTTATTTTATGGAATTACTGTTTAGCAAGAAAAATGGACTTACTAAATGTACTTATTTGAACAGTCTCGAGAAACTGTAGATTTAAAATTGAATGGCTGACCTAGAAAGGGATTTAAGTGTCAGTTTATTTATGCATAATATTCTAAGATGTTAAATACAAAACCTGTATAACCAGTAAAATAAATCTGTAAATAAGGAAGGTGCTTGTATGAATTTTTTCTAAAAATCTTGTATCTTTGTTCATGATCCCAGCCTGCTGCTGATGTGCCTCAGCCTTTAACTGAACATTACAAAAAAAGGTCCAAAGTAGATCACTCCCTTCTTTTGTTTTGAAAAGTTTTAAAATTAGATACAAGTTAAGTAATAGTAAAACATACATTTCATCTTGTTTTACAGGATGGGACTAATTTTCACAATGAACTATTTCTATTATCCTTTCTTGGTTGAAGTAGAATGAATACAATGTGCGTATATTATTATTTATGTTCATACTGATGGGTGAAGTACTTAGATGCCATATTCATGTCTGGATTAGATTCCTGACATTTCTCTTTCTTTTGTGTCATTTTTCTCTCTGGCTTGCTCCAACTACAATAACTTGTTGATAACTCACAATGTCAGCTCTTGTGTTTTTTTTCCTGACTATCCCATATGCATATGCCCATATCCATATGCATGGATGTTTTTGAGATCAAGCTTGTAACCTGACTTACACGAAGAATACACTGAATCTTTCACTACAAATGGAGATTGTGGCAAATGCTTTGTACCGGACATTAAATTGGTTTAACTTTTTATACCGTTCAGCTGTTGTAGTTGGAAGTTAAAATCAGTGTTCTCTTTAACATAAATGATTAATCTGAAGGACATGCTAAAATGGTTCACTGATAACTTAAAATAAACTTAACAGCTGGAACTTCATTACCATACCTGCTATTGCGATATCTCTTCATTTAGGCAAGATGTACTGAGACACAACATATACTAACAACTTCTGAATCAGTAAGCAGCAAAAGCAAAGCGCTGTCAAAAGTAAATCACAAGAAAATGTTTCACAAGATTTCAAATTTGATCAGTTTCTCTATTTACTTCACTGATGTTAATGGATTTCGGATGCTAACTAACATCAAATGCTCCAGAAAAACTGAAAAACTAACTTTTTCTCCAGGTAATGTCAGAACTCAACTCAGGTCTCAAATAATGTACTAAGCCCTGAAACATGTATTATTATCAGCTACTGATAACTTGAACAATGTATAAAACATTTCCATGTGATACTTCCACTTCAAAAATTTGTCAGACAAAGTTTTCAAAATATATATTACATTTATATCAATTTTTCAATGAAAGTCATTTCACCAGAAAGTCTGTGGAAATTAAATGTCTCCAGTATTACATCATAGACAAGAATGCCAAAATAAACTTAAAGAACAAAATAGTGAAGAGAGTTTATCGTTTAGTGAAGTGCCCTTGAAAAATAACAGTGTCCTATAATTCTTTCTGCAAAGAAGCACTGTGCTAGCTGCAATATCAGTACAAATTATGTATCAGTAACAAATTGAATTTGAGGAAAACTAGAAAGAAAGGCTCTCAATTAAAATTGCACTCTATTTCAGTTGAACATGCTATTTCTTGGCTGCACTATAGTCCGTAGGCAGAAAAAGTTCAAAAAAACCATGGTCAACTTCAAAAGATAAAATATCCATAAAACACTTGAATTATAACCTATCAGCTACTTTATTGTTTTAGGTTTCTGAATTTGTATGTTTTTATGGAACATGATTTTCATTTTTTTTTTCACTACTAACATTTAAGTTTTTTAAAATTCATAAAGATTAGATGATATTTATATTTATGATGTGGATCCATAAGAAAACAATTTTTTTTTCTCAAAACTTCTTTGTTTTTTAAAGAAAAGAAAACAAAAGTTATGGCTCAAAAAATATGAAAATATTTTTATAAAATAATTCAACATAAAACAATATTCTTCTTCCTCTTTTACCCTATTTTACAATCAAACAAAATGTTTATGCAGAAGACTTGATTTGGAATGTTTTCAAAGAATATCTGTGTAAGATCCACTTCTGAAAGTATTTTCCATAAGGTTGGGCTTCTATCATCAATATGGAATGAAGATTCTTTACCTAAACAAATGAAAAGAAATTAATTTTTGAATAATTTTTAAATGGCACGCTGAATAAGATCCATCAATCAATACAATTTAAGTTAAAAATAAGGATACAGATTATGTATACATTGCAAATTACTGCAATATCGGTGACAAAATAATCAAAAAAGTTATTTTGCATTGTTTTAGGAATAATTACTTAAAATCCTACAGCTTAGTAATTATTTACTATTATCACTGAATGGAACAATTATAAACTGAATTATTACTGAGGGCAGTTACAACAGCGTAGCAGATTCAGAGAGAGTAGAGAAACAGCAGGTGACAAATTGACATTCATCACTTTACTGAGTGACATTATAGTAAATTAAGAATTTCTTTTTGCACTTCTTTTTTTTTTAGAAGTGTCAGGAGTTTTAAACTTTTAAGTGTATCGGAAACTATCATTTCTCTCATCACCTTAGATTTCTCAAAAACTTTGAAACTATTTCCCCGATGTCATTTGTGACACTTTTGACAGTCTCTCTCTGGCTCTTATTAAGTATTTATTACCAAAGTAATTTTCTACTCACTTAAGATGACTACAAAGCTAATTAATGAATAATTTAATATGAATCAGGAGACTATTAACGGAGTTGAGTATTTGATGCTTTGACTTGTCAATAATTCAAAGTGTTTTAACTAACTCCTCAGCAAACATGAGACTAACTGTTGTAGCTTCAGAACTGAAATGTGTAAGCACAGTTCAAAATCCAGACACAACAAGATCATTTGTTCATCAGACTAACAAGAGGTAATGTGATTTGATGACAATCATAAAGAAAGCCTGCATTTGTAATCTAGCTGCTATAAAACATGATCGGCTTTAGATGACGAGTTAAAATTGATAAAACACACAACATTTTAAAAACAAAATAAATTAAAATTGTTACTAGTTTCGGACAAACTTCTGCAAACGCACAGAGCAGGAAGAAATGTTGGCTTAAAAAGAAATCGTGACCACTCAGAACGAAGATGTAGGTTGATTCAATCGTGCCAAGGGTGATAGGAATGCTGACAAGCGGATCAGTTAATACTAACTAAAATCGTGAGGGTGAAGGAAAAAAAAAGTTAAAAAAATTGATCAATTAACTTAGGACTGACAATCCCTAATGGATACCATAAATGATGGCACCATCTACTCCTGGTTTTCTCAACTTCAATTTGAATCACACTTTATACAGCATTAATCTACTTATAAGTTATTTATTTGCTGTTTTTGGGACTCTTGTTATAGCCACCTCCTGCTTGAGTTTGTTGATTTTTTAATTTACAATCTTTGTTCATTGTTTGTTTCTTTATGGAAAAAAACTTGCCTTTTGTCTTCCAGCTCTTTAATATTACTTCTTACATTTTTTTAACCCTTTTTTTCCGATTCTGCTCGTAGCATAAATGCAAGAGGGAAGAGAGAGACAAGAAGACCCTTGGTGTAAAACTATTTATTTTACATTGCTAATTAGAGATAAATGTGTTTCATAATGGAGAACCTAAAATTACCAAAGAGAGAGGATTTGGGTAATTGGGAACAGACATTGCTACTTCTTATACATTTCAATATAATTAATTTTAGAATGGCAAATCATAGAAGCATCAATAGATACCTGTATTTAAAATAAAATGAATCAAATATATCATGTAATTCTTCCAGCATTTACATCTTTGTGTCGTGTTCATAAGCCTGATTGTTAATTCCATCTGGTTGAGTATATTCTTCGTTTTCTTCATCTGGTTTTTCAACGTATTTGTAAGAAAGTGTCATCACAATAAAAATGAGCATATCCAAGACCATCAAACCAGCAAACAAAAAGAACTCGTATGACTAAAATTATACAAGAAAAAAAAAAAATGAAAAAAAAAAATATTATCAAACTTATTTCTAAGAAAATCAATTACTTAATGTCTTCAAAATAAAAGCTTTATAATTTTTTGAACCCTCCAATTATTACAGTTACAAATAAAATTAATACAAGTTGGAATTTTTTTTTTTTTTAACTATAAAAATTAATGAAGACAGAAAGGCTAATAGACTAATAGGAGGGACTTTTTTTAAAAATAATTTTTCGCTAGGAGTTAATTCAGCAAAAATATACCTGTTTATCAAAGATTTCTGCTTCTGTGATGATAATGACAATTAGATTTCCAAATGCCACAGTTAACAACCACGCTGCTTGAAGCACAGACTTCATACTTTCAGGTGCCTATTATCAGAATCAAATCAAATGATAAAAGTTACTTTCAGTAAATATCGCATATGAATATTTCAAAATCGGCTAAATAAATAAATAATAGAAATAATTATAATAATAATAATAATAAATAAATAATAATTTATTATAATAAATAACAGAAATAATTATTTTAACATTTGGTTTGTGTAGTAATCAGTAATAGAAAATCAAAGAAAAGTAAAATATATTTAACAATAATGGCAATCATATTTGTTTTTTTAACTTGGTATAAAAAAAAATGTTGCAGCAACTTGGAATTGATCAAATACTTATAATTTAAAAAAGTTTAAAAATAAAAAGAAAAAAAAAAGAAATAGAATTTGATTATTATTAAATTGCAGTTCATTTTTAAACAAATTTCTAAATTTTTAAAAATTGTCATATCTAAAGATTATAGAAGCCGTAAGGCTCCCCTGCAGTGAACAGCTAATCACTGGAATGAAGATAAATGATGTAGGAGATTGATCGAAATACTTGGAAATCATAAACACTCAAATGGTTGAGAAAATAGACAAAAGTTCAGGGTAAAGAGGAAGTAGAATATTGGAAGAATCCCACAAACAAAACAAATTTCTGAAAGAAAAGATGAGAGTTAAAATGACTGAAAAAAGATTTAGGAAAACCAATAGAAAGCATTACAAATCTAATATCCAGAGGAATGTAGCGCTGAGAAAAGTAAGCGTAGTCAGAGGCAAAGCATCTTGACAAACCAGTAAGAAGGATAAACTGCACACTATAGAGATAAGCTCCTATTAGAAAATGATATAATATTTAAAAGGCCACTGATCAATAACTTAGATACTGTTCAAAAAGGAAACTTTAAAGGCAAGTTGATAAGGGATAGGATCTTACAAAACCAGCAATTCTTATCTCAATAAGTACTTATGTTTATGCTTAATACCACCACTACTGGGTCAATTTAAGCTAAATCGGATTCAAAATTATGATTTAGATTGTGCAGACTAAAGAAGATGGCAGGACATCTGTTGCTCGAAAGTAACCTATGATCCTGTATTTGGATCAATTCTTGATGAATCTTCAGAGTAATAGGAATAGTGTTATTACTCTGATTTCTAATTGAAGAAGAGAGAATTTAAATCTTTGTTATTATAATTTAAACAAAATATACTGAAATCTTATTGTTTTCTGTAAATTTCCAATTAATTTAAAATATCTGCAATTATGAATTAAGAAATAAAAACAAAAATTGTGAATTAAATACTTTCTAGTTAAAAGCGTGAATTGCTTTTTGAAACAGGACCACTCATAATACAAATTTGGTAAAGGAATCTATATTATGATGAGTTTTATAACTATATTTATAATTCTTTTGCTTATTCTATTTTATCCTATTTACATTTATATGTATTTTTCTGTTCCAATCAATTAGAATCTAATCAGTTGTAAATTTCAAATTATGACCGTTAACGATCTTTTATGTTTGTTTACTTTTGAATTTCAACGGCTGAGGGTTCCCATAATTCCCTGTAATTTTAAATCTTCAGGTAATTTCAGTTACGAATCACGTGTTATTTTAAATCATCCAATGAACTGTTTGAGCCCTCAGCCAATGACCGATCATTGTAAATACTTTATAAAAGCCCTTGCTCTCCCTGAATAAACAGAACACAGTTAGATCCAATTTCAGTCTAGTCTACTTCTTTTTCACGAGCCAGGACACCAACGGAAATCGCCACAATATTTATCTACAATAAACATATCCTTGTATTCTCCAAAAACTTATCCTCCAAAATGTCCTATCTGACTACTTGAAACCAAATTTCATGCAGGTCCTTGAAAAAAAGAAATCTCAAACAGAGACCTGATAGTTTTAGTTTTTGAATTCGAAGAATAATAAAGATAATATTCTCTGCTAATTACTCTTTTCAAGATTAAAATAAATTTTCAGTAAAAAAAAAAAAAAAAATCAACTTTATAATTACCTGAGAATAAGAGAACTCCAATCCAGTAATGGAAAACATAACTTCCCCCATTGTTATGACAACATATTGGGGCACTTGCAAAAACATACTCAAGTCGTTTTCCTCAACAGTTACAAACTTACTGAACTAATGGAAGAGAAAAAAAAATATTCTGTAAGTGATATATAAAACAAACAGAAAAAGAAAAAAAAAATCATTATGAAAATCATTTAAAACATTGAAAATAATTTCCATATGAGAAAATATGCTCTCAAATAATACACATAAAATCATAAAAAAGTAAATTACCGATGTTTGACCGTCCTTTTCCTGTATTAAGTAAGTAAAAGCTGATCCTGGATTTGAAATGAATGAAAATGCCACTTGCTGTAAATGAATGGTAACGTTAGTTGGATCAGGAAGAAACACCTCATATCTAAAATAGGAGAACAATGGAATGAGACATGAGCTAAAGTACCTCGTTCTATATCAAGATATTTTGCTTAAGACTGAGTTTCAGTTCAAATTTAATTAACTCACTCATCGGAAGGATCTATTACTTCATAATCCGAAAATCCCACTGCTTTTGTGAAATTCATTAGCACATTGTAAGAAGTCCCTTTGGGGTTTTTATTCTTCAACAGAATGGTAACATTCTCCTTGTTGTTATAGAAAGCAGGTGACTCGAATGCATAAAGCAATCTAAAAAAAAAACAAAACAAGATATAACAAACATCATTCAAAAACAGCCACTATTGTAAATGGTTCTAAAAGGAAAAAAAAATCATTATTACTTTCTGCAGAAGCAATGCATTGTTAAACATTTTAAACTAAATAATGTTGCTTTATGGCTTCTTTAATATTCTGATTATGAAAATATTCGCAAAGAATCCACTTAAATCTTAACAATAAAGCTCAAGCTGAAATTGATTAAAATATATTTTAACTAGGTTGTCCTTTTTTTTTAAATGTCTATTGTTTAAGATAGATATTCAGAACAAAGATTGCATACAGTTTCTCAGTACTATTTTTTTTTTTTGGCATATATTACTCTTTTGTTAAGGTTGAATAGATACTAGTTCAACCTTAACAAAAGAGCAAGATATTGAAAAAAAACAAAAACAAACAAACCGAAAATGCAAAGAAATAAATTATCAACCATCAAATGAACAACATTACATATAAACTTAAGTCAAGGGATGAACTGTACAGTTAATGAAAGTTAAACAATACTTGCCTAACTGCTGTTTTCCCTTTCTCGGGCTTTGTTCGGATATCTGTACTTAACTAAATAAATAAAAAAAAAAAATTGTAAAGAAGATCTTTGTTATGTTTACTCTTTTCAGTTTTTTTAGTTTTTTAAAAGAAAAATTGAAGAAAGAACATTTTTTTTTGAAACTGAGACATTTCTTACTTGGAATGACTGAAGTGTGTTACTGTCCCTATCTTTATAGAAGACTAGAGAGAAGGCTTCCTGATCAACTGTTGTGAAATCATGGAGATTAGAGGTTAAGGGACAGGCAGGGTCACTAAACGTCACATTAATTTTATATGTGCTATTAGCTGTCAGGCCAGTTTGAACAAAACTCTAAAAAAGGTATAAAATAAATGAGACTTTTGAATAATACATATCAAGTAAAAGCTAAATCTAAAATAAAATTAACCTCAATGGAAGAAGAAGAAAAAGAAGAAGAAGTTTTAATTGAGTGCACCACTCCAAACGAGTACAACACTATATATACAAGAAATAGATGAAAAATTACAAAAAAGTATAACATATTAAACAGAAGTGCTAAAATAAACAATAAAAATTGTAATGTTACTCCTATAAATACAAGGTATAAATTTTCAAAATTACAGATATCAATTGATTTTTTTTTTACTTATTTATTTAAAGTTATATGGTTATCAATAAAAGTTATTTTTTTTTTCATCACAATGTTAACAAAATCTTTAAAATAATTATATAATGGTTTCTGCACAAGTAAGCTTATATCACACGGCCATATAATATCATGACATAATAAATTTAGAAGTAATATTTGTCTCTCATAATCAAATTTTATACAATTAAAAAGGACATGCTCAATTGTATCTAATGCTCCACATTCACAAAAGATACTATCTGAAAGATTGAATTTGGCTAGGTAAGCATTAAAATTTCCATGTCCTGTAAGAATTTGACCCATAGCAAAATTAAAATTATCTATAGGTGAAATAAATGAGTGATAAATAGTTGGGAAGAATTTTTTAGTTGAAAGACCCTTGGTTGATTGTTTCCATCTCTCATTCCATTTCTCATATAGTAATGACTGAACATTGGACAAAGCAAGTTTAGTGGGGAAAGGCTGATAAGTAATTTCCAAGTTGTTATCGGTAACTGCAAGTTTTGCCTCTTTATCAGCTTTTTCATTCCCTTCACATCCCAAATGTCCTGGGACATAGTAAAAGGTTATATTATTATCTATAGAGAGTAATTTATGAATTTCTTGTACATCTTTTAGCTTACTGTTTATATTTAGGAGTGTCTGAAGGGAAGATTTTGAGTCACTAAACAGATTAATTTTAAGAGTTTTATTTTGTAACTTTGTGGACCATTCGACAGCAAATTTAATTGCAGACAATTAAATGAATATTTTCTCAGCATATTACAAATATGCAAATTCTTAGGAATGAGATAGATTTTAGAAACAAAGCCTGCAAAAAAAAAAAAAGAAAAGAAAAAAAAAAAGTAAAAGGTTTTTCTGTGTAAATACTCTCAGCTAAAAGCATTATTTTATTCATATAAATTAAAAACAATTTATAATAAAGTATCATTTTATAGAATTCTGCACTAATATTAAAATATTACAATGTTAATTATTAATATTTGGCTTTACTTCACATTACTCTGAAAAAGTTACAAAACTTAAACCTAAGTAGACGCATGTGAATTAATTTAGTGCCACATAATTTTCCATTTACATTTGATAAATTTGCAAAGAAAATAATTCTGCGTCAATGAATCAATAAAAATAAAACATGATTTTTTTTTTAAAAAAAAACTAGAAAAAGTAATGAAGACAACAAATATATTAAATAACTTTTGTCTCAAAGCCTACACATATGTTTTAAATAGACTAGAACATTATTACCTATAAAATATCTTCTTTAATACTCTTAAACAATATTTTGTTTCTTTTGAACAAGAAACTTCTTCAGGTTTTAGTCGAGGAAAAGAAAAGCTTTTTTTTTTCCCTCTAAACTTCATAATTCGGTTTGAATACAAACTTTAAAAATTTTTAAATAATACGAATTATTATTAAGAATATTGAGCAAAGAGAAAGCATTTCTTCTCCTCGACTAAAACCTGAAGAAGTTTCTTGCTCATAAGAAACAAAATATTGTTTAAGAGTATTAAGAAGATATTTTATAGATAATGATGTTCTAGTATAAGTAACTGTTTTATTTACAAGTTTTTCTCAATAAATAAAAAAGGAGTATATTTCCAACAATTAGTTAGAAAATATGAAAATTACAGGGATTGTACAATAATAAATATTAGATCTACAACTGAAGAGAAGAAGGAAAAAAATATTGAAGGGATTTTATAAATGAATTTATCTACTTACACTATTCAACTCCACTGCAAAATGAGGGTTAGGAGATTCCATCATTGCAACATGCATTTTACATGGTGAAGTGTTAATGAGGGTGAGATCAGACAGACCAGATTCTGGAGGAGCTGGAAGGTTAGCCTAAAAATAAACAGAGTACGTAAAAAGTTACGGGGACATTAGTCCAAATTTACATTTTTCTTTCTTAATTATTTGAAAATCAACTTAAATTAAATTTTCTGAATTCCAATTTTTATTCTGTTCTGTTTCTTTTAAAACTTATAAGGCTTTCTATTGTTTCTGAAGTTGTTTTAGTATCAAATCTTTACTTTTTAATCAATGCCTGAAATAGCAAACATTCATTACTTTTTTTTTTATTTTTTTTGCTTGGTTGATTGAATTGTCTGATTTTAAACATTTTTTTACCCAAATGCACTTCTCGTCTTTTCTGTTCAATCAGAGCTTTACGGCTCAAAGTTTTTTAAATGTATTTATCTTTTAATAAGAATATCAGTTAATCTGTAAATTGCACTGGTTTAGTAATAGTTTTATCACCTTTAAAACAGATTTCTTGGATGTACTTTGTTAAGTCCAATGTTAATATAACTCTTTGTGGTTTATCCTTCCTGGAGCTATAGTCGCAGGCATCTAAGCTTGTACTTAGGACCTTAGGCTTTTAGGAACCTCAAAATTTTTTTATTTTATTTCTTTACTTTTTATTTTGTTTGAATTTAGAAAGTGAGCCATTGTTGTAACATCATCTTAGCAAGCTCAACGACAAGGTTCACTGCCGTGATGCTGGGTATGTAGCAAATAAAATAGCAGACACAAAGTTAAAGGATGTGATATTGATACAAAAGTTGATGGAGTGGTGGTAATTTAAAAAAAAAATAATAATAATAATCTGAAATAAATGTCTCTTTTCATCTATTTCTGAAACAAATTTTAGCTTTTGTTTCTTTATATAAGTTAGAATGTTAAGCTAATAATGAATCACACATTTTCACAATTTATATTCAGATTCTTTTACCATCCTTTGATGATAGCAAATGTCCTATTTAGCAATTCTGTTTATAGACTGTTAAGTTTTTAAAGCCACTTAGACTATCAATTTCAAATCAGTAGTTAGTCTACAATAGGTGTAATGGAAGATCTAAAATAAAATTATGTTATTCTTTACTTTTAATTAAGAACTAGCCTTACCTCAATTTTTAATTGTATTAAAGCAGCAACAACAAAAGAGGCTGCAGCTAACAAACCACCCACAGCCATCCTCTGGAGAGGTCTGTAAAGAATTACAAGAATCATTCTTAAGATTCATAGAAGCTATTAAGAAAGTTTAAATATTTCAAATTTTACAGATACAAGAATTAATCATTAATTGTGTGTTATTTGGCAATATTGTTATAAACATGAATTTCTCCTGATAAAAAAATTACAAAGGCATTACTATATTTGAATAAAAATTGTAGTGCAATATAGTGTATGGTGAAACGTTTTGTAGTTTTTATGCTGTTAAAAGTACATTAATGAGCTAACATTTAATGTGAATTCTCAAGAAAGTTTGTGAGTAAATACTCCATTGAGACCTAGAAATATCTATGAAGCGACCGTTTGCACAAAATATTATAAAAAGATTAAAGAGAAAATAAAAATAAAACAAGTTACAAGTTTGAAAAACCTATACTTGTAACTTTATTTTTATTTTCACTTGATCTTTTTATAATGTTTTGTGCAAACGGTCGCTTCATATTTATTACAGTTCCACGTTAATACATTCATTACCTGGAAATATCTGTTGAGAGCTTTCTGTAGAGAAAAAATATCTTTTAAAATCTGTAAATAATTGTTGTAATTATTTACAGATTCTAAAATCATTTTATAAAGATTTTTTTTTGAGAAATTAGCATATTAAATAAAAATAAATGTGGCAACATTTACAACATTATCTCAGTAAAATAAAACAAAGAACGCACGTAACTAAACAATACACAAATTCACTGAGCTAGTTTTTGATATTTGTGCTGGAAATCGGAGACAGTACTGTTTCAAGGCTAATTGGTCTATCATCAGTCCAATCCGTCCAGCATACCAAGCTCAGTGAAATGGGACAATATACAAAACGGACAAACATACAAATCAATGACCCCCTGAATTACAAAAACATCAAAAGAAAATCAAGAATAAAAAGGGGTGAATAATTAATCCTCGCTAGCATTTAGCTTAGCATCAAGGGTCATTGATTTGTATGTTTGTCCGATTTGTATATTGTCCCATTTCACTGAGCTTGTTACGCTGGACGGATTGGACTGATGAGAGGCCAATTAGCCTTGAAACAGCACTGTCTCCGATTTCCAGCACAAATATCAAAAAATAGCTCAGTGAATTTGTGTTTTGTTTAGTTATGTGCGTTCTTTGTTTTATTTTACTGTGAAATGTTTCTAACGAACATTAAATTTCTTGTTTACAACATTATATAAGTTGCTTTTATATATATAGGATGTATTAGTTGGACCTGATCGATTTTGCCTACAGCAGCAACAATCAAATGATCTGGTCAATTTTGGCGATGATGAGTTGGTTCTCTTCAGTAGTGATTGTGGTATGAGACCCTTTTGCAGCATGTTTTGTTGCAACAGATTTTGTCATTGTTTCACATTTTGGAGAAAAACCATATTCCTCATCAAATAAACATCTTGCTGCATAGATGTTACCCTTCAATAAATAAGTAAACTTAATGCCAGACACACGCTGCTTTAACGACAACCAGAATGCACCACTTTTCCTGTCTGTCATTGTGAATTATAGCATGGTCACTAACGAGAGTTTAATATTATGAGGTGCTCATACTGACACCAGGTGCATGCCCACTGTTGTTCAGAGATGAAGCAATCTGGCCTGCTTTGTGGTAGAACACTGTTATTCTTGTGAAAACGTATAACTCTTGGAAATGGCTCTCAGGAAGAAGTTACTGGGTTGACCAGGTCCAACTGATACACCCTGTATATAGTTAAAAACCATACTTACTTTTTCAATAAGTTACATTTACCCAGACAGGGATAAATAATAGTTTCAAAGATTGGTATGAAAAGGAGAATCAGCAAAGGATTGATGACTTGCATCTGATCAGGTTTCACTCTCGGCCAAAATGACATACCAGTCTAATTGTAAAAAAAGAAAAAGAAAAGCTTATGATATATAAATTAGGTGGTAAAAAAGATTAAAAAACAAAACAAAAAACCCTGCAATGTTCACATTATATTTACACCATCTTTACAAATAAAAATACAAATAACAAATAAAAATACTTTATAAATTCACATCATATTACTAATAAATACATATTTAAACTAAGCCTTTAAGTAATAGAATTGCCAGTTTATGAAGAATATAATGATGCAATGGAGGCAATCTCTGAACAACATCAGAACATTTTATTATTTTGGCTTTTGATGTTGAGAATTTTCTATTGAATAGAAATCAACTCTTCTATTGTGATATATAAAGAAATGCTACTGCTTTTGAAAGGCTTTAAATTACCATAAGTTGCAAGTTGTTCAGGTATGAAAATTATTTTTCCTTGAAAATACATATTTGTGTGTAACCTAAAATTTCTTAAAACAATAAAACAATCTGATCCAAATCATGTTTTTGTTTTCCATTGCCCAATTAAAATAACCTTAAATATTTCTTTTAATATTTAATTACAGTAACATTATTTTTTATATTATTCCAATTTCCTAATTTGGGAAATTTTAAATAATAGCATTTTTTTATTTATCTCCCATTTCTCAAAGATCTATTATGCAATTATGAATGTATTAAATATTTTGAATGAAATTTCAATTAAAACTTACTGCTCCATTCATTTTTGTGGCTTGTAAGGTCCACCGAGATCCCTGTTGATCAAACAATGCCCAAAATACTGGAAGGGGAATATATAAGAACAAAACTCGTAATACACTCTTTACATCTTCTAATAATTTTCGGTCAAATTTATCGTCAGCATAATCCACCCAATGTTCCTTCTTATCATTGGAAGAACTTTTCATTTTCCGTCCAAGGGCATGCTGTAAAGAAAATAAAAAAATGATTAGGATATAAACTGTTGCACAATTTAAATATGTATCTATATTTGCAAGCTGAAATTTAACGTAACACAATGGAAAAGAATTTGAAAAAAAAAAAAAAAATATAATCATATAGAATTGACTGACTTAAACATATATTCAATTCATCTACAAGAGAACAGTTCCATACATCATACAGTTTATGTTGTATGAAATATGTTAATTTTGTTTTATCATTGAAAATGATAAACCTATAATTTTATCAAGCCTCAACAGTAGCTTCATCTAGTTTATAAAAGCAATTAACAATAATTGTTAATAACACCCTACAGATGCTTTTAAAACTGAATTTAAATTCTCAATATCAATTTAGTACTGCCACTCAAAATCACCGTCTATTCACTTATAGAATAGGATATTAAGAGTTTTTCAGCAGAAAGTTTACAAGGAGGTAACGGGCATCCTCCTTCTGGAGAATTCTGTGATCTGCCTTTGATTGGAAGCTACTAATAATATACCTAATTCATCAGCTGTATAAGTTATACAATCAAATTATTTTCCCAAACTTTATGTTTTGGCTCAGCATTTAGGACATAAGATATATACAGAATGTTCATAATTAAAGTTCACATTTTAAGAGACTGTAACTGAAGAACTACAATTGTGAAACTGTTTTACCAAAATAAAACTTTATTTTATTTTTTAGCAACTTTGCAAAGTTTAGGACAATAAAGGGACTAAAAACGGGACTTATGACTGCAAATGATCAAGAAAGGACTTATGACTGCAAATAATCAAGAAATTTGAAGATACAGATTCCTTAAACATCAAGCCTGGTAGAGGACAGCAACCCATCACAGCAGGAGAAGGAAGTAGCCACAGCATTACAGGAATAAAAGATGACAAATATTATAAGGAGCAGCAGCGCACATTGTTGCACAGTCATTAGATAAACCCATAAGCACAGTTCACAAAGTTGTAAGACAAATCCTGTGCTGGTACCTTACAAGATTACCAACGTTCAGCAATTGCTGAATCGTGATTAAGGGTGGTTCTGTGCTGGGGATTTCTGCTGGCTGACTGGCTGATATGATTGCGAACGGGGCTCCTGGTGGCGAATTGAAGTTTTAAGTCCAATCGATTTGTATCTGTTTACACGAAATTACTGACTACAAAATTGATTTTCAGGAATAGAGGTCATCTATGTTTTCATGGATGCTTCCAGAAAAAGTTACGTTATTAACTAAATTCGTAACAGATTTCTGGTCTGAAAATCTGAATCAGCTAACGCTTGAAATCTCAAAAACATAACATCGTTTGTCGAGATTTGACGAGAAATATTGAAACTGAAAATAAAGAAATACAAAATGATAAAAAAATGCAATACTTCCTATTTTAATCAATTAACAACATTCTGTCGCCTATTTGATGCTTTGAATAAATGATTTTCATTTATTCAAATTCAAATTTTATTCAAATTCAAATTTATTCAATGTCTATTTTCGTACATAAAATATTGCCAAGTGCTAAGAGATCAAGCTTCTATCGATTCTGTCGATTTGCCATGTTGGGATCTCATCAACAATGATATCTTCACATGATTCTTAGATGGGTGGATGTGTTCTTGCTGCGTTGTGTAATACAGTCAAAATACCTTGATGGGAAACCAGTTAAACATGTGAAGACCAGCAAATTCCTAGCCAACATCCTGCACAGAACCACCCAACTTTTGCCCGTAAAATGCCAGCCTAAGATTCACGTGAAACAAATTGCCCTGCAGTTCCTTGCTTGGATTGAACTGTACAATGACTGGTCCTGGAACATTTGGGCATTGACAAAACTCTCTTCCACCTGCATGGTGATGTGAATATGCACAAATGCTGAATTTGGGCAACTGCAAACCCACTTCATTCCCCAAACGTCACTGTTTAGTGTGGTTTCATCATCAGACCTTTCTTTTTCGAAGATCTCAGTTCTGTGGATCTTGTTCCCTGCACTGTTAATTGTTAGTGATATGCATCTCTTTTATCCAACCAAGTGATTTGAACACTTCAACAACATCAGCGTCTGGATTAGTAGTTCACATAGGATGGTGCTCATCTCAGATAGCCACTCCTGTCAAGCAGTTACTTCAGCAGTTAATCAGTTCGAGCTGAACTCGCAGCTTATGACTTTTAGCTGTGGGGACATCTCAAAGACATTTTTTATCATGGAAGCATAGACAACTCATTGGAGCTCAAGACCGGCATTACACAACATATCCACAATATTTCAAGTGACATACTACGTTCTGTAGTTAAACACGCAATTCTGTGATTCAGCACATTCTGATAACAGAGGACACCATAACAAACATGTCTATGTGTATCCACTATGTTTTACCCTAGTGGCCACTTCTGGAACTTATGTTCATTTTTTGTGCCAAACAAAATTCCATTGCTGCAGATATCTTCATATCAAACACGAGGTTATTCCGCTGATTAGCCTTTCAAAATGTGACTTTAATTATGAACACCTTTAATAATGTGCTAAAACATACTTATACTGACAATTTCATACTATAACTTTAGATTTCTTAAATATAATATAGGCCTAAGCAAAAAGCTGAAGTTTTGCAAGAGGTTTGAAGCTCAAGAACTCTCATCAGCAAAGTGAAGTGAAGTGCAGTTCTCATTTGAAAACATTTATGCTACAGAGCACTTCAAATTTTCAACTTAAATATTAATAATGACATGATTTATTTATTTATTTTAAAATTACATTAAAAAGATTCTTAAACTTTTAGTTTCATTAAAATTATCTTTAAATAAAACCTTTTGAGAAAAATTATGTAATTTTCTACAGCCCCAAGGAACTTTTTGTATTTTTACATAAGGGAAGAATGATGATGGCTTAAGTAATATTCTCAATAGGATATGTAAAACCTTAATCACATTAATAAGAATCAAATGGGATTGTGTTGTTGAACTATGCTACATCAAAACTGAATTAAATTTCAAGTATTTATGGACAGTAAGTTTCTCCTTAATACCTAAGTAACTTATGAAAACATTAGAAACTGCAAAAGTTCTTACTGAAATGCAACGGAAAACATCTACAATGATGTTTCCCTCAGGTGGGACCATTTTATAACTGGGCTTTCCAATCAGAAACAAAACTAAAAGAGGAAAGAAATTTAAAGATTAATTAATTAAAAGCTTGTAACATTTCGTTGGTGAATTTATGTAATAATTTTTTTTGATCCCTTAAAGTCAGCCTTCTGTTCCATTTTGCTCAAAATAAATTTTGGCAATAATCTGTCCTCTTTTAAGAACTACAGCAAATCTGATGGAAAGAAGCACAAAAAAACCTTTTTAAGAAATTAACGTTTTTTTTTTAAAAAAAAAAAAAAAAAAAAAAACTTAAACTGATGTTTTGTGGATTGAGGAATAGATTACTGATCAAAAATTTTGAAAAAAGAGTTAGAATGAAACATACAATCAATTTACAAGGCACAAAAAAAGAAAAAAAAAAAAAAAAAGAAGAAAAGAAAAAAAGTTTTACCAATAATGGACAGCATTAAGAGAACATACATTATGAGTACTGAGTAACATCAGGTTAGTTTAAAGGATCAAAAAAATTCTTAAATAGAAAAAAAAAAAAAAAAAAAAAAAAAAAAAAAAAAAAAAA
>JAFIDM010000001.1:97869660-97932863 GCA_023159025.1 Thereuonema tuberculata
ATTCTAATAATAAAAAATAATATTTTAATTATCTATAACATTTTTTTAAAAAAAATTCATATAAAATATGTTGAAGATTTATTTCAAACGTATTCCATTACTTTACTTATTTTGATTGAAGGAATAGTTTATTACAGTAAAAATGTAAAAACAATCATTTAATTAAAAAGAAATATCATTTACAATTTAATTAGCAGTTCAAAAATGACAAATTTCAGATATATAGCTTTTTATGCGGTTTGTTTCTTTTTTTAAAGAATTACATTTCCTTTATTTTTTTCAAATTTATCTTCAAATAGTTAAGGTGCTCTTGTTATTATTCATATTAAAATTAAATGCCTTTTGGGTTAAGCTGAGACCCTGAGGCAGCTTTTTCGAGCTTCTTGTGCTCTTGTCAGACCTGGCTGAAATTTAAAATGCAAATTTAAAGTAAAATAATAAACCTACGTAAAGCAACAACCATCAGACCAGCTGGAACTCCAAAGGCAAGAGTGAAACAACTTTTTTCATCAAAACACGGGAAATCCTCTGGAAAAACAAAAAACATTGTTTGAAGTGCAAAGAAAATTAGAAAACAATCGGCATTAGAAAACATTTTTTTAATGTGTATTCCATGTATTTGGAGGAATAAGTTATTTGATGGATATTAAATTAATATATTTGCTAAGCATCCTGTTAGATAAAAAAAAGTGAGATGGAGACGGGGGATTTTAACTTTGAAATTATTTTTAAGTAAGGAGAAATTCACTTAAGAATATTAAGAGGCAGTCCCTGAGGTATTATTAGAAGAATGTAAAGATGTTGGTGATATTGAAAAGAGATATTAGGCAGACAACTAACAACACAATTTGTGAGTAAAAGTAAATTAAGCAAAAAACATTTTAAAGTATTTAGAAACTATTATTATTTATTTTTTAGAAATTCCAATAAGTGTGAATGCTAGGGTGCTGGATCCTTAATTAAATAAAAATAATATTAAGGGATAAAATATTAGCAGCATAAATGTAAAAAGTAATATAATTATACACTGCAAAACTCAAGGACTCTGAGGCAGGTTTTGACCTGCAGTGGTTGCACAGAATGGCCTGGATATGTGAACTTCAATACCATAGGAACTCCATTAGTTACTGAAAAGATGAGGGAAACAACAGCAATATAACTGCAGATACAAAGGACTTAATGGAAATGAAATAATGTATTATCTCATTACAGTACTGTGCACTATAGTATCTCTTTCCAGCTCTGTACATCCATTGATCATAATACCTTCCCATACGAGAACACAGCAGTTCCCATATCTATCCTTTCAATGATGTATTTGGGCAAAAGGACATTCCTGCCCCAAACCAAATTAACTGACGACCAGAATTCCTAGTAAGATTAAATCTACTCTCATAGTTAAGTAGCATCACTATTTTGCTGTCCAGTCCTTTTGCACTCTTGAACACTGTAAACAGTATTTCCAGTTAAAAGTTGTTAATGGGAGACAAGAGTACTGGTTTGGCAGAGTCCACCTTTGTGCTGTAGCCTAGCCACTTATTGTGTTTTTGTGCTAATGTTCAGTTGTTTACCATGTTATTTGCTGTCTGGTATCGATCCTTCTTGGCCTGTAGATCAGATAGTCCTCATGAGAAGTGGTTTTTGGTGGACAAGTGGACCACCGGTCGTTTGCACAGCTTTATGTGCCATCTCGAAGACTGACCACACATGTGAAACGATACTATGGGCAATTCCAAACTCTACGGCCACACTCATCACAGTTCGCCTCTCGTCAAGCCTCCCAATTACTCAACCACATGAAAAATCATCAAGATGTTCTCAACGAGCCATTTCCTAATCTCTAGCACTCAACAAACACACTTGAACATCTTTATCGATGACGACTATACACTGATGACTACTGTTCAACGATGCTATTGGATTGCATCAGTGCATAAAGTTCCATTATTATACATGTGCTACTGCTCCTGTTCCCAAACATAGTCCTAAGTTATTCTGTGTTTGGATGCTATATGTTACGTTTTCCACTTCGTCCTTAAGTTTTGCTTATCAGTATACTATCTATCAGGACTTTAATTTCAGATAAAAATTATTAAAAAAAAAATTAAATTTTGAGACCTTACTTCTAAGCATGTATGAATGTTAATTTCACTGTCAATTATTTTTGTAGCCATCTGTAAGGACGTTTATCTCTTTTCTGCCTTTCTGTTCAATCATGTGGCTTACAGGCATATCAAAAAAAGCAGAAATTTGATGAAGATTTCCATTTTGCCTCAACAGATAGTTCTTCTTAAGTTTCAATTTCATATTGCATTGTTGAAATATAAGGAGTTCTACTTTCTAAATGGCTAGCAGTATTTGGCAAATGATGAACTATGATAAACAGTAAGCTCACTAAAATCTGAGATCAGTTCTATCAATTCTAAGATCTCCAATTATTTCACAAACATCCAACGAAAGATGTCAGAGTTCTCTGGTAAAGCAACTATTTCACTGATCAAACCTACAATAATTTTGTCTAATTAATGAAAGCATCTCAATGTTTTTCACTGGCCTGAACATATAATTTCTTTTTATCTCTTTGCCTGTAATTTCCAAAAAGCTACTAATTGGCAAGATTCAATGTCGTGTCTGAATAAGCCATCAGTTTTCTCTTTTAAATTTTTAAAGTTTTGTTTGTTTGCCCCATGAAAGCATAGTTACAACAGAGATATTTGCTTTGACTTGAAGAAAACAAACTCAAGAGAGAGCTCACCCTCATCAGATTCAATGCCAAAACAAAAAAGCATATGATTTGAAAATGTGCAGCAAGTGTTCTTGTGATATTCATTAGATACATGCATCTCATAGTCTTTATTGATTTTGTCGTACATTTTTTTACTCATATCTTTTTTTTTTATCTAAAGTAAATACACTAAGCTTATATTCATATCTTCTTCTTCTTCCTTGGCTCTGCAGTCCAATATGAACCTTGGCCTCTTCAATGATTTTTCGCCAGTTGTTTCTATCCTGTGCAAATACCTTCCAGTTCTTATGTCCCATTTTCTATAAATCTTCCTCAACTCTGTCCAGCCATCTGACTTTTGGTCGATCACGTCCTCCTCGTCCTCCAGAATTTCCATTTAGAATTTTTTTGGGATTTCAGTATCACTCATCTGTAACACATGCCCAGCCCATCTTAATCTTGCTGCTTATTCTTCTGACAGGTGGATCTTTATAGATGGAAATACAACTTGTTGTTATAACATCTTCTCCAACTTCCATTTTCGCATACTGGGTCTACAATTCTTCGGAGTATCTTTCTTCCAAATGTATCCAGCATTTTGGCATCTCTTGTTATCAGTGCTTATGTCTCTGATGCATATGCGAGTACCAGTCTTATGAGTGTCTTGTAGTTGATTAACTTAGTGGTACGAGATAGAATTCTTAAGCAAAGGAGTTTTGTTAGTGCAAAATAGGTTCTATTGGCAGCCATTAATCTTTATTTTATTTCGTAGTAAGTATCATTGGAATAGACTACTGTTGATCCTAAGTATCTAAACTGTTCCACTCTCTCAAACACATAATTACCTAATGTGATTGAAGTCGGCATATTACTTATTTGTGATTTTCCGGAAGCCATGTATTCCGGGAGCTGCAGCTGCAGTTTCTACAGGTTGATCATAGACTTACATTCGACAACTGCAATTAAGTAATTTTCAAATGTGAATCTTAGGAAACAATGGCTTTCCATTTGTGAAATATTGCTGATAATGTTAAGTTAGGACTTTGTAATAAGATTCCTAAACTAGATTTATTGTTATTTTATTTATAATCCTAAACTAGAATTTCAAATTTACTAGATTTGGAATTTTCAAATAAGGAATCGTCTTACCTCTTAAAAATGGAGTAATTATGGTAGAAAGAAGACTTCCAGCATTAATACAAAAGTAGAAAATGGAGAAGAACTGCTGCCTTTCTTTTTCCTAAAATTAGATAAAGAAATAAATTTAAAAGTTGTTCAAAGCAAATAGATAAGATGGACGAAAGATATAAAAAATACTAATCATCATATTATATATATCTAGTTTTCTAATTCTGTGTGTGCATATTCATCTGTGTAACGCAAGAGATCAGAAAGCTGCCCAGCAAGTCTCACATCTACTGCAGATGATTCAAGTGATGAACGAAATTATCCTGCACACATTCATTTTCAGCATGCCACCTCATCAGTTGAGCCTCAAGAAAACATCAATTGTGATGCTCCTTCACAATCTCAATCCAAAGAAAGGAATCTGTACTGGCAAATGATTGGTCGTTAAGGAATGTCATCGCAATTTAATCACGGCAGAAGTTCTTTCAGAAAACAACACAGGTGATATCATCACTATTCCCATGATCGATTTTCAACCGAGTGATGCCAATTTGCCATTCAAGGTGAAACACCGTCAGTTCCCAGCAATGCCCGATTCAAGCCTTCCAATAAACAAATTCATTTATGTTCCTAGCAATGCATTCATTTTAATTTTCTATCCGTCATAAAATATGATGGGCAAATATTCTAATGTAGACGTAATAGACTTCAATATGTTCATATGTATACTAAAAACTCTTTAATTTTAGGGGGCTTAGAAGGAATTGTCTGATGCAATTTCAGATTTGCTATACAGGAAATCTGCAATCTTGGATTAAGTTCCTTAGGGTTAGCCAACAGTGGCTCAAAGTCTGACTGTGCATCCCACTGAAATATTGAGATTTTCAACTCCAATGGTCACACATTTCCTTAAGACAGTGCTTATGAACCTTTTTACTTCACAGAGCACTTTTGTTTTTCCAGAAATCCTGCGGTACACTAAGCTTTTTCATTGCTTTTATTGGTATAATAGAATCCTTTGAAAAACACCTATAACTTACAAATGAATATAAGAATCTATTTTAAGCATTTAAAGATACCCTAAAATATATTTTTTAAGCTGACCTGAATACTTTATTATCCTTAATTGTTAGACCAAAAACAGAATTTCATTCAATTTCTGAACGAGTATTTTCCCAGAGTATTTGACATCTAGATTTTATTATGGATAAGAGCGTCTGACTTGTGTGAAGTTAAATGTCGATTACATATATATTCTCCGAATTTTCTTGCAGCATATCAAAGGTATCCTCATGGCACACCACTATGTTTTGTGGCCTACTAGTTGAGAAGCTACGCTTTAAGGAATGAATGGATCAGGACAATACAATTTCAAAGGACAACAGCTTTTGAATAAAAATAGAAATGTGATCATCGAAATAAGATGATTAAAATATCGATTTTCAATATAAATATAAAATTGATTATTTTTTGGCACAAAAAATCTTGCAATCTTCCTTGAAAATAAAAATCTTAACATTTATTCATTTATTCTATAATTTATTTATTTACTTATTTTCGTGACAGATTTGAGTTCCTTGAAGCTAAATTTCCAAAAAGAAAATTATGTGCTTGTTTCTTTGAATATGCTGAGCATCAGAGATGGCAAATAAACCCATAGCATCATAAATTTTTAAAATCATTCCTGCATGGGATTGACAAATAAATGAATTTCACAATTCCTTTAGGAGATAAACCGTTTAGGTTTAAAAAAACTCACAACTTAAATGTAGAGCTCAAATCATCAATTTATGAAGCTGGCCAAGATTTTAAAATTATCAGATTTATAATTATAAGACTCCTATGGAGACAAAGCTCCACACAGTGGAGAATTTAATGAACTGCACAAAAAAAAAAAAAAAAAAAAAAAAACGTGGACCAAGTAGGAGCTAGAGGATCTGAAGGGACCATTGCCATGAATCATATGGCATGGAAAGGCATCTTGAGTCAAGACCAAATACTATGGCATCTAAGCATAGTGTATTGGTTGCATTACTAAATGCAACCTCCCATCAGCTGCAAGCTAACGACCATAATAATATTAATAATATAATAGGTTTCTGAAATTTTTACAGATCGTAATATTATGTGAAGCTCTCAGGCCTTCAAGGGCAGAAAATTGGCTGATCCAGATTTAAGATGAAACCAGTAAAAAGTCATTTTTATTTTATCAAAAATATTTTATAGATGTTGTCTTTAGTTTGGAGACTAATTCAATAATGGCATTTGTAAGCAAAAAACAAAACAAAACAAACAAGCCTCCAAATAATAACAAAACAAAATTTGTGCAAAACCTATGAAGATCTCATTAATATTTGTTTACTCTAAAATTCAACTCATTATTTTAAAGGTTGTGGATGAATGATACTTAATAAGATCAGAAATCAAAAGTAACTGCATTGTTCTCTAAAACTGCTTATCATTTTTATATTCAAATTCTTCATCTATTTGTCCAATTTTATGATAATATTCTTTCCAAGCAACAACTAGCAGACCTTGTCAATAATTTACATTGCTTTATCATAAAACTTTCTTGATGACAATTTTTCTATAACAAAAAAAAACAAACAATAAACGGTACCTGTTTAGGATGAAACTGATCTCCACCAAAGGCTGCTACACAAGGTTTAATGCCTCCAGTACCAAGACCAATGAGAGCCAAACCAATCATACACAATTCCCTAACAAGAATGAATTAAATATAAAAATTGTACATAAGCTCCTATTTTATGCATCAGACAATCATATATAATAGTAATTAGCAGATTAAAAAGAGAAAGTGATTAGTATGTATCTTTAGCATTGTCTTAATTTATAAGATTTTTTTCTAAAAAAAAGTGCCTGTTAATTGATTGAATGAATGTTTTATTTTTTATATTTTTGTAATTGCTGTAAAACTGAGACAGAAAAATTCATTAATCTGTAAGATACTCAAACTTAAGAAGAAAAAACAACAGTAACTTGGCATATTGACATTTTTTAAGAACAGCAATCTATTTACACACATTTATACTACAGTTTCTTTCAGATTTCTGTGAGCCACTGTTACATGGCTCTTGCAATAAAGGATAAAAGTGATCATCAGTGTTATTTCTGACCATCTAACAGTGGGACTCAGAAGTTGGACTGTGAAGAAAAATGGCACAATGATGGGACATGGGAAGCCAGGCAGTTCAAAAAGAATCCAAGCTTCCTATTGAAGAGACATAGCCCTTGCTAACAATAACTTCCCTTCTAACAGCTTTCCCTGGCATCTAACTTCTCTCAAACACACATGAGCTAATCAAGAATCATGTGGGTTATCCTGCATTAAAGTCATCTCAAACACATTAACAGCTTAAGACAATATCACCATGGTATGGTTGATAAAATAAAATGGTGATAAAAATTAGAGGATCCTTGTTGTGAGTTGCAAAATGAAGGGGGAGAGAATAGTTTAAGTTATTACTCATGTGTGTCGTTGTTTAAAAATAGTCAGTTTTTGCACCCTTATACGTCTAATATACTGTCCTCCACCATGAGTGATAAGCCACTAAGATCAGTATGTTTGTTTTTGTTGATTTTGAAATGAAATCTGATATTTTCGTTCAATGAATGTGCATTTTGCAATCCTCCTTTCAGAGAAATTGCTGATACTGAAGGCTGAATGAAAGCTTAGTTCACTCTAGGGCAACATAACATAAACCAATGGCAGAACACAGTAAACCTAGGGTTGCCAGATGTCCCGGTTTTCACTGTCCTGAATGAGCAGAAACATTAAGGTAAAAATTCAGAAAGTATTAAAAGACACCAAATAATTAATGTTTAGGATAAAGTGTGATTTCTTTTCTTCTCATTATTATTAATTTAAGCAGTGACAATATTAATTTGTGTAATATCTTTGATTCTTCTTATGCTTAAGAGAAATGTCCCGGTTTCTCAGTTACAAAATCTGACAACCCTAAGTAAACCAATAGTATTAAAATTAAAAACACTAAAAAGTTTTGATTTTCCAGCAATTGTAGAATAGTCGATTAATAAATAAACCATAAAGAAAATACAAAACAGTATTACAAACCTAAATGTTATTTCACAAGAAAATGAAACAAGGACTTACATTTGAGGCAAATGAAGAGGTGTAGCAGCTGATAAAGAAAGAATTACATTTCCAAGTGCATAAATTATGGATATATAAAATATAGTCCTGAAAATAGAAATGTTGTGTTCATTTATTACATTCAATTACTGTTAATGCTTTTCTAATAAAATTGTACTTTTTTTTATCATAAAAAGTAAATCTCGGAATCTTACCTAAATTTTCCTAGATACATATCGGAGATTATGGCACCAAATAGCGGTGTAAAATAACAAAGCATTGCAAATGCATGATAAATTACAGTGGCAGTGCTATCGCTGTACATGAGTTGTGTAGTGAGATACAGAATTAACACAGCTGCAAAGAAGTAATTTACATTAATAAATAAAACAAATAAAAAGAATCTTTTATGATAGAAGATTAAACTTACAATTATGAAATTTAACTTTTAGCTAGCTTACAAACTTCACTTTAGAAAACTTAATACTTTCATCATAATTCTTTCTCAGAGATTTTAACAAAAGTAGAAATATTTTCCCCCCAAGGAAATGAAGATCAAAATTTAATCCTCTTACTAGAGAATGTCAACCCACAGATGAATATAATGAATATAACAATGCAATCTATATATCACATATGAATAGACTAAAATCATTGTCTCTTATCAATAACCTTCACTAATCATACAAATTTTAATATAATCCTATATCTTAAAAGTGACAAAAGCCTACTCCAACCACATCAACTGTATTTTTGGTTTAATTTCCTTCATTGACCTCCCAACCTCCACCCACTCACTCTCTATTGTTTTTTAGGGGATTTGTTGTGCATCATTAAAAAAAAAAAAAACTTCCTTCTTTATTTGGACTTGTCAATTTATTTCATATTAATTTCTTCCAGTTATTTATTGAGCCTAGATTTTCTTTCTTTAGCAATGTAAATCTCTTAGAAGATGGATTGGGGTTACTGATATGCTTTTATCATGACTTTATTGTATTTTTTTAAACTGCAAGAAATCCTTTGCTTTAAAAAATGAATAAATGAAACACTTGTAGAAGACTGAATGAAACATCTGGTAATTTAGGATTCTGAAAACTTCTAAGAATAAATTCTATACAGATACAGCATATTCAATGTATCAAAATAAGAAATGATATGAAAACATTTATTTAAAAATACTTGGCATTGCTATCCAAGACTAATAAATTACAAGAAACCAAAATTTGGATTAATTTTCGTTTGTTGACATAGTGATATTGGCTACTGTTAGAATTAAGCATTTAGATCATGTTATTTATGCATTAGCCAAGTTGTGTTATTTATTCTAAACTGCCCAATATCATTTTAATGTGGTCAATATAGCTGGAAGTTATTATTTGTCAGTCAGGAGATTTGGCTAAAAAAAATGCAAATTGCAATAACACTGTCTGTAAGAGGGATTTTTGGAAGAAACATGCAGTAATGAATAAATTTATTTGTTATTTTATGTAATAAAAACAACTATTAATAGTTTCAACTTTTGCTCTCATTGCACAATTGGCAGAAGATCAGAAGTAATTACAGAAAATTCAAAAAAGTATTTCATTTTCATGTTTGTTGGCTTTGGCAACAACTTTGGCAGTGCACTGTAGTAAAATAAGCAAATTTTTTTTAACAGAATATATTCATACCGTCTCCTTCTTATTTTAATTTGTGAAATTCTCTTGAAGTTTTATAAGTGAAATTTTAATATCATGATTTTTTTTTGTACTAAAGGCTTCATCTTATCACTGTCCTGTTCATCTTATCACAGGCACCCTCCAATCGGAGACCAGCCCCCTACTAGGGAATAGATACTAGGGTGGTTCCCCATTGCCTTCCCCAGGAAGCCATTATCGCCAGGCTTCAGGCCCAAAGAGAAAGTGAAGAATAAGCAGAAAAACACAGGAAAGGAAACTGAAACAACCAAGCCGCGATCGGGATTAGAACACAGATTCCAATGCATCTATCTCGTGAGACTGCCACCTTGCGCATGAGACCTCACCAGAACGGCCATATCGTGATGGTCAAGTTACTTTCTTTAAACAATCATTTTTTTTTAATTGCAGATACTTAACATTCAAAAGTTAATAATTAGATTTAACATTGCAAAACAAATAGCATTTTCTCACCTTTCATGCCATAATATGAAAACCTTTCGCAAAACTCATTAGCCATAATAAAAAACACCACCTTCGGATATTTCGTCTTCTCCTATAATAAAAGAAAAAAAATATTTATCAAGTTTAATATAAAAGCAAGGAATTGTAATTAAAAATAATATACATAACATTTTTTATATGATGCTAAGATAAGAAAGCTACTCGTCTATCCATATATATACAAGGAAGAGTCTGTAAGCCTTTTTTTCTTGGGAACCACATGAGGTACAGGGATAAATGTGGTATCAAATTAAAGGTCCTGATGTGGAGGCATGCATGAACATGTTAAATTTTGTTAAAAGTAATTTTAATAAAAAATTTCATAAAAAAATTGACGCCTCATGGATCCTTGATATAGTGTCCACCTACAACTAGAAAATGGTTGAATCCATTCACATCGAAGTAATCGCTGTAATTAAGTTTTTTTCACTTAAATGTGACTAGGAGAACTATTATTTCCAACAGTAGAATTTCTAGGGGTTCTACTTTTTTACTAATAAAGTGATCTTTCATTACATTAAAGATGCTTAATGGAAATATTTCCGAATTATATTATTTTCTGTTAACAACTCTTGATTCTAGTTTGAATGGAAAGTATTTATTCTGTTCAATTAAATATAATAAATGTCTGTATAAACAGTTAATTTTTGTAGAACAAATAGTATAGGTTGGGCCAAAAGTCATGACCAGATAGTATTTATGCGCCAATAAGATTTTTGTTGCAATTAAAAAAATGAACTATTCAGATGAGTTACGTAATAATAGTTCGTCCCATGAGTGCAGTTCGGTCACGTCAGCATCAGTGAAGTGTACGTTTGTCAAGCGATTGTTATGTGCTGGCTAGGAAAAGTTCTGTTACTGGTGTGGTCTTTTGGGTTAAGTCATGATGGATACAAGTCGATTCAGATCTTGTTGTTAGCATATGGGTTTACCTAATTTTCAGTGTGGACCTCTCAATGGCTTCCACAAAGCCCCTAGTTGACAATGTGCAATAAATGGTCGTCGTCCAACATCAAGAAAAAGCTTGGTGGATTTGGATGAACTCTGTTGCAGGTTTACAAGGAGATATTCACCATGCCTTCACGATGATCACTCCCCGAAATACTCCACAGAGTAGATGCATGGTGATGAATCCAACTCTGTCTGGAAAATGACTGGGTTAACACACTGGTAAGTTAGGCGACTGAGGGATGTCATTACGGATGACAGTATGGATGTCATTATTGTCATATTATTGTTACTTAATGTATCTTCTTGAGTTTCATAAAGTCTTTGAACTAATTTTCACATTTTATTATTTTGTAACTTACGACTGCAACTTATGCCCCACCCTGTATGGTTACTGTACTCTATATATCGGGTGGCATAAAATAACGTGAGGTGTTCAGAGCCCTCTAGCGAGGAATGTATTGGACGAATCGTAACATTCGGTGGACATACAGAGTGAAACATGCGGTTTCGAATTAAAAAAAAAAAAAAATAGTACCAAAAGTCACCAACAGGGGATAATGTGGTGCTGTTAATGCACTAATTTAAGTTACATGTAGAGCGATCATGATAAAAAAGAAAGGCCTGGAGGATTCACATTCACAACTAACTGCCTCGATGGCTCTTATCTTATGTGACTGTGCTTTGTTAGTGAAGCTGTATTATCAGCGGAACGAGAATGCCAGTGCTGTCGTTTGGGAATTTCGGTGGTTGAAGACGCTACGAAGAAGACCGATGAGCAAAAAATATGATCTAGAAAAATGATTCAATGCTTTGAAACTATTGGAACACTAGCAGTGCAACCAGGCCGGGACGCAAAGCTATCAGTAACCTACATGTTGAAAAAGTTGCAACTGCTGTTGTGGAACAGGAGATGACGAATGTTCAGGGTACCTGCAGTGCACAGGTAAAATCCCAGCAAATGAATATCCCATACGCAACGGTGCAGAAAATCCTGCATCACATGTGGAAGTTCTACCCCTACAAAATCTGTCCTATTCAAGAATTGCACTCTGGCAATGAGACCACCTGCATTGGGTTTGCATTAAGATTCTTAGCGCGCATGGAAGTGGATGAAAGCATGGCCATGGCGGATTTTATGGAGTGACGAAGCGCACTTTATTTGAATGGTGATATTAACATACACAACTGCCGCTTTTGGCTGCGACTAATCCACACATGGGTCTGCAGATGTGTATCCACTCGCCATAAGTCACTGTGTGTTGTGGCTTTACGTCATCGTTTATCATCGGTCCTTATTTTTAAGAGGAAACTCAGTGAAGTGGACTAGTGACATGTTCTGTCGATTGCTGCACAATATTCCAATATACTAAAGAACTTTGTGGTTCCACAACTGCAGCAAAGAGGATGTCCCTATTTGACCATCTTCATGCAGGATGGTGCACCACCCCACATCGGATATCAGGTACAGCATGTGTTGCGGCAACATATCTCTTGACGCCAGAATCATTAGTCGTGCATTTCCCACAGCATGGCCACCGAGGACGCCTGATCTCAATCCTTGTGACTTTTGGCTGTGGAGATTTCTTAAAAGCATTGTGTATCAAGGACATGTCCCCGAATCCCAACGCTGAAAGATTGAATTACATTACAGGTGCAACAAATCCATTCCGATATGTTACAAGCCGCCGTGGAATATGTCATGCACCGCTTGAAGCTTGTGGAACATCACAATGGTGGTCATATGGAACTTTGTTTGTAATTACTAATAAACATTGTGTATATTGTTATGAAACTTGATGTGTGCTCATTTGGCAATTACTCATTTGTGCTACAATCTTTGCAGCGCCACATTTTCCCCTGTTGGCGACTTTTGGTACTATTTTTTTTTTTGAAATCGAAACTGCATGTTCTACTCTGTATGTCGACCGAATGCTGTTATGATTCGTCCAATACATTCCTCGCTAGAGGGCTCTGAACACCTCACGTTAGTTTATGCCCACCCGGAATATACATACATACATACATACATACATGCAAAGGGTGTTTCCTAACTCACTTATGTTCCAGAGGAATATGGTAGATAGAGGGTATGAAAACAAACAGTTTTCATTAAGTAATTAACAGTTTTCATGTGTGTCCGGTCTTGCTTTCTCCCCACCTGAACAGATGAGCCCGGGACCTTGTGATAAATGCCAATCAGGCATTTATCCTAGATCATGCATGTATACGCCATTCAAATTTTTCTTTCCCGTGATATATTTCCACTTTTTGACCATTTTCCCATTTTCAAAACCGCTGTTTTTAGAGTTTTTGCCACAAACTTTTTTGAGCTTTTAAGGCATTGGTTTAACTGCAAATAAATAATAAAAAAGTCGAAATCTGTTTAAGGATTTTTAGGAGACTGGCCTTAGAAGTGGGGCATGATTGCAAAGCTTTGACATGGATAATTGCTTACATTTTGAGCTTTTGAGCTAAAACTTTATGGAGCTAGATACTCTTAATTCGGCTGATATTGTATTTCAACCAAATCGGATAACCCGTTTCAAAATGGCGACCGATAAGACTTTTTGACGTTTTTATTATCTTCAAAAACTTATCCTCACGTTGTTTTTAAAGCTTGTGCCATGAACGTTTTTGAGCTTTTAGGGCGTAGGTTTAACTACAAAGAAGTAATAAAAAAGTCGACATTTGTTCACAGATTTTTAGAGGGCGGGCCTTAGAAGTCAGATGTGACCTCAAAGTTGTAATTTGGATGAATAACTGCCGTAAATTTTGAGCTTTTCAGCTAAAACTTTTATGAGCACTATAGATATCCTTAAGGATTCGAATGGTATTATCAATCACTTTTCTCAAATCTCAAGTTGGTTTAAAACATTTGGGAACTACATTTACCATGGTGGATGAGCAGCAAAGATATTTCTTTCTTTCTTTCTTTCTTTGTTTCCCTCCTCCATTCAATTCTTTACTGTCACTTCATTCCATTACAAACACCATCTAAAAAGTCTAACTTCATCAAAATAAAAACAAAACTTTAAATTGTAGATAAAAAATAATTCAAATTCTTGCCAATATTTCTAAATTATATTTCTATAATTTCTGGAAAGAACCAATTAAATACGAATATAAGAAAAATAGTAATGCTTGGGATTTAGTAAAACATTTATCGTCTTGCTTAATTATTTTTTTCAGATCATGGGGCTTCACTGCATCGTCTGCATGTGACTGTACAGTGCAGTGAAATATGACAGCTTGGCCAACAACAGTTTAATCTATAGATTCTTACAGAAAACTGAATCTTCAATTTGGATAAGAAAGTTCATGCAGACGTTCTTTTTCTGTTCTTGTCAGTTAAGAAACAAATAAATATTCAAGTAAATCTGTTGTTTCAGTAATTGATTACACACACTAACGTCAGTCCTCCAAAAACACCCCTTCAACACATTTAGCATCTCCCTTCCTTGTTGGTGTATCTGTAAAGCTTGGCATTATTAAAAGAGTTCGTGAAGTTAGTTCCAGTCAAATTTGTGAGTAGTGAAAAGCTCGCTGCAAATCACTAGCATACATTCTGTTTAATAAAGGGCAAAGATCTCAAAGAGTTTGCATGAGAATTACTTATTTACTCTTTGTATACATATTCCATACAATTTTCAACTAAATGATCTAGTAATCTGTTTACATCATTTCAAAAAAAAAAAAAAAAAAAGCAAATAAACAAGTAATTTAGGAGCAACTAGTCGATTGTATCTATGCAGCCTTTAGAAAGTTCTTTGTCATGATTTCACAGTTTTAGTTCGAAATTGACAATTCCAGTAAGTCATTCACAATGTTAGCCCGAAGATCTGAAGTTTCATTTGTGGGAGGTTTTGAGTTCAAATTCCAGAAGAGACTTGAATGTTAAAAGAGTAAAACCAAAGTCACATTAGAACTTAAAAAAAAAGCATTATATTTACAATAAAACAACATGATGTATTGGCAATTATTGGTCAACTTGATAAAGGCAATTGCCGATATTTATAATAAAACAAAAGTAATGTTTTTTAAGTTTAGTGTGGCTTTTGCTTCATTTTTTAATTATCAATCATTCAACGTTAAACCATGCAATCAAGGATTGAATATTTTCTTTTATTCCTTTCTTTCATGAGAACAAATAGAGACTTAAAGAAAGCATGAAAGACAGTCTCCTTCTCTACTATCTCTCAGAAACATAGAGAGCATAATTATATTCCCTCCACTAAATCAAGACCAGTTTCTGAGATGGCAGACTTTGTCCCGCAGAATTATGTTTTACAGAATCTAAACTACAGTATACTCTCGATATCTCGAAAACCTTGATACAGTAGAACCTCATTATAACGGACCTCATTATAACGGACATCGCTTATAACGGATAGTTTTTAAAAAAAATATAATAATAATAAAGGATGCATATGTTTATCTGACGAGTTTTACATTTCCAAGCAAGCGATTAAACATCGATCATTTAATGAAAAAATTTTTTTAACGTGCCCGATGATTCAAAGAATTGAGTAAGCAAACGAAGGCACAACGCTACAAGGAAGGATTCGCAACTTTGTAGCGTTGTTCCTTCGTATGCTTTCTCAATTCTATCGATCATTTAATTTCGTTATTGTCTGAAATTCCACAAATTGCCGCACACACTCATCAGTTTTTATTCAGTAACCTTTGAGTCATGTCGTTAAGTACTTTTTATAGCTAACTATTGTCCTTTCATTGATGTACACCCTGATGCATTACACCGATATAGAATTATTTGTTATAAACCGGACTTCATTAAAACGGACAACCTTCAGCCCCAATTAGTCCGTTATAATGAGGTTCTACTGTATTTCGAAAAATTATTTTTCCCCTTGATATTACATATTCATCTAATGTTAATTTTAATTTCTTATGTCGAAGAGTTTTCACTCAAAACCTTGTTCTGTCGAATATTTTTCGAAGTAAAAAATGAATTTTTCTGAAAAATCGCCGTTCAGTTGTGTCGAAGTAAATAGTGGTATTTTTCCAAGACTCTTTCACATTCTTCATTATCTCTCTGAGGGGTCAGGGACGATTCTTTTCAATTTAATGTAATTATTTTCGACTACTTTTAAAAAATTAAAATTATCATTGTTGTATTTAGACTTAAGCCCATTGCACACGGATCGGATCCATGTGCAATGGGCTTTATTGCCAACTATCATTACATATTTATACTTATTCTCATCTATAAAGACTCTAATCTTTAGAGTATTATTCCGTATCTTGTGTTTTTTACGTGAATTTTTATGTTTTCGTTATGACCTTGTTATCTCGATTTTTTTTTTAGCATCCCTTCGACTTCGAGAGTATACTGTATAATAATATTTGTCCAGTATATATGCTACAAAGTATAACTTATATTAACATCTAAAATAACGGAACATTAAAAAAATTCGATCAGACTGAAATGGGTTACAGAGGATGCTTTTTTCCCCCCTACAATATGGCACTGTTACAGTCACTATTTGAAAACTCGATAAAACTACAGCATAAAAAATTAAAAAAAAAAAAAAATCTATATAGAGAAGTTTTTGTATTTTATTTCTGTGTAAAGTACTATAGTGGGCGATAACTCAACCTGCTAGCATGTGTCAAATAGGATGTAATGGCGTTATATTTATTATATAGTATAACAATCAACATGTACACATGACATTCATTATTGTGTTAGATAAAAATCCATAAATTAAAAGGTATTGTGTTTAATGGAGTTAAAAAGTGTTTGCAGTTGATTTGTTGCCGATAAAGCTTCGTCTACGTACAATCGTCGGAAAAAAAATCGTTTGACTAATGGATATTCTTTTAACCTGGCAATCGACAACAAAATTATCCAATCACAAATTACTTTATTAATTTCAAAAGGCGACAGCGCCAAAGTACACCGCGAATCAACTGAATACAACATCTCACCAATTCACAATATAGATAAAGAAGTCTAATTTTAGCTATAAACGAACCAACAATCTTATAAAGGAAATAACAAAACACTGTTATTCGTGGTTTTGTATTTTGTAAATTTTTGTTCCATTCCTAATTCATAACGACAGAGTTAATATACGCAAAGTTATTCAAAGCTTATCAGAAGAGTTCTTTTTTTCATTTTGGGAAGCCGGAGTTCGCGAATGGAATGCAGCTGCATCAAGAAATCAAAAGACTCCGGTTGTTCGTGTGAACCTCGGTTCGATGAACTCGTCGTATACCGACTCCTCCCTCGCCCAGAGGTAATATTAGCATTTCAAACTTCCTAAATGAGTTGAATTTAAAATTGGCTCCAATTTATTATCGAGATAAATAATCGCGAAAACGCCCTTGATTGGAGGAGAAGTTTCAGCAGAGACTAACTGGTCAGCGGATGAAAAAGAGGAGAAACACCTGCGGAATTAATAGAGAAAGATGGTAAAAACCATAACGCTCTTCAACGTTTAAAGCCAATCTATATATCATTCACTTCACATAAACTCTGAAACTTCAAAGAAAACGCCAAGAAAATTAGGCTGAC
The DNA here is from genome assembly GCA_023159025.1 of Thereuonema tuberculata. Taxonomy (NCBI): domain Eukaryota; kingdom Metazoa; phylum Arthropoda; class Chilopoda; order Scutigeromorpha; family Scutigeridae; genus Thereuonema; species Thereuonema tuberculata. The sequence continues at coordinate 97,887,297 of JAFIDM010000001.1, forward strand.
AAAATTAAGTGCGGGTGAATGTGTGAACCAACAACGTATGAATCAGTGAACGGACCTTCCTAAGATTACGAAATACATTAGCGGATAAGAGAGGTGTCTTGAATTTTGAAAATTTCTCCCATTCGATCAATGTGAGAGATTTTGCGCGTGGAGGTGTTACACCCCCCTCCCCTTTCCTAGAAAGCATTTAGAAGTACCAAAAATTTTAATCGAATATAAACAATCAATAACAAGACGTTTAATCAATTTTTAATTTCCGGGCGCTCTGAATTTTGTAAAATGAACTGCATTTAGGCGACTACGTATTTGCGAATTTTGATTCAATTTCCAGTAAACGGAAGGTTTGTAGTCTGCAATAGTAAAAAAAATACGAAGGCTTTACTTTTATATTGCTTCACAAGTTCAGGAAATAAAGGTACAAAAAAAAAAGTAACACTTAATTGAAAGTGAACTTTAAGTTCTTTTAGAATTCCTTTAGGAAAAATGTAGTAAAGTGTTTTTAAAAGAAAGAATCCTTCTTTGGCATAACTGACCGCCTAGCCTATATTGACGCTTTATATTTTCCAGTTTTTTTTTGTTGTGGCGGGTCCTTAAATCTACTAATGACGATAGACCATTTTATAGGTTAGAAAGAGACCTAAGAGGGCTATAAAACATATTTCCGTTCAAACCCTTTCGTAAGTAGGTAATTATTTCTTTCTTCTCATCTTTCATTAGATCTACAAATTGTTTTGGAATAAGGGTTGGATTCGATCGAAAACACAACAACAGCTACTGTAACAAAAGAAACTGTGACTATCAACTACTGCTTTTGTTTCCAAAGAATAAAGGTTATTTCGTGACAATATGGCGGGCGAGAAAAAGAGGATGAACTGCTACTGGACTCAAACGAATGTTTTCATTAAACGTAATTGGATTGTTCTACTGATATACTTTAAACATGCACGTGTAAGATACGTTTTTCAGTAGTCTGTGAATGACTCCAATTAATTTGTAATATTTAAAAAATAAAATATTTAGGATGTTGGCCAATTATCTTCAAAAATAGCTTTTTTCATCCAATTGTTATTTATACTATGGAAATAAGAAGTACTGATTTCAATTTTTTCATAAAGAAACAGTTAAAAAAAAATAAGTGTATCAACGATAATACGACTACTGTATGACCGACTACTGTATGAACGATAATAAACGATATCGACCAATGAAAATGCTATTATTAATAATGTATTATAGGAGTTCCGACAAGGCTTTCATTTAAAGCTGCAGATTTAATAGTAGTTTCAAAGAATTTGTTTTAAAGAAAGTGAATCGAGTGCGTGTGTAGATACACTGGATTGAAAAAATTACGAGGCCAAAAATTATAATAATAATAAATCAATGAAACTATCAAGAAGCTTCAATGTTTTTCGTCAGTACAAAGCGAATGAATGTACGTTCTATCCGCCTCAGGAAATAAGGAATGGAGACTGTTTTGTGGACGATACTCATTAATGGTTCCCAACAGACGATTTTCAAAAGATGAGATTTTGGGGTAAATCGTCAAGATATCACCTAATCGAAGAAGTGAGACTGCCAGCCTTTGGAAGGATTAACGGTGTTCAAATATAAATTAAAAATGGTTATTTCAAAGATAGCGGTTGTTCGAACAGTTCCAGGAAATATTGTAGCTAATTTCAAATATAGTTCATCTATTGACAACTCTGTAACAACAACGGTAAATAATTAGTTTTTCTTTATATTAGTTATTATGATATTACTATTAGTACCATTATTATGAACAGCAACGAAATCAACATTTCAACTACGTATTTCAGATGTTCCTGTATCTAAAAATTAACTAAACTTCTAAAGTCACATTCAAATCAGAAGTGATCAGAGGAGTGGGTGCGCCCATCTACATTCACTGCCCCCCCCCCCTTTTTTTTTGGACGCACTAGGAAAAAAAAATAGTGAAATAATTTTAATGAGCTTTATAATTTATTCCTCTTTAATCATTAGCTTCTCCTCCCCCTTATTAACAAATCATAGAATTTCCACTTATTAATTAATTTCTGATGTCTTCTGGGAAAGCCATATTTTTTTCAGTTAAAACAAAAAAAACTCTCAAATTTACAAATTATGCAGAAATGCACAAATTTCGTTTCCGTTAAATTTTCATGTTACATTTGATGCACGTTAAACCTTCTTACATATTTACAAATTACACAAATTTAAAATCGTCATTTCCAGGATTTTGAAAAGCATAAATGTATTCAGTAAACATTGCGGAAAGTATTTGAATTTTAAAACTTTTCTTTCTTTTCTTATTGTCGTAATCTCTTACAAACTTTTGCAAGTATCTAACAGGAAACATTTTCTGATTCTGTATTTTTTTTTTTTTTTGCAATCGCATGAACGAACGTAATTGATAAACAACTCCATTATGCCATCAATTAGGAAGTTTCATTTCATCACATTACATAATGCGATAAAACAAACAAACAAACTCATAACAATTCCTCGAAACTCGGTTTAATCAATGAGGAACTTCATTGTATTGAATGATTAGCGGGAAAATCATTACCTCAAATATTTTTATTTCTATTTCAGATAGTAATTATATAATCGAAATTTCAATAGATTCCATTCTAAATTTCTGTAATCCATTGTCAGATAGTTTTCTTTCTTATAAGGTAACCGTAATACCATATAATGATACAAAATTCATTACTACAGCAATCTAACCAAGGCTGCAACAACATTAAAATGAACCATATAATGGTCAAGTACATTCATCAGAATGTTAATATTAGATCCTCCTTTAACTGCAAGTGTTAATTCAAAAGTTTAAACAAAGAAGGAAAGAAATTGCATGAAGTTCAGATGCTATCAAATTGAAAAAGTACACTTGTACAAACTTTTATATATTTTAAGACATGTTCAGGATTATTAATTTCAATAGTAGCCGGAGTAATTTTTCTAACACAAATAATTGGCAGAGTATTTTAGAAATAATACATTTCAGTAATAAAAATATTTTTTGCAAATTAGTGATATAACGCCAGGGCAACAGAGGGAAGGACAGCAAATTTGATGTTTAAATTAGGCTCCTTCCACAATAGATGGTAAGTGGTAATGCGCTTGACTGGCCTGGAAGAGTCGGGCTCAATCCCGGACCCCGAAAGCGGTCGCTAATTTTTCCATGCTGATTCTTCTCCAAATGTGTACTAGGGTACACCCAACCCTCTCTAAAATGGGTACCTGTTTCTCTCACGGGTGAGCGTTTGGCTGACCACCTGACTTCAAACTTAGTCGGTCAGGAAACGCCGTGAGCCTTGCCTTTCGCGATCCGAAGAACCACAAAGGCCTGTAATGGGATTCTTTAAATTTTTTTTTTTTAACTTCTTAGGAATTAATAGTTTTCTGTAATAAGAAACCATCCACAAACATCTCAACAACCCTGCAACTATCCAAACTTATGAAGCTCTGTTTGAGACAAACCACCGTATCCGATGGCATAATTCATAAGGAAAAAAAAAAAAACCTATTCCTGTTACGACAGTGAACGCATGATCACCGACATCAATATTTTCCTTTTTTTTTTTTTAAAGAATACGGCATTTTTTTTATCTTCCTGGAGTTCGACTAAACAAAAAACCTGATGGTGTGTTCTTTTTAAGACAAACGACAGAAGTTGTTTGAATAACTTGAAGCTGTTTTTCTGATCAAATGCTTCGGATCATAGCTCCAGTGGAAAATTCCCTCCAATGCAGAGGCACTCCAGTTGTGTGTTGTTGTTTTTTTCTTTACGTGTCTCTAATGTAAACAGTTGACAAAAGTTGTTTTAAGCAAGAATATGACACTAAAATGCCAAATCCATTATTTCATGAATACCTCCCCTGCCTTATAGTTAAAATATATTATCCAATTTCTTTATGTATTCCTAAATACATCATCCACAATGCACTTAAATGACAGCAACTAATATCTATACTGAATTTTTATTATTCGAGGTTAAGGTACTTCACTGTCTTATTTAGAACTTCGCAATTTTAATAAGGAATTATTAGGTCTCTAATAATACTATACACAATACGTGTTAATACATAAATCTATAAGAACAAAGGAAATTTAACGTGTGTTGTCGATTATAAGTAAAATAGCAAAAATAGATTCTACACGTGTTACTTGATAAAAAAATAATGCGTTTTTATTATGAATATATTACTGTTTTTGTCAAGTTACGTGTGGGAAATCTATTTTTGGTCTATGAAAAGATGTTTATTATTATACGCGTGTAATGTAGTGCAGATGTCGGGAGTTGAATTTGTTAAAACATGAATTATTCTGTATTTAATTCAGCTGAAAACTAGTGACAATTATTAAGTATCCTATTTGAATGGTTTCGCACTGGATCTAGGTACATTTTTTTAAATCCAAGAGTGAAATATCAACCTTTTTTTTCTTTCTTTCTTTGCAAGTGATAATTATGCAATTCTAATTCTGATGTTGGTACAAATATTTTCAGTGCTGTTGCCTTACCCTCATTTTTAATTAGTATTATCGCAGTAAATTTATTTATTTACTTGATGTCCCACAACCGGCGCTTAAGTGCGAATTGGTGTATTAGACATCAGTGTGGATCGTTCCTGTGTTATTCAATATTAAATTTTCACCAATTTCTTCATTTATTTAGAATCACTGTTTCTTTGGATATTTTTACGAGTTTACCTCAACAAAAGCCATTTTGGAATGCCTACAATTCTTTATGACATGCACACTTAGGCAAATAAAGTTCACTGGCGCACGAAATTGAATGAAAACACTCCGTTAATGTATGACATATTTAGGTATTTTGTGAAATACTTTGACAGTACACTCGTATTACGAAGAATTTGTTCACAGAAATCAACAAAGATCTTGTTTCCTTTTAATTTTCTAACAGGACTTGATAACACCGCCAATGAGTACAAAACAACTTCATACAAACTCTCCCTTTTGATTCCGTCCAATACTTGCTTCTTCTCCATTTTAATTTCTTTATTAAGGGGTTTTTGCGAACACGAATAACATCAAGCGGAATAGGGATCGCGGTATTAAGAAAGTCGTTAAAATTCAGAAAAGAAATATATTGAATTTATTTAAGTTTATTTAGAAGAAGCCTCATTCCATTTTATGACTTGGAATTCTCTTACGAGAGAAGTTTCTTTAAAAAAGGTTCTTGAATGTTCCATTTAGATGTTAACTTCATCAAAAATAAAACAATTAGGAACTATCAAATTACGACGAGCGAAAGCCATATTTTTTTTTTTCATAACCTATATTCGTATCTCAATTGTAAGCTTATAAAGCCAGGATTTCAATACCAGCTTCATTTGGAGTTTTTATCACAGAAATACGTTATTTTACAAAAGCGCTGTATATTTTAACACGATTTATTTTCTTTAAACAAGTTTTCGAAACCTGACGATCTTCCGAATCAGTTTACATAAGAAGTGTAATGATACTGAAGTAATTACAATGCAGATACACAATACTCCTAAAATGTCTTCTTTAATCACAACAACTATATTTCATTTTCTTTAACAGAAAACTTCTTCAGGTTGAATCACTGAGAAGAAATCTCTTTCTTCTTCCTCAACTGAATTCGTTATGATACTAGTTAAATTGCAGTTAATTTCAACTATTAGTTAATCTATTTCAGATCACCAAATTTAAATGTTGACAGATAACAAGAAAAGAAAGCAAGCTGTCCACCTATTTTTGAGCTGTTCTTGGATTAGTTTAATTTATTACAACACATCTACAAATTTCAATATCCGCTTCTTTATTTTGCTGTTTCACCTAAGACTGTAATTCCTTCGTGAACTAAATCTTAGTTTCCCGAGAGATCATGTTACAATTAACGGGAGAATTATTACAATCATTAATCCTTAGATTTATGCAATCATCCAATTATGTAAGATGCTTAAAAAAAAAAAAAAGCAAGCGAGGAAAATCCATTATATAAGCAATTAAAAGGCAGATCATAAAGCTGTCTAATTAAAAATGTGGCATCAAGGAATAAACTGATTCTTTAAATAATTGAAATTTCTTAATCAATTGGTAGCAGAGAGAGCAAATAAACCCCAAAACTGCGGATAACGAGACAGGACAATAAAAAGTAGAATGCCTCTGCAGCAGCAATTAGCTTTTGAAGAATCCTCGAACAACCGAACCAATATGGGAATCAAAATCACAATCATTATGTCATACCAAAGACTTGTGTTCTATTTCCAAAAACCGCCAAACTTCTCCGATAAACTTACAGAAAGGCCTTCAGCAAAGGAACTACAGTAAAATGAAAACGCTTACTGTAATATGATGAAAACCATTTGCGGAAGAACAAGGAGAGATTTTAGCATTGTCGCAAATGGTACCAGAAGAGAACGATTCAAGATCTTCTGAGCTGTATTAGTACACTAGAAATAACTCTTTGAATCATTTACATCCTGGGATGCTGCACAGGGAGAACAAATTTTTATTTTCAGGAAGTCACCACTTCCTAATTATTAAACTGATCACCAAGATTAATTTTGTATAAATCATGATTGCCTTGTTTTATTAATTTTTATCTCCTTTTTCTCTTTTCTTTTTAATCTCGTTCCAGGCTTTTCTTTTTCTAACGTTTTGCTGTACCACGCCCAAAACTGCAGTGGTAGGCGTCCTCGCGTTGACTGCTGATTAATAGTGTATTTTAAAAATGAATTTAATATTTATCCCATGAAAAATGGAATGCATGTGTGTTTATTTTCCTATTACAAAACTCTAATATAAATAAATTTTGGAAATGCAATGATACAAATTACGACGACAGATGGTGCCGCGTAGTGAGCGACAAAGAAATATGTTTTGCTTTACTTTTAAGAAACTAGTAAAATATACAAATATATATAAATACTAAATAGTAATAAATATATCAAGTGCCCTTAAAGATATTCGAATTAGACTTTGATCCTAAAATCACAGCTATTTCAGCAGTTACATCTGTACAGCACTTCATCATTTTAAATAAGGTTTTTCTTTGAAATACTCTTCATTTTTTTCTTAATTTACTGATATAAAGGGTGCGTAGCATTCCGGGGATTCTGACGTTAATTTCTTATTGTTTCTTTATTCTTATCTTAATATTAACGATGTATTTTCCTCGTAAAGGAAGTACTTGAGTTTTGCCACTGACGTTTCTCTTGCTATCTATAAAAAAATGGATTCATCAAACTACTTGTTATCTGATAATTACATCCTTCAAGTTTCACTTGAATTTATCAAATTTCAAGGACAAATTATTTATTTTACTTTTTGTTTAAAAAAAAAAGGCCTATTTTTTTTTTTTTTCATTTACGAAAAAAAAGTACGAAATACTATTAGTTGCTAAAACCCTTTCAGTTATTGAAAATTCGTGTGAAAAATGTATTTTGCTGGGATTAAAACATTTATTTGATTTCGAACATTGTTTAGATTCTTTCCTTTTTCTTATTCTTGTATTCCGATGCTCGTCTTCTTTTCTTCTTCTTCGATGTATTGAATTCTGTTATTATTTGCCTCCAGTTGTTTCATTTCAGCTGCGCCGGCGTGGTCGTGCGGTCTCAGGCGTCGGTCTGCCGTGAGGCCAGTGTGCCGGTGCCCGGGTTCAAATCCCGGTCGTGAGCATGGATGCTTCAATTTCCTTTCCTGTGTTGTCAGCCTCTTCTTTCTCTTCGGTCTGACACGTCATTCCGTAATGGCGTCCTGGAGAAGGCAACGGGAATCCACTCCAGTATCTGTTCCCAAGAATAAGTTTCGGTTTCTCCTAGGGGTCGCCCTTCGGGGGTCACTAGGGTTCCGTGGACTTCCAACCAATCTTCGGATTGTACTATGTATGTTTCATTTCGAAGACCACAAGATGTTTCAGATATTTGATCAGTATCGTGGGTGGTAACTAGACGAAGCAAAATTAACGAACTGTAGTAGCTACATTATTAAACATTAATTATTTATTTTTTAATAATACTAAATCCAGCGATTTTTTTCCCATTTTCATTTATTTATTTATGTTAAATTTGGAACTTTTTTTCCTCCCACAACAAATCGTTTCCCGTTTATTCACAGCATCATTGTTTCCCCACTTGTATCAGCGAAAATTTGAAATAGTAGGAGGTTGGGGATATTCTCAGGTTGAAAAATTATATTCCAGAAGAGTTTTAGGATCCACCCAATGTGTATCAGGTTTCTTTGCCGGCATTAAATAAGGACTGTAGGGCTGACCCACCGTCCTATTTCATCATTTTGAACTCATAATTACAATGGCTGGCCGCTAAGTTGAGAAACACTGTTCTAAACAAAAGAAATAGCATTTTCGCTATTTAGCATTAATAAAAAAAAATGTTATATCAGAATTGTAGACTAATAATGAAATACATGAAGTTCATTATTCTGAAATAATAAATATTTCTTTGAAAGCAATGGTAGACCAATCCGTTTCAAGCTCTAAACAATATTAAAAGATTCTAATAATTTTGTTATTATTCTGATTGAAGACGTGTATAAAAATTAAAAATCACTTCATTTGGTTTTAATAGCCATCAAAATATTTAAAGACAGAATATTTCCTCTTTTTTTTTTTTTTTGGTATAGCCAAATGCTGATCTGTGACTAAGAGCAAATATCAAACAGGAGGAAATTCGCAATAGAGCTGTAGTATCCAGGCGAAACTGGATTTTGCTTTGATATGGTAACCTGAGAAAAATAAGTTACTTATATTCTGAAGCCTTTTTATCATAAGAAATTTCATGAAATTAATACAAAACTGAAGCAAAAACGGTTTCATAACAGTTTGTCGAAATAACTGACCAACTGCAACTGAACTTGAATTCACTGAAAAAAATTTGATTTTTTTTACGCCTGAATCTAACATTTCATAAAAATGAAACCAGTAATAGTCTAGTGGTTTTTCAAGAAGAAATTACGAACGGACGGACGGACAAGACCGAATTAGTAAGTGATTATGACAATAGGCTGTCAAAAAATATTAATGTATAATATATACACAGTTAGTTATTATTAAATGTTAGTTAAAACGTTAATAATGTTATAAATTTGATCACGTAAATCTCACAGGTTGTTTGTAACTGTAGAATATTCTTCCTCTTGTCATTTTTTTCACAAGAACGATTTTATGCTTTTGTATTGAATTGGCAACACAGACAAAGAGGTGATTATGTAACCTAGGATTCTATTCAGTATAAAACTAACTTGACTTCCTTTCCAACCAAATGAATTCCGATTCATCGTCAAGATAAAAACGATGTTCATTAACCGAAGAAAGTAAAAAAAACAAACAGTGAAATTCATTTATGCTCATTGCGAAATCTTAAAGGAAACTAATTTTAAGTACTTTGAGAACAGAAGAAAAACCAACTTAATACAACTGAAATGTCACAGATAGCTTTTTTAAATGACTGGACTGAATTTTTTTATTATTATTTTTTATTTATTTTTTTATATAGTTGCTTCAGTATTTAAGAATAATTATAAAATTTACGCAACTGGAAATTTTATTGGGGTTAATAGGAAAAGTACTTCATTAAGTTTCTCTGTTTTACTATACAATGGAATGAACCTATTATATCTGCATGGCGAGCGATTATTTCAATTATTTTCTGATGAAAAAAATAATATTGTAAAATCTTAATATTATCTTTTGAACTCAAATTTGAAATTAAACCATTCATAACATCCTTATTTCCACTCTTTTCCTACCACGTTCTCTCTTCAAGAAAGTCAGAAGTTGGGAGATATACAGAGCTTCCCTAAACGAAATTTTGAGTTGATTTTTTTTTCTTTTGGTTGAAGCTTATATAAGAGTCTTCTGTAATAATCCCCTCTTCTGTAACTATTCTGAACAATTCTGGCTGTTTCGTTCTGACTTCCTAATAGTCTCATCCAACTTTTTTTCTGACTAGTTTATTAGTCATATAGAATCACGCGCACTGTTCTGTAATGTTCTATTATTAATTAGTTTCTTATTGTCCTTGAAAAATGTTTATCTGATGATAATCAAAACATTGGAATTTTTTTATTTATTTTGAACTGAGTTATCTTTTAATGGTGTACATGCCAATTCGCTTTGTTCATATATATGTTTATTTATAGTGTTATTTTAATGTTTTATTTTACTGGGACAGCTGTTTCGAGTTTGGTAGGTTCACTTTATGAGCTCAACATGAATCCTATTACTATTAATATAAAAACTCAAAGACATTAAAGATAGAAACTGAAATGAAAAAAATAATCAATAAATCTCTCAGAAGGAATAAATAGAATCAGTAAATTAAGAACATTAAGACTTGGACAGTGATCCCTAGCAACGTCGATTACTGAAAATCGTCGAATAGCGAAGCACGCAGTATGGGGTAGACTTGTACAGTCATACCTCCCTTTATATCGTTTCGACTTACGTCGGTTTTTTGCTAATAATAATAATAATAAAAAATACAAATCGACTAACGTCAGTTGATGCAACTTTCCATTACGTCAGTCAGCGAACATGTTTAAAATCCATAAATATTAAAAACATCACATCGATGTCACGCATCAGGTAAATTTGTTTTGGCTTTCTCTTTACATTAGGATCAATTAAAATGTTAAAATTAACTAAAAAGAATGTAAAAATGTTGAATATCGAACGAGTTATTGTATTCCAACGCGTTGATGTTTTGATGACGTTATGGGGTTATCTTAGGGGTTTATAGGGCGTTTATTCGACTAAAGTCGCGAGTCTTGGAACGAATTAACGACGTAAGGCGAAGTATGACTGTAACTGAAAAGGATCGGCTAAGCGAAGCGTCGGATTAGCAAGCGAAGCGTCTATACAAACAGAATCAAGAGACTGCAACAGAACGGATAATCCTTAAATGTAAAATGAGCAAGATTCTTAAATTTATAAATAAAAGATTTTGTAATAACTTTTCTATTAACTTTTTTATAATAATATTTTGTAATAATCCGTTTATAAAACATTTTGTAATAACTTAAGTTTTCAATAAGTATTCTAATGTTGGGCTATATGTGTTTTCAGGAAAGATCTGAGGTTCTGGATGCCATTAATCACACTGCCATATGAGATTGATTGAATCTATGGGTAACATCCCGTGACACTGAACCACGATTGAAATTTACGCACGAGTGATGAAAAGGGGGAAAAAAAAATCATCAAATCAAAGGTTAGAGGAATAAAATCAATTAGGTAACGAAGGTGATAAAAGACGCTAGCAATGATTGATTTCAGTTGCAAATGCCTCTGTTTCCCCACAACACAACAAACCAAAGCGATAAAATGTAAGTGCTATCGTTGGGAGAGGAACGCAATGGCATCAATGACCTTCATTCAATTCAACATACGACAAAACGGAAGGCTTCTTTCCACACAACGCCTGAGCCATGTTGGAAGTTTTAAAAAGACACATAAAAATAGGGAGAAACCTTCTGTGAAACATTTGTGTCCCCGGATAACAGAAGAGTCAAGGTGAAGGTCGACTGTGGCTCTCATTCCGTTCGTACAGATGGCGCCACCAGATGTTTGATCCATAACCATTGCTTGGTTAACGAATTTTCACTTGAACCAACACATTTCTTTGTACTTCGTACGGTTACGACGAAGACTTTCTCGTCAGAACGAAGACAGCAATGTTTGAATTCCGCGCGCGGGACGAATCTTCTGCGATAGCTTTTACAATGTGGTGACACATATTAGTTACAATTTTCAAGTCAATGTCAATATTTCGCTATCTCTCTATCTACTTTATAACCACTATCTTGTTTATTTATAATTTTTTTCTATTTTAATTATCAGGTTATAAAATTAATACAGTAGAATTCTGTAAAATTATAGAAGATTAAATGTTGTGAGAGTTTTCATATAGCGAAGACTCTTCTGAAACTTGTCGTTAAGCTCGTGATGGCTATAGAGCTAAGAAACTTCTTTATGGGAATAAAATAGGCCTACACAAGATAATGAAACTCATATTATACTTATTTATTTAGAGCAATGCCGTTAACTTATAAATTGTGTATTAAATAAGTGAAAAAGTAAATATTTCGTTTACAATTTTTCCTTGAGACCACATCAAAGATAGAAGGAATTAAAAAACAAAAAAAAAAATAAAAAAAAATAAAAAAAATAATAATATGGATTTAATGTAAAAGTGAAGCAACAAAGCAAGAAATTAACAACAGGTAAAACTTTTATAATAAATACAACTGATAAAATTGGCTAATAATGTGTAAAATTTAAAAACATTTATTAAAACTTCCTTTATTAACTTCACTTACGGTTTCGGAGATTTCGTCTTCCTTCATCAGGAAAACAGAAGATGAATGGTTCTTCCGAAACTAAGTTTTTTAATTTTTTTTATATCTACTGTATTTGTATACAAACTATTATATCTATTTGTATAATAAGTGACATTGGGTTTGGCTGATTTCATTAATACTATTGAATTGGGTATCAATACTAAACTTGCTAATGAAACAACCTGTCAATAAAAATTAATGAATCAGGTCCAGTGTTCCGGAACAGCTGTTTCGCGCTATTTAGCCCTGATTCTCTAGAATCAGTCACCTGTGAGCATCAGGTCTCATTTCGTAATTCTAATTGAAAGAATCGGTTTACTCAAATTATAAACATTATAACGAAGATGATCTCCATTCGTTAATACAACGTTTCAATGTATGAATTCGAAACTGAATTTTTAATTTTGTAAGAAAAAGAAAATAAAGAAATTCGGTTTCCCATTAGTATTTTTTCTCTCTCTCTTTGAAAATGAAATTGTTTCTCGAATAAACTTCAATGGAATCAAGTTACTCTTAGACTCCGAATAATATTGGTCTATGGGCATAACTGAATTAAAGAAAGTAAAATTGAAGCAAAGTAAGTTAAATTCATTTGACAAATCCAGCAAAAGAAATAGGATTCCGACAGAGTCAGTCTCCGAATACTCGACTGTAGATTTTAGTTTAAAAGAAATTAAGAAGGCTTTCTGAAATTTTTAATTAATTACTAGACGGCTGCCCGTCGCATCGCTCCGGAAGCCTTACCTAAGTAACGGAAAACAAAATTTTATTTATTCAAAGAAACAAATAACATCAAGCAAGAATACATGCAGTATAATATTGAAATCCATTTGTAAGAGTCGGAAATTGGCGCAGTTGAATTGACCATGCCACAATACTCCTGTTGCCTGATAATGAGCACGGGAATTGCAATTGTTGTGTAATTAATTTGTTGTGGACGTACCCATGTTTTTTTAACAATACAGATTTTAGTCGTATTTACTTGGTATAAGCTCAAATTTTTTTACGACTCAAAAAGTATTACTGTCCTATTTCGCTTTCGACATTTCGATTTCCGATGCATCGCTTTTAGTCCCCGATTTTGGGACAGCTGATTCTAGGATGTCTCTTTGTAAACACTTCGTCTCACCCAATGTTATTTATTAATATTTACGTGCGCTTTTTTAGCCTTTTTATGCGCAAAAAAATTCACTGAGGCCGCGAAACGCTGGCACATGGATTTTCTTACTAATTTCTTTTTTGGTGAGTTTTTTTTTTTATTGTTTATTTATGTTTTAGGCTCCACATTGATTCCGACAATATTTCCTATTGGCCTCGCTGTTTACTAGGGACTGCTCCTAGCTGATGAGAGCCATATTAGCGTGAAACAATTGTTGTAGGATGTCACTTTATAAACACTTGGTCTCACCCATCGTTATTTATTAATATTAAACTATTTTTAAGTTTCCCTTTTTATTTTTTGTGATTGAAATATAAAATACCTTAAACCTGTGACGTCCTAGGTCATATATTTTTTTTTTTTTATTTTCTCTGCACGATTACAGCATGCATCGATAACTGAAAAATCTGACGACTTTCGCGTTGTGATAACGGTCGGGAACCTAACATATCGTAAATACCTGGGAATGCTTGTACAGATTTATTGAAATGATTGCAACATTTTAACAACGTTTCGAAGAGAGAATACAGGATGCTTTAGAATGAAATAATGTTTTAAATCATATCCATCCATTGTGTTCAAGATAACTAATTACCCTAGGAGCCGAAATTTTACCGCTCGATTAAAATGAAGATTCCTGCCGATTTTATTAAGGTCTTATTAAGTTTGTCGGAAAGCCGACAAACTATGTTGATGTTAATGCACCGTCATCACGATAGCTAGGATACTACTTATCTCAGAAAGATGAAATTTTAATGGTAAATGGATAATATCGATGTGAGCTTCCTAGTGACTTATGTAAATTAGACCTATAGTCGTAAAACAGACGCCTTAACGAGAGTTGCAGGGGTTATATTGTAGTAAGCCAAACATCAGGAAAAGTCCAAAAAAAAAAAAATAATAAAAATATGCAGTAATCGACAAAACTGAAGTATTAGGATATTTGTTTTTTCTGTAACGAAATATCATTTTTTAATAAGAGTTTATCACAACATTATTTATGACTTTGATTGCACAATGTGTAACAAACAACATGTTTTTCATCGGATCACTAATAGTGATAAAAGATCTGGTAATCGACCATCGATACCAAAGAATGAAAGCTCAATTTCATCATTAAAACTTCGGATCCGGCTTTAATAATAAACAATCCCACGTCTTCTAAATACAACTCTAACGTATGTGCCCAGCACAAGCTCTTGGATAACCACTGTTTTGTTGATAGCATTTTAAACATTTCTTCCATGCTACTCAAAGAGTCAGTTTTCATTGGTAACTTTGACTGATGACATGTAGAACGGCCAAACAGCTGTCCAATGATCCCAAGTAACGGTCTTGATCGCAAAGTTGAACAAAAGAACAACCAAGATCACGAAAACTTAAACTGTTTTGGAAAACAAGTTGTTTTTCTGATAAAATTCCAGACAAGAATTAGAAGGAAAACACTGTGCAAGATCTAAAATTGGATAGACTGAGAAATAACAGCAAAGAAGAGGGAATAAATAATTAAAGTATTTTTAACAGTGAAAAGAAGCACAAGTTGGTGCAAATTGGAAATCAGCAATAGCTGTGGAAGGGAGGCGTGTTCTATAGAGAAGACCAACGACAAATGCCGACAATATTACTGCTTTTCAAAAAATTTGTCAATTAAAAATAAAATATAAATATAATATTTTATATATATATATATATAAAGAAAGAAAAAAAAAACGATGTGGCTGAAAATTGAGTCTGTCATCGGTGGGGGTTTGGCTGGCTGACGAGTCCTAAAGAGGATGAAACGGCCGTCCCAGTCTCTCCCCGTTGACAGCTCGGGGTGCGCCTTGTGCCTTCCTTGGTTATCGTTTGTAAAAATCTTCTTTCAAAAATCATAAAAAGAAAAACCAAGTAAATACAACAGAGCGAAAAACAATGATTGCTTTTTTTTTTAGAGAACGTCTTCAATTCAGTTCATTTATGATTATAAGGAAAAGTATTATATGAAGTAACGACTTACAGTGGTTTTGTTTCGGTTATTACTTTAATCTTGAAGATTTTACTTTTATAAATTATAAGCTTTTATTTCAATTAGACACACACACTGCAATAAGAGGAAAACGTCAATACACTCTTTCAAAAATATAAGAGCAAGAAAAAAAAATTTACAGGAACAACTATTTTTATTTTTTGATTTTTCTAGACCTAAAAACATTTCAACTGAGAAATTCCTTGGCTTCTAAGAATCTTCTTAACGAATTCGCGAGGTAAAAGTTTAAAAGTTCATCGCATGAAGATTAAAAAAAAAAAAAAGGCGGGAATACGTGATTCGTTGAAATGCTTACAAAAATACTTTGCATAAAAGAGACACAAAACGCTGAGGGAGTCTTTAAGCAAGTCATAGTTGGTTTCTAGGTGAAGAATCAACTGCGACCGAAGTTAATGAATGACTGTTATTCATTCAACTACGCCGGTGATTGAATGAATTTCTATAGTGGAGTTGAGATACGTTGGCGGAATAATGACTCATTTCTCGACGAAAACAACATGAAAAGGAAACGAATCCACACAAGGCAGTTCCAAGTCAATTACCGTTTTTTTATCTTTTTTTGAAGGAAAGACTTTTTACTATGAATGAAAACTAAATTAGATTTCTATCAATACCGTTATTTCCATCCGCGCCAAATAATTCATGGGACAGGATAGCAAAATTTGAACGAAAACACAGAACTACAAAATGGAAAAACAAACAGAATATCGTTTTTTCGTTAGTAATAACAATATCATATAAAATCCCAGGTCTGTTATTCTGGAACGCGCGACGGCAGGACCGCCGCAATAAGGTAAAAGAGGTAAGCAAGGCAGGGAGCCTTTTTTGTTTGGTTGGATGGAGTTATTTTTACCTGATGAAAAATGACAGATAGGTTACCTATGTTAATAGAATGAGTCAAGAGATTTATAGATTGCAGGGAAGGTGCCAGAAATCCTAGCGCCGGCTCTGCTCGACGATGGGAAAGTTATTATTAGTGTAATATACTCCGTATTTTTTTTTTTTTTTCTTCTGAAAGACGTTTTTATTTATGAAACAAATGATAGAACTAAACTCTAAATCCCGCGGCATACTAAACTTTTAATATTTTTTTTTTTTTTGTTATCACAGAATCATTTGGAAAAAGTTTCTTCTTAAATAAATTGTTAAGAAAAATATCAATGGCAAGGCACAAAGCTAAAGTTAGGATTCGCACTTTGAGTTGTCATCGGGAAGTGACTGGGACGGACCGTTTCGTCCTCATTAGGACTCCTCAGCCAGCCAAACTCCTCCGATGACAACCCAGAAAGTGTAGCTTTGTGCCTTGCCATTGATATCTATCTTGATTTATTCGGGCACGTTAAACTTCTTTTATTTATAAATAAATTCTTCTTAAACAAAAGATATACTGAAACATTTTTTAAGCCGATTTGAAAGAGAATTAATACTAGATCCTAACCTTAAATGTTAGAATGAAACAGAGTGTAGTTCCTATTTCAGTTATTTAATGATTAGATTTTATTCTAAATATGAACTAGATTGAAGCTAAATGTTGATTACATACTCAGAATGTTCTAGCGGCAACCGGTTGAGAAGCACTGCTTTAAATGCATAATTCGATGGAGTTGACATCGAGTATAAAAACCTTCGCATTATTATCCCATCACTTTGAACCGGCGTTTGTGGACTTAATAGAACTTCAGTTTTATTATTACAACAACTTAAAATACAACTTAAATAATCGAGTTTCCTGCTGTTAAAACTGTAACCCACTGGTGAATTTGCGACGATCTTTTCTTTTTGTAACTAATTATTTAGATACTGTGCGGAAGAGAAATTACCTCGTATTTAAAAAAAAAAAAATCACAATTAATTTTTTTTGCCCTACAGAGCATTTTGTCGCATATTTATTTATAACCGAAAGTTCCATAGGAGACAAAATGAGAACAGCCCAGGGCGGCAGAAAATATAAACCTGCCACTGATTACTATGATTAGGAAACTCGTAATAATGTATTTTCCTGGTTTCGAATTATGAATAAGCACTCAACAGGACGGACCCACTAATCCCGATTCAAAGAATTTCGCTCCTTACTTGTCAAACTACTTAGGTTTATTTTATCCTTCCTTTTCTTTATCTCCATTCAGGTACAATTAGTGGAGTACTGCTGTTTACATTAGGCCTAAAACACTTCGCGAATAGCGGGAAATGTTCTCTTGATTATTAGGCCTATTATTAAATACTTTCAAAAAAAAAGTAAGGAAAGGAGAAAATTACACATCAACCAACTAATGTCACCTTTATTTATATTTTTTTTGTGAAGAGGCAGAACACTTTGACCTCATTAAACGGATTTTTCTTTCCTTTTTTCTGGGCATTTATCGATTCTTATTCTTGAAATTCAAACCAGACTTCGTACGTGCAGTTACAAACCAATTGATCTGATTTTTTTTCTTCCTTGAGTGACTATCTTCTCTGTTAATGTACTGAAGCCGTTAAGTCATTTCCGCGTCTATGACCTGGTATTTGATACCTTCTTGAATCATTGGAGATTAACTGTTTCGGATAAAAACAAACATGAATACGAAGAACAACAAACTAATTGGATCAGAAATAAGTGGAAAACAACGTCAGAATTCATAGTGAAATTCCTTATCAACTAAACTGTTTACAAAATGGATCGTAGCCTTTATTATTATTACTTAAACAAAAAATTGTAAATTTATTTGCCAAGGTCTTTTGCCGGTGCTGATTTAATTTATGCTTTCTCATTTTTCCCAAAAGACAATTCATTAAACTGTTCGAATTTTTTTTTTTTTTTTTTACGTTTATTTGTATTTTAAAGTCAGTATAGACTACAAAGAATAATTTGTACATAATAACGCCGTCACTTCTTCCATCTGGTGGAAATTAATGAAATCTCAAATTCCTAATTAGCAAAATCCAGTACTTTTAATAAAATCAAAGCACACGTGCAAGTAACAATGGATATGCGGTGTAACAAGCATTGTTAGACTAAATCTAAAATCAATTAAATCTTATAATTATGAATTACACTTTACTATTTTTAGCTTATATTTCCTAATAATTATTGAATCGATCTGAGGATCTTTTCGAAACATGACATACGTATTTATTGACGAGATTATTCCTATAGTTCCTTATTTTTAAACTGCGCTATACATATTAACACACTGATGGAATTTAACGTTTCGTATAAATCAAACGCTAATAAAGTAAACAAAGTCTTCCGATTCAAATATATCAGAATAGCTGCCAATTTTACAATTTGAAATCACATGCACGAATTCCGCTCAGAATTCACTTACAACAAATAGCAAATTGAATGTTCAAATTTAACCTTCCAATTATCATTCCATTCCTTGCTTCCTTTTATGACGACTGGGTTGGTATTTCATAACCTTTGTCGACTGCAGAAATGTCCAATCACTGGCAACGAGATAAAATCGCACGAGCTTAAAGAAACGCCACGACTGAATGATAATTGGACAATTTAAGAAGTTGAATTTTTTTTTTTGTTGAAAAAGAATCCTATTTAAGATTTTACCCATTTATGTTGTAATGGCTTTAATTTTTCATGAATTTTAAAACGTGACGATGTACACCATTTCATTTGAATCTGAAAAAGCTGCATTCTCGATTTCATTAAATAATAGAAAGACTGAAATCTCGCGTTTCTACATGCAACAATATGCCTATTATATGAATACAGATTTATCTCTGAATTCTACCTAATAGTTTTTAAAGTCATGATGGAATCATTCCCTGTGTTCATCGCTCATTGGACCAAGATTATCAGTGAAAAAACATCCAGTTTTGGGATGAGACATAAGAATTATAAGAAATATAACATCCCATTTTAAAATATGTAACTCCATTTCAAAATAAAAGAAATCAATAGTGTTTCGAAAAAGTTTCCACAAGCTAAATCGGGCCGTTTGCTGTGTGGAAATAAAACCTTTTCGAGATTTCCATACATTGCCGTCTGGGTCCGTGAGGACAAACTTCTTGTTCTTTCTAAAGTCACGTGACTTTTCTTATGCTTTTTAGCATTGGGCGGCACATTCAGTCTGCGATGTCTAGGGGTTTCGGAGACCGAACAGCGAATGGGCCTAGCACTGAACAAAACAATTATTAAACAACAAAACACAACATGCGATATTTCGGAAGAACGAGAAATTAATTACAATTGCCAGGAACTTGTCTTCACAAACCAAGACGGTAACGTGTGGGATATAAAAAAAAAAAAAAAAAAAAATTCTCCCTCCATTTTCGCAACACTCATCTCCGGAAGTTCATGCAGTAACATACTTTGACGGGCACATTTATCAACAAAGGAGATTTTGTATTTCAAGATATTCGCGCGCAACCCTGTGGAGAAATTTGCACGTGAATCTCACAAAAATTCTTGCAGAAAGTCAACAGAATATAAACAATCAATTTTCTAAGGAACAGAAAAATCAACACATTTCTGCTTAATGTCCAACAATGAATTGAAACTATTTTGTTTGCTCGTACTGTGATTTTGATCTCTCTTAAAGACTGAGTTCACCAAATGATTAAGGCTATTTACATTATTTGGATAATTTTAATTTAAATATAGAGGGTTTTTATTATTATTATTATTCTTTTCATGATTTGAATAAAAAGAAGAAAAACAAGAAAGAACCATAATAATAATAATAACAATGTTTATTAAGTAAAACTGCTGAATTAATTTTACTTAAAATAAGTAAATAAAAGTGTTCACAGCTGAACAGGGGGTGATTGACTGGTTTGACCTTGCTTTTTTTTTTTCCCTTTAAAACACAGTTCGGAGATAGAATGTGCCTGAAGCGATAAATAACCGTTTCACTTCCTCTTCCAAAACTTCTTCACTATCGCAATTAAATCACATTAGTGTGGACAATGGAATATTTATTTCTTCGCTTTTAAATGATTTATTTACTGAAATCTTTTCAGGAATGCGGTGGAGATCCGTCACATTCTTTCCTTCAAGGGAGGTGTGAAGAGTTCATTTCACCGTAGGACTGTGTTGGAACGGATTACGAAGGGATTAGTTAAAACCATTTCTTCACTTCGCTTCTGCTTTTCTTCTGGGAATCATTAGTTTCTTCCCAACAAAGAAAGTGAAAGAGAAATGTCACTTTGTCAAGCGTAAACACGAAATCGGAAATAACTGAAATCAAACACAAGACTTTTTTTTTTCCCAATATTTTTAACATCCAATAATTTCTGAAAAACCACAACACTCCTCTTTTCTTAATAAACAGATCAGGAATTTAAATTGACATTTACTGAATTTCATTAATCGAAACTTATTAATGATTTGAGGGCAAGGAGTCACC
This sequence comes from Thereuonema tuberculata, assembly GCA_023159025.1. NCBI lineage: Eukaryota > Metazoa > Arthropoda > Chilopoda > Scutigeromorpha > Scutigeridae > Thereuonema > Thereuonema tuberculata. The sequence continues at coordinate 97,908,181 of JAFIDM010000001.1, forward strand.
GATTTCCGAATTTTAAAGGGGGATGATTCATTGTCTGGTAATTCACTCATCAACTTCAGCCACTGTTTATTTGAGATGATCGAGAGGATACACAGGCACAGCCCAGTGGTTGTAGAACTGACTGGTTAACTAGGTTTTGTTGCGTGGGTCCGGTATCCAGTTTCAGCAAATTAATCTAAGTTATAACAATATTTAGTAAAAACACTAACAGAAAGCCCATTAACTATCAAGTATTTAAAAACTTATTTTTTCCTTTCTTTATAAAACATTATTAAGGTCTATTGAAATACGGACCAGGAATAAACAAAAACATGCTTAGATTCAACGCTAAATCAAAGACTTTTAGTTGTTTTAATATTACATTGCGTTCTCTAAAAATTCATTCGAACCTCAGTTTTTCTGTTTTTTAAAAAGATTGACTGATAAGCGTTCCGAATGAAGAGAGCTAACATTCATGAACAGCACCAACCTGGGATGCTTTAAAAAAGTTTTGAGTTAGTGTAAACTGCGCCTGGCGAAGACGATTCTGATATTTTAACAACAGAAGCCTGTGCGGCTGAAAAGCAGTAGTAAGTATTACATAATCAAGGTTTTATTTCCACAGGGAAAAAAAAAAGAAATCAATTCTATCAATTGCAAATTATGATGGATATCTGATTTCATCGCCGAGTCGAATAATGTTACAAATCCTTCTGAAGAGAACTCATTAAACTGCACACGAGAAAACAATCGAGAATCAAACCAATACACGGAATAAAAAAAAAACGTCAGCAAGATTAGAAATCAATTAATCCCCTTCCTGTTTGCTTGCGATTGATTGTTAGAAAGGAAAATAACAAACAAGTTTTTACGTTTTGGAATCTTCCAGAACAGTAAAGTTTTATCCGATTGAACGCCTCCGTTTTAGTATTCAGATGCAGACGAATTAAGAATTGATTATCGTATTAAATTACAGTAACTGGATCTCATTTACGGATGACTCAAGGTTTATTTTTTAGTTAATATTTAAGTTATTTCTACTAAAGGATTTAGTGCTTTGGATTTAAGTGGGGTCTTTCGTCAATTTCTTTAATATTATTCTTCTTATTATTTTTAAGAGCAAGAGATAATCCTAATAATTGTCTTCTTACGGTACCATTTTTTTTTTTTCAGGTCCTTGTTACTCGATATAGGGTTACCCAACCTGATGAATACCAAAAAGCACAAAATAACCGTCTTAAAATCCTACAGTCAAAGTATGGAAGATTTTAATGACTTTTCTTTTCTGATTCTGTTATTCTACTCAACAACAAAAACTCTCTTAGGAGTATCTGTCGTTTTGAACTGAGCCCTCAACACAATTGACCTCCAAGACTGTTTACTGAATTTCCAACTTGAAAAATACTTAGGAACTGACAAGTGGAGGGGGACGTTATTTCAATATAAGAAAAATACAGAAGTTACATTTGTATTTATATATATATATATATATATATATATAATGATTTAATAAAATTTATAGTTTATTATTATGTGTTTTCCCCCCCCCCCCCCCCATTTTTTATATAGTTTAAAAACAAAATAATTTAAAAACATTTATATAGTAGAAAAAAAAAAAGAAAAGATACAACACTTCCAGAGCTTTTGTAAAGTCTTTTCGTCAGTTGTAAATGATTCAAGAACAACGTCTAATCTAGGCAAATGGTTTGGGCATGATTTTTTTTTCAAATTTCTTCAATAGTTTTTTGGAAGTAACTATTGAATTGAAAGGGGGTGGAAGTGGGACTTGATATCTTTACCATCGGAAAAAAGTTTACTGTGACGGAAATACTTGAAATCATTCGTACTGCCTGTTTATTATGACAGAAGTTATGAAACCGACGAATTATTTTCGCTTTCGGAATTAAGGACGAAAATAATTTAAATGTTTACCAAATAAATTGTTAATTACTGGGGGGTTATATTTCATCATATTTAATCTCTAATTTATCAAACCCTCCAACAATTGATGGATAACAAAAATAAGGATGTTTGAATGTTAACCTTACAATATTATGGCATAGAAAAAAAAACCCTAATCAATTGAATTTTCCTAATCGATTAATAAGCTGTACTTAATGCATTTGTAACACTCAGGTTTTGGTAATTTTTTGCGTTTGTCAATTTCAATTTGAAGAGCTGTTGCGTTTATATTACGAATTTTATAAAATTTCTTTTTTACTTTATCAGTAATTAAATTGATATTATTTTTATTTTTTAAAAAAAAAAGAAAAAATAATAATCATTACAAAGCTCCTAAAAAAAAAATGTGACCCTAACTACAAAATCCTAGGAGTACGTAAAAACTAGTCGTTTCCAAAGGGCTCCTGGCGGCGACTTGACACCCAAACGCGCGACTTGTGTTTCCGCGTAGCTGACTCGAAGAGCAGCGGAGATTTCGAGGGAAAGGCACCTACCTTCGATTTGAGATCCATCTTTTCAGCTGTCATTTTGTCGGTATAATCCACAATCTGTTAAAGGTATTTTTGTTTTCAGAGTACACCTAAGTGCTTATTTACTTTGGCTATTGATTGTTTGTTTACTATAGAAAGCAACTCAGTAGCACGGGCATGCCGTGGCGCTGTCTGCTAGTACGCGCGTGGACCTGATAACAACAACGGTCAATCACTAGCAGCGCCCGTCTACCGTTGCCTCAGGTGAGAGAAAACCAGGCCAACTCAGGTGTTGCAGAACCAACACTCATCATCCGGCCTATTTATAAAAAGATACAACTTCACTCTTCGGGACGAAAACAATGATATCAACAAAGAAAAATGGCTTTTCGATTGATTATTTTTTTTTTGTTTTTTTGTTTGGTTTTCTACAATATTGAAATGAGATGATTAACTTCACTTTTCTTGGATCTTTATTAAGTAATGATTGTTAACACTTCCTCTTAAAGACTTAAAATTATTAGAAATACTTCAGCATATTTTATAAGGTGATATGGGGAATAATATGAATTTGTCCATATTACTTTAAGGACTGGTGTGCGGAGGGCGAATGATGTAACGGTATCATTTCAATTGCACCGGGGGAAAAAAAAAGGCAGAAAAAAAAAAAATTGAGAAAAAAAAATAAAGTAGGAGAGAGAGGAAAAAAAAAAAAAAAGTTTTTTTAAATACTGTTGTAAAGTTTGATCTCCGATATCTCTCCAAAATAACTATCTAATTGTAACCTCCCATTCAAAATTCCTAGCCAAATTACAGATGGTAAAATAGCACAGATTGGCAGTTACAATTTAAATTATCAAAAAGCTAATAATTATCTTCATGGTTATTAATAATAATAAAATAGATAGATAGATCCTGCAATTTTATTTTTTAAATATCTGGGGACAATAGACAGTTTCTATATTCTTCGATATCCTATATCGAAACTTTTTACTATTACAATAAAAAAACATTAAAAAAATAATAATGAAAATAAATAGTTATATATATTTGCATCACATCAGTTAAAATTTACTTGGGCTTTTGTTATTTCTTCCTTAAATATGGACTAATTAATTAATTCATATATAAAAAAAAAACAATAATTTTTTTTTTTTTTTAATAATAATAAATTTTAAGCTTTAAAGTTGTATTAAATTCTGGAAGAATAAATCCTAAGATATTTTCATCAAGACAGAACAATAATTTACATTTCAGTGTCTTAACGAAAAAACAAAACAAACGAAAAAACAAAACAAAACTGAATTATCGTTAAATGCTAATAATTACTTAGAAAAGTTATTTAACCAGTAACTATTGTATAGGTCTTTTAAATAGTTACAGCTTAATATTTTATTTTTTTTACAATTTATTACATAATGTTTGACAAAATACTGAACAAATTAACAAAATGTGGATAATATCGCACTAATTTGGATTTATAATTAAAAAATTGACGATTTATTGTAATTTGTAAAAAAATTTAAAATAATAAAACTATAAAATTAATTCTAAGGATGGCATACTAAGGTTGTAGTAATTATTCTATCTGATAAGAATTATAATGAACTTTAAATAAAACAAAATTTTCAGAATAAAAGTAAAAATAATTTCAGAAAAAATGAAAAAAAAAATTGCATTTGCTCAAATATGTCTATAATTGTATCTATAATTGAAGTTCTCTAATGTCGATTTGTCTTTAATAAATGTAAAGAATTCAAACTGATTAGAAATGAATATAAAGCTGCCATTATGTTATTTTTTTGTTCTGGTTTTTGCTTGTAAGGGCTTTTATTTAACTGCCATATCAAGCAGTTCTATTCAATCTTGTTGAATAGATATTAATAGGAAAGGCACGACACAATTGTAACAAACAGACAGGATGTGGTCACAGCAAACAGGAAATGCACAAAGGCTGATCTAATTTCATGTCATTTTTAGCGTTTTAAATTTAAAATCTATATACAACAAAATAAATTCATTTCTTCACCTTCATCGGTATGATTAGGCCCGTTAAGAAAGGACGGGACAATAACGCAGCAGTTTGATAGCAGACCTCCAAGTCCCGAATTTTACAGAAATGATTGTGTAAATGTAGACTACTGAAAAAGAATTCTTCTATAACAGAATATTAACTTGATGCCCACTACAAGAATCATTGTAAATTAAATTATTGTGTTCCTTTCTACCGGCGTCCTGCTTGGAAATGAGGTTTATGAATTCAGACGATCGTCATCAAACTGTTGATTCAACAATGTGGTTTCTTATTTGGTTTATGAAGTAAGACCATCGCTGCTGGTTTAACAATATTGCTTCTAATTAGATCCATTTCATTTTTGTAAATTAAGACATCATCGCCAAGCTGTTTGCTTCGACAGTGTGGACTCCTAATTAGATTAGTTGCGCTGACTGGCTTACGCTAATTAACATGACAGACGAACCTAATAAATTCTATCATTATTTCTCTTAACGACATTGTTGGATCAGTGTGCTGCATTATGGTTGCTGTGATGTTTTCAGTATAGACACTATCTTATTTCTTCCTTGTGCAAAATGAAAGAAATAAAAAGCAATTATTTGCAATAATAATAATAATGAATCAGTAGTCTGATGAAAACCGCTGCAATAGCGAATGAAACTAGTCACGCCCATTTTAAATGTCTAAATATTAATTGTATGTGTATTTTTAGCTATGAAGTTTTAATACAGTAATAATAATAGTAAGTTAACATACCTTCTTCTTAGAAAAAGAAAAAAGAAAAAAAATAGTAAAAAAATAATTACAGTTGCTTAATGTTATTAAATTACACAAGAACATAAGAATAGAAAATGAATGTTGTTGTTATATTAGCTCTGTCCTAAAAGATTTTCCAGAAAATCTTTGATCACTTGCTAAATTGCAGACTTGCCTAAAATCATAAATACATCAACAGCTTATATGAACTAAATATACACTGTTAAATCAACTCAACATAGGAAATGAATGTTTATGATGTTTTAGATAAAACATAGAAAATTATATGTATTTTGCTCTGCTAAATAATCACATTTTTTTTAGTAAAAAGAACTCGTGCTATCCTCTTTCAATTATGGTGTTTTCTTTCAGATATCTCGTTAGATTTTAATTACTTTTCAAATGATGAGTAATTATGAGATTAAATATCAATATAATAAATTCGCTAATTTCGGCAATTATTATTTTATTTCGAAATTACTATTTATGATGTTTATTGGCGTAGAATGAAATTTAAAACTTCTCAATCTACTGGATGGAATGTCATTATCAATGAAACAATGTTAGGTTAACAAGCAATGGCGATGCTACAGGGGGGGGGGGCAAGGTCTCCCCCCCCCCCCCCCCAAGCTACCCCTTCTTGAAAATTTTAAAGCTTTTAGTTTTTCTTATCTTGTGAATATTTTCGCTTATTCCAAGCAAAAAGTAGCTGTTTAGAATTTTTACTTAGGAGCAAAACCGTCTCACACAGGGAAAACACAGCAACAATTTAAAGTGTTTCTACATTTACTTTAGACTTGACCTAATGTAGCAAAACTGGTACACAGAAAAGCTAACAAGGAAGTTAGCACCTGGAATAACATTATAATTTTTATATTGATTTTCCCAAGAATCAAGTTCAAATAAATAAGTTAAATATTGTCGAAATCAATATTGCCTCTGTATCGAAACCTCGTTGTTTACTGGTGACTACTCCAAGCTGATGACTGCCAAAGAGCGTTGAAACACCTATTGGTAAACACTTGGTCTCACCCAATGATGTTTAGCTCTACTGATTGTTGGCATCTCGGAGTAGCTCTCTATTTTACTGCATTTGTTTAAAGTATGTAAGCCTAAATTTTGCAAGCGCTACTTCATGCTTAGAAATGATCGAAGAGGTACGAGTCGTTTTAAAATATTTCGATCCAAATGTATAAAGCCACACGATATCCTAAGAACCCAGTTGATGAAAAACCGATTGGGTTGGAAGAGGTAAAAATCTGTGACAATCGTGCTTTCAACTTTATCCGTCTTTTCTAATGGCTAAGACTGACGCTCCCTCCAAGTTAATGCTGTGCCGGTCTTGTCTCCCAATCAAGGTTTTTCTCGAGTCACCATTGCTAACAAGGCAACGGCTTTTCACTAGAAGTCTACGAGAACTGACCAAAAGGAAACAGAATTAAAAAAAAAAGAAAAAAAAAAAAAACAACATTATTGATATGATTTTAACTTAATCAGACTTATCTTCTTCCTTTTCCCTCCTGTCTTTATACACAGCTCCCAACGTTTCTTTCCATTTCTGGAACGCTTCCAGGAACTCCTTTTGTAGAATGGCTCTGAAATCCCGCAGCGGAGTTTCTTCGGTCTCTTGTATCGTTTGGAAATCAGAGATCTTTCAGGATGGATTCCAGCTTCGTGGACAGATTTTGATAGCTTCGGAGTCAAATCTGGAGAGTAGGGCGGCTGCAGGAGTAGTCATTTTGTGTTTTGCCCAAAACTCACATATATGAAGCGATGAGTGTAGAGCTGCGGTATCATGATGTCATTCACTCTTGAGATCTTTTGTCTGCCGTGCCTCTCTCAAAGTACTTTTGACATTCAAGTAAAACTGTCCGTTGACTGTTGACCATGTGGAACAAACTCGGGTGATGAATGATATCTCTCCAATCAAAAAATAAAAAAAATCAACATCACCTTCACATTTGTTAGCCTATGATGTGCTTTTTTTTGGTCGCCGTGACGATTTTTCTCAGCCACAGCAGCGATTGCGCTATTATTTTAGTATCCTACTCGTACACCTATGTTTCATCACTTTGTTAAGACATGTCTCAGAAAGTTTTCATCAGCATTCGAACGATCTCGTAACTCTTGACCGACTGTGAAACGCATCGCTCTGTGTTCATCTATCAAGACGCAAGGCACAAATTTTGCAACACAACATAAATGTAGTTTTTCATTCAAAATTGCATGACACATACTAATTCTTCATCAACTTCACGGACAGTTAGGCGACGATTTTCACGAATAACAGCATGCACATCCTTGACGTGATCATCAGTCATCACGTCAGTTGACGTGGAAAGCCGACCAGTTTTAGGATTACTTTCGATGGAAGTTCTGCTTCTGCACGATTTGAAACGTTGGTACCGTTCGTGTATGGCTTAAACAATCCTGTCCATACGCTTGATGCAATCTCTGAAATGTTTCGGCAAAAGTTTTTGTCAATTTCTCACAGAACTTATATGTTGCTCTTTCAGATCATTCATATTTAAATTTTCAAAAAATCGCAAAAGGCACAAGATTCACGTTCCCTCTATCCATGTACTCGATGACTAATTGGCGTCACGTGATCAAACACTGGAAAGCTAAAGATGAAAATCACCCTAGACACCATCTCTATCGCGAGTTTGCTGTGCTGTCTTGTTGCCGCGCTATTTAACAAAAGTTCGGTTTCTTTTTGGACAGGCCTTTTGTAGTTCGCTTCAAACTTCAGTGGATCACTGTTTGGTGACTTCATGTGATATTGATGCATATTTTCTTTCCGTTAGATCACCGCAGCAATTAGTTTTTAATTATCACTATTCAGTTCGAGGCGACCTAATAGAAAAGCAATATACATCAATGGAATTGTTAGTCATACAACAAAAGTGGACAAAAAATCTGGAACGAACTACATTTGTCTGTTGGGAAATAAGCGAAACAGTTGATCATACAGAAAGCGTAGATTCAAAATCGAATATTAAACTTCTGTTTTTTCCAGATACTATGGGTGGTTATTGGGCGCTTTCTGATAATTTTGCGAAGAAAACATTAGCAATGGCATTTTTAAAGGAATCGTAAACTGTTAGTTTGGGAGAATCACATATCAAAATCAAAAGGAAGTTCACTTATGTGTTTTTAATGTTTCTGAGATTAGTATTTTTTTATTTTATTTTTGTTGTGTGATGTTTGGTTTTTGATTAGGGGTTTTTGTTGGACTGGCAGCTATCATGAAAGTTGCAGTATCTTGATTACAGCATTTTATCTGCAAAAGAATGTGGGTGGTCTTTGCTCCCTAGATCCTTAACTTCATACCTTATTTTTACAAAAAATCAATCTTAAATCTACTAAGAACAATTTCAATTTTCGAAGATGAATAGTTGTCGATTTATTTTCGATCCCAGACAAGCGAACTGTGACATAAAATTACTATATTCTAAGAACACCTTTTTTAATTTTTATTAATCTTTTTGTTCTTTCCAAGGAGTATCACAGCTTTAGAAATTCTTACACCAAAGCTATACAACTGTTTGGTATCTTACGTCTATATATAGAAGAATTAGAGAATTCATTAAAAGGGGGTTATGTGTTTCCAAGGTCAGTTGAATCCTGTAGATCTACTAACACAGAAAGGCTTTTGAAGGGTTTCATTGACGTGTGAAATGATTTACCACCACCTGTGCTGTGATAGCATCATCACTTGCATGGCTGATTACCAACACAAAAGAGCTTCTGCTTGTCAAATTGGGTGATAAAAATCACTTAATGGCTTCTTCAATCCTCCATTACAGCAATCACTTCGAATATATACAAATGAAAAACAGTATATCAAATGAAAATAAACAGAAAAGGGTAGCCATCTCAAAGTAATAAAGAAATGCGATCGCTAAAGTCCCACAGCTTTCAACCACCAGGACAAGATGGCAAGACTGTCTCCTTTCGAGCTAACTAACACAAACTGAATCATTCCCTTGTGAGACAAAAGTACTTATGAAACCTGTATACAAAATATGTTTTTTGCATCAAACTCTTCCGATTTCAATAGCTTTTGGATGCTATTAATCAGGATTTCCTGCTTAATGCTCGTGAAGTCGGGATGTAGAAGTAGAAGACTGGCTTTAAGGCTGACGAAATCTCGTCTTTTTTCTAAATTTGTTTTTTAAATCGCCATCCTTTTTAAAATTCATGTTATTGTTTTAATTCTGCTTTTCGTTTCTTATACAGCAAAATATCGTATAAATGAGGTTACTTTTAATATAAAAAGTAAGTAAATAAATAAATCAATAAATAAATAAATAAATAAATAAAAATACAGCATTGAAAAATCAAACTTTTCTAGTTTATTTTAAAATAAATTCCTCCTCCCCTTTGTTTTTAATTGTGAATAATTTCGAGTAATTTTTGGATGGATAAATACTTGCATGATGTTATGATAAATTCTTGTAATTGATGTTGTTGGAAAAGACGGAAGCAAAAACTGAGAAAGGATTTCACCGAATCCCAATGATCAATATTCAATTGCTAAATGTATTCCAGATAAATCAGATTTTAATTTTCCGTTTTATTCCACTCGTAAATATGCTATTAAATTCTTCTTTTATCTTCCTTCTGATGTACCGGCTTGACGGAAGTTGTTTAGGGTTAGCCTTTAAGTTTAGTGGGAGGATATTCAGTCCTTCACTTTAATTCAAACTTAATTAAATCCTGATGATGAAGATAATTAACGTGCGGGAAATAACAATGATAATGCGATCAAAACCGCACAATACATATAAAACAAATATTTAAAAAAAATGACATGGTTTCGAGAATCCCGAAGTAAAGGGCTCTCTGCATACAGTCTGAGACATACATAGAGACTACACTAGTCTGAGGAAGAGAGCCGTTTACTTCGAGCTTCTCGAAACATGTCATTTTTTAAAAATATTTGTTTTATATGTATTGTGTGGTATTGATAGCGTTATCATTCTTAATTAAATCCTGTTAATGAATTTCACTGAATGGTTTTCACTGAGAGCAGACGTTGCAATTTACATTATGTGCTTTATTTTTTATCCATTTTTACCCATATAACAATTCAACTGTTAAGTCTAAATCAGCGGTTCCCAACCGGTGGGAGGCGACCCACTAGGGGGTCGCGGAAGGATTACAGGTGGGTCGCGACTTGATTCTAAAACTATCAGAAACCATCGAATAAACCATCAGAAAAGATCAGAAAAATTGAAAATCGATCATATATAAGGAAGGGATACGATACAAATATGGTTTTTTACTCCACCGTGGACCGATGGACCGTGGAGGTATTCCGATGATAAGGAAAGGTGGGTCGCCAGCTGAAAAAGGTTGGGAACCACTGGTCTAAACTAATAGCAGCAATTCGGACAAAGGCAATATCCACAAATTTATTTAGACGTCAGCTGAAAATCAAAGGCAATTTCTACTTATTCAAAACTAAAATCCTTAAAATATATCTTACCTCTTCTTCCACTCCAACATCTGTTGCAATTGCACTGCCATTCTTCTTGTCCAATAGCCGAGTGGCTGAAATAAAAACAATCAATAAATTATTAAAAAAAGATGTACATTTAACTAAAGTCAAATTACTAATTAAAGCTAGAGAACAACCTCTCAGTTCATACAAACAGTCCACAATATTATTCAAAACATTTGACTTGTCAAATTAGCAACGTGTGATTCACTAAATATTTTTTTTTTCCTTATTGAAAATTCGATAATAATATAATTATTTTATTTTCAATAATAAAATTAATTACATATATTTTACAGGCTTTCTGTGATTAAAACAAATCACTTTTGACATGTAAATCAACTTTGAAAACATTTACAAATTTACAAATATTTTGCAAATATGTTACAAATCTAGTCAGTAACACACTAGTGGTGTAAATAACATTAATCAATAATAATTATTTAAGCATTGAAAATCTTTTTGTTTATAACTTGATATGAACAGAACGAAAGATTTCAAATAAAATTATTTTGGAAAAGAACAAGAAAAGAAAGCATTTTAATACTATTAGTAATTTACAGTATAATTATCTGATAGCATTTATAATATGCTTACGGAGATATTATATTTATATTTCATACATCGAAGTTATATTGCAATCTCATTGTTTGTTTGTAATTCTCAGCCAGTGGAAAAACATCGGTGTTTTGTGGAGACGACCGTGAACTGTATCGCTATGGTTTTTTTCCTGTTGTATCCTCCCATTGTGATTTTTGGACAATTCAGAAATAGAAAACTATCAATTAACTAATCGGTAGACTTAACCATCTGCTTCTGTAATGGCCTTTGAATTGCGCATTTTATGTGATTCACTTCCTGAAGGGCTGCAGTCGATTTAAATTGAATGGGCATTAAAAAGAGGTCGTTAAATACTTTCATATTGGTTTCGTCGTTTGTAAAATAAGCACAAACAGTTGTGGCAGTTTTTTATTTGTTTAGTTTTTTCAGTGTACTTTTTTTTTTTTTTTCGTTCACTGAAGTTTGTTGTGTGTAAATAAGATAAGCATATTTATATTCACCCTTATTTATTTTATCAGCACTTATTTAAAAAAAAAATCTTTATTTCACAATTTGCAAGTTATTTTGTGTTTCATTGTAGTATTTGAAGTTTTCTATCTTTTTCTTTGAAATTAAGTGTTGAAAATCCATCTCATGATATCCAGGCCTATAAATCGCCTTAGAAAGAAAACAAAAAAAAAAACCTCATTTTTCAGTTAATCAGTTGTTGATTGTTTAATTATTACTGGAGAATTTTACATCTTTAACCGCATTCTAATTTTTTTTTGCATACCTGTATTTTCCGAAAATTTCCCACCCTCAATTCATTTCAGTATAAATTTCGAATTTTCCTCAAAGCTTTTTAATCAGGCTTCAAAAATCACTTTCAACTCAAGTGTGGGAATATTTTAATACAGAAAATGGAGAATTTAATTGAAGTACAACCATTTGATTGGAGAGCCGTACGTTGTCGTTAAGAAACTAACAGTTAACCTGTTAAAAACCAATTTAAATTCGAAATGGAATAAAAAAAACACCTGGAAATGAATAATCATTATTTACTAGATTTCTCAATATTCGGTCTTTTATTATTGTGAACTTATGTAAATGATTTATAAATCATTTGCTTAAATATATGAAACGCAATTAAAAAAACCCAGCTTAGTCATTTTTTTTTTATCATTTAAAATACTAGTACATAACATATGGTTTAGTCCTCTGTTTACTTATTCACCTGTGTAAGGGATATTTGTGTTTATTGGTGACTACTTCTGGATAATGAGGATGATACACCTGTTCTAGAAAGTCACTTAACAAACACTTGGTCTCACCCATTGATGTTTATGAATACTTCGTGAGCTTTTTATTCTTTTAATGCTCTACGGAAATTCATTTCAGGCTTACGGAATGCCGCTTTTTTTTTTTCACCTATCTTTTATTGAAAATTTATTGTTGCTTATGTTTTTGAGGCTCCACATTGATTCCCGTTATTGAACATCGTCTATTAGATCAAAACATCTTTTCACTTCATCACTGTCTCTAAAAACAGGTAATAAATAAAAACATAACTTATACATACAATTTTTATACAGATTAAAAAAACAAAAATTACGACATTTCCATCTGTGATTAAACTTTTTAGTGCAGTAGTCGTGCTTGAGAAACTGTATTTATTAAGTCATAAATACTGTTTGTGGCCGATTTTTCCTCCTGGGATGTACAATTACTGAAAAACTGAATTACAATCTCGTAATCTGAAGCGAAATGATATTTTAAAATAATATCTATTAATTTAAAGATAATTCCAAGCATCCGTGTTTTATCTGTTAATACCTTAATATTTATCGACGAATCCTGATTAAACATGTAGATAAGTTAAACCGATATTTTGTGAAGATTTCAAATGATTTTTAAATTTACTTCTAATGAAAATTTTGTTACTTTCAAATCATTTCATTAGTTTTATTGTTGTTATTTTTGTAAAAAAGTTGGGGTATCCATCAACATCGTATCTTCGGTAATTTCCTACATAATTATCAAGACATTCTGCAAAGTCTTCCGGGACGGCAATGAACTATCTTCAAACATGCCCACACAACAAAAGAGCATCATAGGAAATTAAATCAACGCTATTCCGTTGTTTCAGTGCAAAAATAATTAAAAGGATTTAATTTTATAAGATATAAATTGGAAGTGTGTCAGAATCATCTCAAATTCAAAGTCTCTCATTAGTTTTATTTACCAAGGAGAAAATATCGTTGTGAAAAATCCTTTAGTTACGATGGTTAGTGAGCATCAAACCGAAGTATTTTATTGTATTATAAAACAAGGTAGCACCCTTTTTGTAATATTAACAATAATATATATTAGTAACAGTCAATGTTCGAAACAGTTACTAATGTAAATTATTGTTAATAAGCTATTACAAAAGTGTGCTACCTTATTTTATAATATAAACATTTATCACACGTTAAATGAAGACCATAAAATCGAAGTATTTAATTACATAGAATTAACTAAATGTTGATTTTTTTTTTTAATAATAATAACAATAACAACAAATGAACATATATGTATGAAATAATTTAACACAAACCGCAGAGATTGGTTTTTGGATTAGAAAGATGTACTTGTAGAAATGTTTCTACTCTACAAAGAACAAAATGAAAAGAATAAAAGGAGGGATAAAAAAACAAATACAGAAATACAGGCATGGAGGAGGAGTGCCAGCGTGCAGACGGGTTGGAATTTAGGTGAGGGTTTTTTAAAAAACACACCTTCGTACGAGTCTTCTCCTACAAAGAAATACTCTTCCTCCTCCGAGACATCGGAACCGTCATCGGACTTCTTCACTGGCAGCATGACGTCACTACAAAATAGCTGACACCAAGAACACAACAACCATTAATATAAACAACGACCTTTTTTCATACTGAACAGAATGTTAGACATAAAGCAAACAGAGATACGACAATACAACAACAAGGCTTTTGGGTGGTCTGGAAGATGGAGAATTTTTTTTACTACATTTTACTACACCCTCCAATCACAGTAAGTCTTATTAATAGTTTTATTACTAATTAGCTTTATTCATTTAAAATTCCTTAGCTCCCTTTTTAATTTCAAGAACAAACCACACTTGTTCTATTAATTTTACTCTTTTTATTATTATTATTATTATTATTAAAAGAATAAATACCCAAGTTTAAACATTAGATTTGTAGCAGTATTTCCCAAAGTATAGTGCCTTACAGATTTGAGGAAGACATATCGGTCTTCGAAATAATAAAAAAAAAGCAAGCTAGAAGAAAATTACAAATATCAATACTCAGTACTGAGCAGTAAAAGTAAATCTGGTGTTTTTAAATTTATTTAAATAATAAATTGTCATGTTAAACGCGATAAAATGTCAGTCGTCTTATTGGCGCGGAAGTGTAACGTCAGTCGGTAGAAATTTATTTTACATAACAGAGATGAACCTCTGGAATAAAATAAAAAATAAAAATAAAAAAAAATCGCTCCCTAGTGGACAAAGTTAAGAAAAGCTAATTTATGATTTTAATTAAAACTAAAAACTGAAAATCCTTTAAGAATTCTCCGATACAACCTCACAATCGAAGAGAAAAGAGTTGTCTCCGATACAATCGAAGAGAAGTGAGTGGTCAGAATGTTATGGTCATCTTCAATGTATGCTTTCATTACAGACAAAAGAGCTGCATTTTGTTATCTTTGGTACATTATTTTTTTATTTCGATGTATGGTAGTGGAGAAAATAAGACAGACAGACAATATGCATTTACATTATAGACTACTGTATTCTCTCTTCTAGTTAATCATGTCGGACTGAAGATATCACAGGACTCACTAGTAACCTTACAGTACAAGGATTAAATTGTGATATCAGGGGAGCATTCGTTGGAAATTGAAAGAAGTCAAATGAAGACCTCTGATAGGGTTTCCTTTGAAAGGGTGGAGAAAGTGGCAGCCAGCTCCAGGTTTGAACTTGCGATCGCTTGGTAACTGGTTAAACAGGATCTCCCGGAGGAAAGATCAATATTTTGGGAGGTAATTGTATCGGTCAATCTGAGAAATTGTTTTTATATGAATGCGTGTCTTATTCTGAACGGAATAAGGTATTATTTAAGGTACAGCTATTAGAATGGACAATATTTTGAATCCGACTTGTAACTGAAACAAAGTTGTCACTTGAACAATAAAAATTGGAAACAAAATATAATATCTTTTTCTTATTAATACTTTTGCAACTTGACATACAAATGACTATTTCGGAATAGGACACATATTCATACAACCTTTTTTTTTTTTTTTCTCATAGAATGGCCGATACTTTCGTCCTGAGACACCGTGTATTCTTTCAGTCTCAGAAAGAAATACAACACAACGATAATTTTTTATCGTGGTAATTAAACCATGCGAAAGACGCTGTACATTTTGGTTTTGAGATTGGCTTGAGTTTTTCTTTGTGAAGAAGAGATAAACAAATTTTAAAATAATGATCCAAATTCTTGACCTTTGACCGCTACGTAAGGCAGACAATGCCAAAGTAAAGAAGGTCAGGACAAACAACGTCAAAGAAATGTGTAGAATAGAAACCATTCTTATCAGGTTTCTCTTTATTGAAACCGATAAACTGATCGTAATTACCTGTTAAAAGAAGGAAGACCCTATCAATAAATTCATATCAACAGACAATGAAAGAAAATAAGCTCACAAAACAGATTTAATTTGGATACAAAATATTAGAAGCAAGCTACTGTACGGTTAATTCCCTATCAAAAAATAAAAAACAAACAAACGACTACCGACTATATTACTTCGTTTCAAACCAACAAAATTTTTAAGCAAAGATTAGTGGGTAGTTACAATAAGATAAGTTACACAGGCCTTTGTGCTCGTAGCACAGAGACAAGGCTTCTCGCGTTTGCTGACGAATGGGAGTAAGCTGAGTTGAGGTGGTTAGCCCCACACCCGGTCGCTTTTAACCTCCTGGAAATAAACCCTGGAGGGATTTAAATAAAAATAAATAAGTTAAATTGTTCAGAGAACTGGGTGAACCCTAGGACTCATCTGGAGCAGAATTTCAACGTGGATAAATCCTAGACCTCCGCCGGGGATTGAACTCGGTTTCCACTTGGCCGCACTCTACTAGGCTCACATAATACAGACAAGGTCAAATCATTTTCATAACTATTTATCGAAAGAATCAAATGACACGCACCAAAAAACAAAAAAAACAAAAAAAAACAAAACAATAACTTTAGCACCTTTACAGAGATTTCTACTATAGCCTACATGAATTCGCATTGAAAATTATGAGTGATCTTTTTTGAATAATGAAACATTTTAGGCAAAGATAGATACCCGTATGTAGATATGATGTTCCAGCTATTTCTTACTTTCTTTAATTATTAGATAATATCAACATCGTCTCTCACTCTGTCTGCTTCTAAACTTTTGTTCATAAATGTGATAAAAATATCATTCATTATCTTTTAAGGATGATTTTTATTTTTGGAAAGGGGGTAGGGGGAATAAGAGATAAATCCTGAACGTTATTTCTTGAAAGTTCGATGACAGTGATGTGGGCTGTGTCATAAAGCGGGTAGTTAAGAACGATTCAATTCACCAATGATTTGTTTTCTTTTATCTTATTTTGGTGTTGTACAGTGGAATTGAAAGTCTTGGATAGTGGTTATTGCAGATTTCAGATTAAAAGACTAATCCACCATTTTTAGTCTTCTGATTAGTAATCAGAAGACTAATATTAGCGTATTGTCTGTCCGTCTGTGGACAAGTATATTAAAATATCCTTCAATTATCATTAATCACAACAATCACAATAATCGCAACAATTGCGTCTTTTGCATGCGCAACAATCACATTTATAATAGTAAGGAAATTAAAGCAATATCAATTATATTTTTATATACGTATCAGAAGACGTTGTGCTTGGTTTACTAATCGCTATCCCTACCTTGTTCTTTCTTTTATAAAATTAAATAAATATTAAAATATAAACTAATGTAAAAATTCTGTAAAACACTTAATAATTTAGAGGAATATTATCTCATAAAAACCTTGTTTTCGTTGCTAACTCTGTTTAACCACTGAGATCATTTTTTTTTCTCCCACAAATGTCCTATTTCAATTAGTAGTTAAACTCGATATTCGGAGGAGATAAAAACTCAAAGAAACTATTAAGGACATTGGCCCTAATTATTATGCACAGAAATACTTGCACGAGGCAAAAAAAGAAAAAAAAGAAGCTTCCCTTTAAATAACTGTTGACTTTAAGCTGAAGGAGAAACCAACTAGGCTGCGTACAACTCAATTCTTTTTTTTGGATACTTTTAAGACCTGATTTGTATTTGGAGAGGAAAAAGAAAGGAATGGGGTTTGGGAAATCCCACAACGAGGAATTAACGGCAATATTCGTTACGAAAACCCTTTAACCGGGTTAAAAAAACAACAACATAGAAAGTCTTACGTTTATTTCTAAAAGTGCTTCCTTTATCGATATTTATTTCAAAATAAAACAAATGTTAGTATTATTACTAGAATCTGTTGTTTCGTAATAGCATTTTAAGATATTTTAATTAAGACTATTATTATTATTAATTATAAGAAGATAAGCTCTATAGACAATTCTCTTTCATAATAACTAACGAGCCATTTCAATATGAAATACCGATAATTAAATAGCAAGAATGTGAAAATCTTAAAAAAAAAACAAACAAACTGATTTTGCCCTTGTTAAATAACAGCGCAATAAAAAACGTTCTAATAGACTACAGACGGCTACACGTCGCTTTGCTCCGGAAGACCCGCATATGTAACGGGAACAAACAATGTAGTGATTCCAAAAAACACAGTTCATCAAGTAAACTGAAAACTAAAACGACAAATAAATTAAAATCTAAATTCTAAAGCATACAGGCAATACGATACTGAAATCTATTTACATATTTAAATATAAATGAACTGAAATATATAAATTTGCGCCATCGGTTGATAATGCTCCTTGCTTGGCAACGCAAGTGCGACATTACATTGTTGAGGAAAGAGACCACCGTGCAACAATACTCTTATTGCGAAATTCCATTGTTGAGATGACGTACGCAGTTTTTTTTAATAATACAGATATTAAGGCGACGATATTAGTTTTTATATTCAGACGCTTAGAATATTGAATAATAATGGATCAGAATGGGAATTGTTGGCTATGTGAAACAAAGTAAAACTTACTCCTATCCACTGCGGGGAAATTTTGATATCTAATTTTTGCTCTGAACGAAGTGCGATAGACAAAACCTAGTTAAAGAACGAATCAATTTATACATAGTTAGAAATAGATATCTTTAGTTATAATCTTCAAAATAAGTTTTGAAGATGCATATGAACGAGATATCATTCACGATTCTTCATTGTGTGTAAAATACGATAAATTCAGTAAAACCCCGGTTAATCGAACTCGGATCAACCGAAACGTCTCCGAAAATCGGCAAATTCAAACAATAATACTGTACTGCACGTAAAAGATGGCGGAAAATCGCTGATCGAAAACATTGGGAGGGACGCAAGAAACAAATAAAAATTACTGAGTTTTTTACATGAGTAATTCATATGCTACAAACTATTAAGTACAGAATACTGTATATTGATGTAGCCTACTGTAATCCTAAAAATGTAATTTTAACTTTACTAAAGAGCATAAGTATAGCATACAAATAGATTTTTGAGTTCGTTTGATCTTCAAAACCTTTCAAAAATACGTATTGTAATTACAATTCAAAATACTGTAGCTGTATTAGATGTTCATGGCTTAACCGAAAAAATTGTTATCCGAAACGGCTTCCCCTCCCCTTTAATTCGGTTAACCGGGGTTTTGCTATACATATAAAAATGTGTGAAATTATGTAAGCTTTGTTCTGATTTAAAGAAAACGGCTAAAAATAAGTGTTAAAATTCCTGAAATGTTTGAGTATACTATAACAATAATGGATCAGACTCAGTGGCGTAGCTAGACAATTGTGCACCTGGGCCGGTCTCTTGAGTTTGCCTCCCCCATTCAATGCACATCATACACTCTTAGACAAAAAGTCAAAACGATGTACAGGATGTTCCAAGACCAAAACTGCAGCCCGGGGAGGACCGCTCCCTCATCCCCCTAGCTACGCTAGTGGTCAGAATTTGAACTGGTAGAAAATTCAAGAAAAAGTTGATGCCAAATCAGCTATAAAAAGTTCGGACAGGAGATACGCGTCATATTATGTAACGTTAGTTTCGTAATGGATTCAAAGCTATGATCGGGTAGTCGTGCTTTCCCTTCACGTTGAAAAAAATAGAAACCTAGAGCTATTTATGAAACGTCTCTCGAAAGCGACACGCAGAAAAAAGTTGTAACAACACTGGCAGTTTATTGAAAATCTCAATCTTTTCACGATTTCACAAAGAGCTTCTCCTCTGTCTTGCTAAGAGCACATTGAAACCAAATTAAGAAAGTGTCGACATCATTTTTCCTGCGATAACATTAATGGGACATCCTGTAACGTGCAGCACAACATTAATTTTTTCTTTTTTTTAAGAGGATTTCTTTAAATTTTCAGGAAATGACAAATGTCGCAACAGTTTCACGAAATTTAAGCTTTTTTTTTTTTTTATGTTCTTTCATTTCCGATTTTTTCATTCAAACGAATCATTAAAAGGCCAATGATCTAATTGACAGAATTCAACGAAAGACTAAGGGGGGCGTTTACTATTTAAATGTGTCACCCTCCTCCCTCTCTTTTCATCTGAACTAGTCCTAATTGCAACTATTCACTTCCGAGGAGATTTATTCATGTCGTCATTAATTCCTTTCCAGTTTTCGTTGATGTTTGTAAAATGGAAATAAATGGGATCAACAACTTCCTTTTCCTTTCAAATTGAAGACGAGTCACTTGAAAATCATTTATTTTAAAGAAATTATAGAGGAAATGAATCGATCAACGAGAATTAGGTACTGCTGGGTTCTACTAGGACGTATGCCTGTCAAAAATGATAACGGAAAACTTAGAAAAATTAGAAATTAAATGACTACGTAATAATCTACGATCCAAAACTGAATAACACTAATTTCATGAAGAAATACAAAACACGACTACTACTGTCCTCTACAGGCTAATTTCTAACACTGGGTTCTAATATTGGGCCTCAAGGAAAACACGCAGACTATAGCCTACTTAAATTTACAGAAAATAAACAAATGCACACTTTCTTGTGGAAAATATTACACAGATTTATAAAAACAATATTATTCATACACTGAAGAAGACCCATTCAACAACTGGCCGGCGCTGTATTGTATCTGCCATAATTGACACAGCCAGTCAATCACAGATCTTCACAGATACAGTAGAGCCCCGATTATCCGTGGGATTGGGTGGCAAGGGCTTCGCGGATAACCCGAAAAAAAGACTAAAAATGAGGTGTAAACACGAAAAAAAATATTTCACCATTAAAAACTACGTTGTAATGTACAAAAAACATAATATGTAAAACTTTTAAAACATGTACAGTAAAGCAGAAACCTTTGTCCTACGTGTGCATCCACAAACTCGAGAAGGCCTATAGGATCACGATGCACAATAAACCTGGCTGTAATGTTCGACTTTCGCACTCTAAGGCCTATTGTATTTTCCCTGTTGTTGGCTTTGTTATTGTTTTTTTTTTTTTTTTTTTTTTTTTTGGGGTTTTAATTAAAAAAAAAAATTTTGCGCCACTCGCGGATAATCGGGGCTCTACTGTACTCAAATATTCTAAACTAGTAAAAATAACCGTGCTTCGATCGGATTACGAAAAAAAAGAGTTGTTCTGATGTGGATGACGCAGAAATTGTATGATCACTTTGAAACTTTTTCCAGTCGGTAAAAAAAAAGCAACATAGTTACAAATTATGTTATACACCTGCTACCGTCGCTTCGCTCCGGAAGCCTTGCATACAGCAACGTAAAAAAAACCGCTTTATTTCTTCAAAAAAAAAAAAGCAAATTACATCCAGTGAACTAAAAACTGAAACTCAGAATTAAGATCATTCATATCAAATTTCATGCTTGCAACTTCAGCTGTTTCGGAGATATGTACTGTATACCTTACAGGAAACTCCACCCCTTAGGATCCGAATATCAGAAATTCGTCAAATACGTATACTTTAGATTTTGACAAAGAACACTAATGTGAAAATTCGTGTTTGCAACTCAAGCGGTTTCGGAGATACGCATACCCTTGAAGAATGTCCGCCCTCCCGTTTATTCTCGTACACACCAAGGGACAAAGTCGCGGAACATGTTCCGCGACTGTTGCGATACATTAGACCGGGCTTTCGTTGTTCATGGATTATTCTGGGATGCATGTGAACCTCAAAGCCAAATTTGGTAAAGATACGTTGAGAAACGGCGACGTTATTTCAAGACAAACAAACAAACAAAAACAAACACTCGTGTTTATTATATAGATAAGAATAAACTTTTCATTTCAAACTGTTTTATTGACATACATTTGTCTATTTCTTATTGGTTTCCCGTCGTTATTCCAAAAACTCTTCTGCGTAAGAATTTAAATATATGTGAAATTTAAAACAGTTTTACAAGAATTACATCGTGTTCAATCTCGCAATAAAAATTCCGCTATCATTATTTTTCAAAAACAGCAAAATTCAACAGTAAAAGATCTTGTAACAGCTTCAATCAACTTAAATTTTAGAACTGAACTAGGTGAACGTAACCAATTATAACTGTAAATAATAATGCTCGAATACAACAAAGAATTAAACCAAAATAATAATAAAAAAAAAATATGAAACAAAAATTGGCTAATTTTGTTTAAAATTTTTCCTTCCTTTCAGAGGATTTAGATCTATTGGACGCCAATTTTGTCTGATGTGTTTCAGTGTATCTCTTATTTTACCTATGTTTGATAACTTACGTAATTCTAAAAGCTATCCTTTGTTCCAGCTATTTATCTTAAATGACAAATTATAAGGAAATCCTTTCTTATCAGTTGGATCTATTTCTGTTTCAGCTTTTAATAGCTCTCATTAAAATTCAATATCATCTCAACTTTTATCCTCCTCCGTCGTGATTCCAATCAATTATTCTCTGTTCCGTCAAGATTTTCGCAGACGACTAATTGAACTGACGTAAATATATTCTTCTGCCTTACGCCATTCTGAATATGTTGTGTTACTCTAATTTTATGTCATTTTAATACCACTAAATATATTGAAATAAAATATTTCAATAATACAAATATATATAAACAAATCGAACTTTCTTTTTAAAAGATTGAGGAGTGATCATTGATACCATCACGGGTATTTTCGTGACCCCGTCATTCACGCCTTTAGAAAACTAAAAGGTAACCAGATCATCTCGCGCATGCTCAGCTCTGAACGTACAAGACTACTTCAGAAGTAAATCACAGAAAAAAGTGTCCCAAATTACACGAGATTCGGGATCACTACGATCGCAAGCCTAGTAACATCTGTTGCACACCGAATGTTACGCCACTGGATCTCATTTAGTACACTGCCTTCATTAAATAATAACAAAGATAAACTGGAGAATCTTTTGACCTAATGTGCATTTGGAATTTGCGTGTTTGTTATTTTTTAAAATTTTATTTAATATTGAACTAGACGACTACCCGTCGCTTCTTTCCGGTAGCCTCGCATAGATAGCGCTAAACATTTATTAAAATAACTTACATTAAGTCAACTAAAAGCTAAATTTAAAACTAAATTAAAGTTTAAATGCTAAAAATTACATACAATACAATATTGAAATCCATTTGTAACGGTCGGAAATTTCCGTAATTGAGTTGACCATGCCACAATATTCCTGTTGCCTGGTAACGTGCAAGCGACATTACATTGTTGTGGGACAGTTGACCATACAACAATACTCTTGTTGCCTCAAACTGTAATAATTGTAGCTTAATTTTTCCTTTCGTTTAACTATTAACAGTTCCGGAAGTTATAGAATTACTATTAACGACAGTTAGAACGTTGTATTTGTTTGTTTAGTTGTAGTAATTTAGAGGAAGGACTATTTCAAATTATTGTAAAAGGTCCAATTCAAATTATGGTAAAAGGTCCAATTCAAATTATGGTGAAAGATATTCTGCTAGAGGCGATGCAGGGTCTGGGTGCACAAGAGATTTAGGTTCTAGTGATCCTCGACTAACGGGACTCGTTGAGATCGGATGGTCATTCCGACGCCGGCCCACCTTTAACTCTCGGGTAAGAAATCAGATGCCCCTTAAACAGATAGGTGAATGAACTCTAAGGTCCGCCTGAAGGAGTAAAAACCGTGGATACTTTCACAAATTTAAATATTTGTGTCATTCTGCATTTTCTTCTGAAATTAATAAAGTTTCGTAATGTGTGTAAATACCTTCTGAATCGTATATTTTACAATGACAGTCAAACTGTACATTCTATTTTTTTTGGACGGACTATAAGCTAGTCAATAAATAAAAGCAATGAACTAGGCATGAAGTCTTATTAGTTCTTTTTTTATTTCTTTTTTAGAAGTTTTAGAGCCCTGACACACGAGGCGATTTCAGTCGCGCGATTCGAGTCGCGCGATACAGTGAGAACATAGATTTCAGTTGGAGTGGTCACACGTAGTCGCGACTCTCACCAAATCGCGCGCGATTTAGAGGGGAGGGTCGACCACCGGCGACTCTGCGAGCGACTTTTAAGTCGCGACTACACTGTCATCCACTGTTTTCTATACAGCCTGTCACACGACGCGACTTGAGTAGCGGCGACTTTAGAATGGAGCTTGACACTGAAGCCTTCATTTACGAAATTAATCAACGTTTCAAGTCCTTTATCTGACATAGAACTTTTTTGAAGGGAACAAGTTCTCATTATTTGTACTCAATATTGAGAATTTTTTTATTTTATTTTGTAATATTAAATATATTTATTTGTAGTTGTATATTAAATATATTACGACTATTAGTATTTTTTTTTGTCATTAAGTTTATTTCATTCGACATAATTTAATTAGGTTCATATTCCCTGAATACCCTTTTTTTTTTTTGGATCCTGGTGTTTTTTTTTAAATAAATAAATAAATACAAGACTAATTTTTCTTCTGGTGTAACTGCATTTCTCATGATGGTGTCCAGACGGGTATACTATTTCATAGTATATTTAAATATATATTTTTAATGCGTAAGTGCTGGGATGTTTAATATGTGTCAATATGTTTAGCTAAATTAAATTGAAACGCTTACATCAAAATGTTCCATGTGTAATTTAGAAATTTTTACAATATTGTTGTTGATTATATCATATATTAATTGAGTCTTAATTATTTTAAAACTATTGCTACTGTAGATTTCCCAATTTATCTGACTAAATAATTTTCCAAAGTATATAATT
>JAFIDM010000001.1:97969377-97980962 GCA_023159025.1 Thereuonema tuberculata
ATCCACTTAATCCACTATTCTTTGCAGAACTTTGATCCAGTATTCTTTTTCTTTGATGAAATGAATTTCCAAAGAGCTGTGGATTCGACCGTGTGTGCGTCCCTTACTGTACACATGTCCGATGCGTTGCACTGTCTTCTTGCATTTTCATTCGCTGCGAGGCATTCTTCCAACAAGAAAATCCATCTGCAAATTGAGTTCGGCCTTTATGTGTTTCACTAAATAAGACGCATGGGAAACAGTACACATTTCCTGTGATTTGGAACCCGTCCAGTACACATTCTCGTTTGATTTGTTTACCACTTACATGTTCGAAAGACCATGTAACTGGAAAAATTCTTTTACGATCTTCATACTGCCTGCCTGACATTTTGACGCATGTATAGAAGCACTGTCTTGTGATATTGCCAATTTGGCCCTCCTAGAAGGGGTCCAAATGGTATTAAATGGTCGTACATAAGGTTCTGATATTTTTTAGAGTCCGTCTTGCCTTCCACAAACACTATCTGCCTTACCTCCTGCTCCAAATGCTGCCCACACCATCACTCCATCCTCATCTAGTTGTCTGCTTAATCTTATCTTCGAAGGAGTGCATTCATCATGCCAGTATGCGGAATATCCGTCAGGGCCGTCAAGACAGAAACGTTTTTCATCAGAAAAAAATATTTCGTTCCATCTTTGATGCCATTTCACTGTTTTCTTAGCCGAGTAAAGTCGGCTGGAACGATGAGTGGCAGTGAGCTTGGGTTTAGCTTTCAGTTTTACAAACTATGTGATTATTTGACGTTAAGCTTTTCCATACAGTTTGGTGAGATACAGTCTTTGGCAACACACGAGCAATTTCACGGGTGGACATCTCATTAGACGCAGCAAGATCTTGAATTCTCCGGTGGTCCCGAGGTGTGAGTTTTGGAGGTCTACCTGGTCTTTTTGTGTTACTTAACTGTCACCTTTCTTGATGACATTTTGAATAACAGTCTGTGAACCCTTTAATTCTGAGGCTATTTGCCTTGACTTTTTTTGACAAGGAGAAAATGAATTTTTCGTATTTCTTTGTCAGTTAATGAATTTCCACGAGGCATGATAAAAGTAGTGGCATATGTTGCTACGAAAATGAATGGATTAAATATTTTAACCCCTTTTAGTTAGCAAATTTGGGATATTCCAATCACTTTGCAGGTGTCAAAATCAAAACATTTCTTAGCGAGTTTATATTTTCTTTACAGTTGAAAATTGATTTTATTTTTTAATTTAAAAACTACTCAAAATGTTTGAGATATTTAAATGGTATATGAAATAATTTCTTTTAAATAGACTAAAAAAAAAAATTGGAAGTAAATAAATCACGTAATGAAAAGTTATTTGAAATACTTGGATGAGTTTATACTTTCTTTACAGGGTGTAGTTTTCTACTAAGAAAGAAATTACGTGATTTACATTAAAAGGACAACATCTAGGGAAGGGTAATTATTCATTCAGGCCCTTCATTGCAGATGTCCATTGTTTATGATGAAGAGACTATGGACACCCATATATTGGAAATTTTTTTCCGTTCAACAAATTTAAGGGAAAATGTCAGAAATTCTACACTAATCCTAATGCCTATACAGTAGTATTAAGAAAATGTTAAAGCTGCAAATTCTTCCGCACTTACCTAAAATAAGGATCACAATGACCATGCTACATCCCAATAGTCAAATAGCCATTGGGCAGATTTCCATCCATTCCGCGAATTATGACTTCTTCGCTTATCCAGTTTAAGGAACCAGGAACCAGGCAAAAACCTCATTCAGTTTCATGAACTTGGTAGCACTTAAGAGCTGCTTAGTTTATAAAGTGCCTAGTTGCATAGGCGTACCTAGGATATTGGAATGGAAGGGTTATGATGGTCGTAGTCATCCTTTCTCAGGAGGAGGATAAAGAATCACCGATAAACTTTCCAACCAAAAAAAAAGTCAAAACCCTAGATTTCTTTCATTTTCCGATGCTTTGGGGTGGGGTGGGGGGTGGAGAGGTTCTAATCTCTACCAACCTTCCACATCGGTACGCCTGTGGCTAGTTGCTAGAAGAAAGATATGCCTGTATTAACACGTGTTTGAACCAGTGGCGGAGTTAACATGGAGGCAAGGAGGGTTGGGGACGAAGTTGCCCCTCCCGGGTCCCACTTATTCTAGGCCTCCTTGAAATTGTACATACCCGCGTTTCATGAAATGAATAACATTTATAATCTGATTCGTAAATGAAATTGAAAATACATTATAAATATAAACAATAGATTAATTAAAATAATCAAAACTGAGCCCCTTTCTGTTCTTCCCTCCCCGGGCTCTCCACATTGGAATAAGCCATTAGTTGGAACGATTGATGTTAGCGGCAAAATATTGGTGTACTGTGTATATTTTTTTTTAAATTTTGTAATTGCACGTTTAAATTATCATTAATCATCTGTTGCAGTGGTGAAGACATTTTCATTATTATCTTATTATAACCAATGGATCTTAAAGGCAATTTAAGTTAGAATTGTTTCTTCGTTATTGATGTTGATAGTTAAATAATATTAAGATTCCTTAATATTACAGAAAACACTGACTTCGTATATATATTTATTATAATTGTCCTCTTCATGAAATAAGCAAGAGTTTGACATTTTGTGAAATGAAGCAGGAGAAGAGGCCAGAGTTCAGGGAATGGACAGAAATTTGCCTGATTCATGAAATGGGCAGTTCACGAACTGGGTGTAACAACTACATCAAAAATATTTACCTTATCACATTCTCTCCTCCTGTCGGCTTCTCTCGAATATCTTTACCCAACTATAAAAACAGGGTAAAACAACATTAGCTGAACAAAATAAGTTAAAAACAAACAAACAAAATCTAATTTGGTCTTTTAAATTAAAAAAAAAATTGAAATTTAATTAAACAAAATCAGCAAAGGGATTTGTAATCAAAAATATTAAAATTATACAGTCTCTGTTAACTTTAATAGACGAATCTACATTTCTTTTGCGTTTTTTTTTATGATTTTCATTATTTTTAATTGTTTCTATTTTATTTTATTTACTATTCTAAATTTTCAATGATGAAGATATAAATATTTTACTTACTTCATCTTATGAATATAAGTATTATTATTTTACTGTACTTTATCTTACCTTGAGGATTTGAACTTTCTGGTCACTATCTTGATAAAAGACGAACGTGATGGCTTCTTGACTCTTAACGTCGAAGCTTGGGGATTCAGTGTAATTCACTGGAGCAGTGAGCACCACCTTCATTTTATGATTACCAGGGGCATCCAGGTTTGTAAATGTACCTGCCTAAAAGAGAATAACTCTTTCAAAACATATGATTAAAACTTAAAAGAGAAGTAAAAAGTAATATTGGATGTTATAAACAAAACTACATAAAGTAATATCATACTTAACTTCTTTATTAACTAAACAAAAACTTACTAAAAACACTAGCCATTACGATATTTCTGAGAGCCTCAATGGCCTCTCCTTTTTCAAGTAACACCATAACAAAACGGGAAAAGAAATCTACCATCTCTTCTTCTACCATAATATTATTCATGATTGTTGTTTTAGTTGCTTCTTTTTTATAATTTGGGAAGAAGAGATGGTAGATTCTTTTCCCGTTTTGTTATGGTGTTACTTGAAAAAGGAGAGGCCGTTAAGGCTCTCAGAAATATCGTAATGGCGAGTGTTTTTGGTGAGTTTTTGTTAAGTTAATAAAGAAGTTAAGTAATATTGTATGGTTTCAATATCGTTAAAAAGCATAAGGAGGATTAATTAAAACAACTTTTAAATCTCATCGAAACATCATCGAACTCAAATGAATTTTGGAATGGTGATTCAGTTTTATTTATTCTTTATTTACCTGAGAGTTTTATTTATTCTTTATTTACGTGAGTCATGTTTAGAGTAAAAGCTATGTTTTAATAATTATTCTTTGTATCTTATTGATCTTCACGTTAACAATTATTATTTAGACATTATGTAATCGCAGGCAGAGATTGCTTAACGGAATATGTGACAAATCTATAATATCTACTAACAAGGAGAGGGCTTACCCTCTACATCGCAAAAATCAGTGCCCTTCTGTGAGATGACAATACAGGTGGAGTACTTTCATCTCACATAAGAGCATTGATTTTCGAGATGTACAGGGTGTGCCCTCTCCTTGTAATAAGCATACAGGTAGTCTAATAACAGAAGTCTGCTGCATTCAGGTTCCAAAAAGCAAGGTGATAAACGGAGATTCACTGATGTTGCGCCATTGAGTGATTGTCCCATAAGAGCAAAAACACTGGCAATAACACAGTGAAGAACTTACCACAGTCATTAATCACAAGGGAATGATCGAAGACCTAAAATGTATTTTAACTGATCTGCTTAAATAAGGCTGACAAAGTTAGATTTCTCAGTAACTGAATACTTTCTTGAATAGTATTTCTAAAAAAGTCGTACTTTATGGCAAGTAGTGTTTTTCCACTATATGATGTACAGTGAATTTCAATAAATAATCTCTTAATAGGGCTTATTTTCCTAAAATGTCTTTTATTTGTAATGATTCAACTGTTCTAATTGTTTCTTCCAATTTATTAATTGTTACTCTCATGCAAATGCGCATCTACAGTATATAAATGAATTGAATTTCTGTTATGCATTGGGTTGGTCAAAAAGTTCGTTCTGATTTTAAGTAAAAATAAAGACACCATTTTTCATTTTCACCAATACAACGTCTTCAATAGCTTGTTTCACTATCTTCTGCCATCTTTCAGGCAACTTCATAATTCCATCTTCCCAAACTTTTTATCTTTTTCAGCAAAAATTTGTCGCAGGTGCCTATGGAGTCTTCCAGGGAATTGATTTTTTTCTATTAAAGAGAATTTTGTAAAGATTGAAATAAAAGGAAATCTGAAGGTCTGGTGAATACGGCGGATGAATCAGAACTTCCCACCCAAGACGTAACAGTTTTTGTCTGGTCTTGCGTGCTTATTTTCTTCCATCTTCAATATTAAATTGGTGACACAAAATTCACCAATTTTGATCAGTATTTGTTTTAAATGCATGCTATGACAGCGTGTCACAATACAATCTAATAAAATGGTGTCGAATGACATTAAACACACCTAATCGTCACTAGAGCGGTTTTTTTTTTAGTTTTGTAGAGGATTAAATTGTGATTATTTAAAGGTATAAAATCTAGAACAGGGATAGGAAGACATTTTTTTATGAACAAAGATTTTCAAAGTTTTAAACTACTTTTATTTTCAACTCGTCATATCTCCTTACTGGATTTATCGATTTTCATAAAACTTTCTCAGGTATGCAGAAGTTTTTTTAAGGATGTTGATAGTTTCATCGTTACAGGCTTAACAGGTTTTCAGTAATTTCAATTGTTTTGTCAGCGGGGAAGGGCGTGCTGTTGTGGGAAAGAGACAGTGAGCTCTGCATTGCCAAATTGCTAGGGAGAATGGTCGGGGCTTAAATGGTGAAGACGCGTACTACATACTTTTATTTGAAGTTCTTTATTTTGGCTTAAACAATTTGCAATATTTTACAATTCAAAGTTTATAATTTTTTGCTGTATATAATTTCATACATTCTAAGTAAATAATCTTTAGATTCGTATATAGGTTCACGTGAAATTTTGAACTCAATCTTTCTGGAAATTGTTAAAAATGTAAAAGTTTCAAAGGCAACAACACTTGTAAATAGAACACGGTCTATATTTCTGTGTATCGGAGGTAAAAGGCACTATGTCACAAATGTTAAATTTTTCAGGAGAGCCAGTTGAATGATTCTTTTACAAAGTAAATGTTTTTTTTTAAATTTTGCACTTTGATTGACACTCTGTAAAATTTTTTTATGGCATAGTGCATATATTTTACACATATCTAACATACATAATTATTTTAGATTTTGATAATCTTTAATAATAGTGCTCTTTACCTCGCAAGCATGTTGGTGCATGCGCCGTTTCCAACTGGATAAATCTGTTATTTTTAGGCTTAAGACTTAGTGCTTTTTACCGCTGAGAAAAACAAAATTTTGCGTAGGACACTGTTAAAACCTTAATTTCGTAAAAAAGGGACGTAGTGCCTTTTACCTCCGATACACAGATTTAAGAAGCGACTTAGACGAAACTTTAACAACTCTTTGCTTTCCAACATTCACTTGGATGAAGCCAGCATGCATCTATAGCTTAAAATTTAGACAACAAAGTCGAGAATTTACCGAGTGTGCATTGGGTTCAATTGTTTCAGAATTAGTTCCTCCCACTTCCATAATTAATTTGACCGGTAGGGCGTTGATGATGGTCAGATCACCCTTTCCTGATGGCAGCGGTTGAGGAAGTTGGGCCTAAAATAAACGAGGAGGAGGAACAATAAGTTTACACAAATTAAAAAAAAAAAAAATCCAATGCTTGATATAAGATACAGAGGATCCCGCTCAAAAATGATATATATTTGACAGTCATTATTTGATGTAGATATTTTACATTGTGTTATTAATGAAAATGTTAGTTACGTGAGTGCTGGAATAATTGATTCTTGCATCATTTTGAGATAAGGACATGAATCATGAAAAACATAATAGTTCAAACCATAATCTCTGATAGTAAATACACCAACCTCTGCGATCAATAAGATCTTAATTCAAATTTATACCTTAAAGTCACGAAAGGGAGCAATCATTAACTCTTCTAGATTAGCTCCGTGTGTCTATTTCTGCTGGCATTTGGCCAACTTTTACTAACTTCTATTATCGCTTCAATGTTAATATTCGTTGGTTAAGTTGATACATGGTTAATAATACATTTAATTACTTACAGCTTATTTCCTTCAACTTCTTTGAAATACAAGAAATAATATACCGAATTATCGACCACTAGAGATATTAGTTG
This sequence comes from Thereuonema tuberculata, assembly GCA_023159025.1. Lineage (NCBI taxonomy): Eukaryota > Metazoa > Arthropoda > Chilopoda > Scutigeromorpha > Scutigeridae > Thereuonema > Thereuonema tuberculata. Next base: position 97,976,292 of record JAFIDM010000001.1, read on the forward strand.
GGTTTTTTTTTTGAGACACTTCTAACACATGCAAAAATAAATTAAATAAAATAAAAATCATGATCAATTTCATATATGATTTTCAAATTAAGAACAGTAGTCATTAATATAAACTGAAAACGTTAGTTTTAATACAATCATGTATTTGAATGCGATTCCTTTCACTCGTTTCTATTACAAATACTAGTGAAAATCTTCTGTTTGTACAAGTGGTTTTCACCGTTGTTTCATTGGACGAAAATGGCAGCACAACAAACTAATTCAAGGTGGATGAAACGAACAGGTCAGTTTCATAATATTTCAGCAATGAAGGCTCATCGTCATCAGATTTAGTATCAAAGAAAACTTGGTGCTGACATGTGTTAAAAGATCAAATGGTTAAATCACTGCAAAGAAAGAATGGAAAAGGGCCCTGAGAATTTCTTAGCCAATTCATCATGTTAGGACAGTTTTAGACCAATAATGCATCAATGAAGTTGTTACTGAATTTTGATCTAGATTCCTGATTCAGAATTCTGGCAAGAAAAGTACAGGACAAACGCAATAGCTCCCAAATGGGTCGCTAATAAGAAATACAGTAAATATATCTTTGGACAAAAAGTTAGATAGGAAATAAACAAATCTTCTACCGTTTATTTCCTACCCAACTTTTTGTCCAAAGATATAACTACTGTATTTCTTTTTAACGACCCATTTGGGAGCTATTGCGTTGTCCTGTACGTCCGTCCGTCCGTGTCTGTCCTTCCCAAACAATTGCCGAAAGGAAGGTTGGATCGGTAAACGAACTTCACCATCGTGTTCAGAGGCCCAAACATTGTAGGAATGGGTATTTATTTCTGCCTATCGGACTTAGTAGACTGTTTGTTTTTGCAAGTTTAAGAATTTTTTGCACGACAAGTACTGACCCGATCGACTTGAAATTTGGATATGCTTGGCTTTACTATACAATCTATATTTTTCTTCGACTATATCTGTAACAGTTTGCAGACACAGTCGACTGTATCCGCATTTTTCCGGATAGGCAGAAATAAAAAAAAATATTCATTGAATTAATACGCACATTAAACGCCTTTCCACCATGACCGAGCGGTCTAGATGGCGGGCTGCCGAGTGGTCGATGTGTCGGGATCTGGGTTGGAATCCCGGCATGGGCATGGCTGTTTCTTTCTTCTTCTGTGTTTCATTCGTTTGTACCTGGGACTTACAATCTCAGGGTTATTTCTGGACGAGATGTGAATCTCATCCCCACTTCTTCAAATTTCCTAGCCTCACCCTGACGTTGTCAGGTCGAGCTAACTCGTGGTCCAAAGTTGATCGTTGTCGATTAAAGAAGAAGACGACACACTAAACTAAAGCACATCCAAATTTCAAATCGATCGAGTCACTAGTTATACAGGAAAAAATTCCCAAACTTCACCTTTTTCCGGTGAACAGTCGGCTGTCGTTGCGCGGTAGATAACCCTTCAATGCACCTTAGGTGAAATTTAGCTTTTAATGGGGCGCCCTTAATTTTATGCTTTAGGACATTTTTTGTGAACTTGTTTTAGTTCAATAGTTAGCTACTGGGCTAAAAGATTACAAATACAGAATAAAACATGCTGAATGTCAACATTTGTTTCTGCAAAGAAATGATGTTTTGATAAGAATTCTGATTAGAAAAGCAGCAGATAGTTGCTACTTCCCAAATATGACTTAAGCCATGATTTGTTTCTTTATCTTCCTTCTACATAGAATGTACTTAATTTCAAGTCCGGGATTTCTCAATGAAATATGTTTTCTTTTGCTTAAGTCATATTTATTCTTAGGCTTTTTAACTTAACTTGATTTCTCTTTACATCACCAAGATGTCGCCACAAAACTTATAAATAATTCTAAGAGAATTCGAAGACTGTTCAAAGTATGGAACACATTGTTTCGTCAACACTATTAAAAATGCATTTAAATACTAAAGAAATAAGATATTTAGAAATTCCGTTCAAAATATCTAACCTATAATTCTACATTATAGTAGATAAGAATAAACGAATTTACGCAAATGTTATATATATTTTATTAACCTTTCCACTTACCTCCAAAAATATTTGAACTATAGCAGCAACAACGAATGCTAAAGCAGCCAACATTCCGCCAGTCACCATCCTCTGTAAAGACCTATATGTAACGTCGTATAAAATGGCAGGAAAGTATTTAATGGATAATTTATACTATTTACGTCGTAAAATCATTATTGAATTTTTATTTGATGGTTAAACAATTTCTTGCTTTAATTTTAAAAATACCAAAGAACCAAAGAAAACAATCTTACAATCCTCTAATTCTTTAATCACTTTTACAAATGCTGTTCAAATAAATTTATTTATGATTAACAATTGCTTATAATATAAAGTTTAGTAATACTTTAGAAAGCTGACTTGTTTTTGTTTTATTATCTTGAACATTCTCGAAACAGCAAGAGCTAGAGAACTTAGTTTTTGTTTTATTATCTTGAACATTCTCAAAACAGCAAGAGCTAGAGAACTTAGTTTTTGTTTCATTATCTTGAAACATTCTCGAAACAGCAAAAGCTAGGGAACCATATTTTTTTTTCTTCACTCAATAAAATTGGATTTGCCCAAAACCGAACTTCTTTTTTTTAATCTCTGTGGTAAGTTCGAGTACACGATCTATAATTCTTCAAGAAATTAATCATTCTCTGGAAACGATAATTTGCTGAGAAATGGAACACAAAAGAATAACTGACGGAATTTGTTTACATGTAGGGTAAACAAACAGTAACCGGGAAATATCATTGACCAAATATACAAAAACCTCGTGTTATGAACAATTGGATTTCGTTCCATTTAAATGGGATATCCTGAAAATGACAGCAGGTTTTGGTTTCGTATACCACCCATATCAATTCCTACTTTTAGATCTTTGTACTATCACGAGGCCATTTTTGAGGGTCATCGCCCTTCATTATATTAAATTCAAATTATAAAGAATGCCACTGGCGTACCGTGGGGTGGTGGTGGTGGTTGTAAACCTCTCACTCCAGCCGAAAAAGAAAAAAAAAAACCAGCATTTTGGAACTGTTATTGTGTTTCGATAGCCATGGGTTTTTTTGGGTACCCCTTAAAAGGATATAACATTTTTTTTTTTGGTTGAAGGTCAAGGATTGCTATAACATGATTTCATATAAGATTCAATGTATTTTCCGTGCTGCTTTCTTTAGTGGTAAGATGCAATGAAACCACTTATTCTTGTCTGTAATCTGACCAGTTGATCGATGTTCGACAACATAGCACTTGAATACGGCTTATAAAAATATTTCGATTTATGTTAGAAATTGGTTCATTTACCTTGTCAGGAAATGGATTTTCGCGAAAGCAGGGTAGATGATCAGTTCACAGATAGGAATAAGGATTAAGATCAAAAGCGGATTAATAACTTGCATTTGATCAGGCTTTATTCGAGTCCAAATTGGTAGACCAGTCTATAAAAAAAAGTGTAATTATATAATTAAAATCAAATAAAATCAAATAATCATGAAAATTACCAGTTTCAATGTTAAGTTCATATTTTTCTGAAAATGTCTGGCATTCTTTCAAATGCTTTACGGCAATTTTTTTAATTAAAAAAAATAGCATTTTTAGATAAATGATGTTTTTGAACGCATTTGCAAAATTGAAAGCTATAGGTCAGACTAGAAATTGAAGTTAAAAGCATCACTGATCCATTCAACTATTCAAGTCATTACGTCATGACTATATGCTGTATTCAGGGATTCCTCCTCTTATGATTGATGCTTCAGGATGTTAGAAATAATTAAATTTCTTTAAGGTTTTTTTTCGTTAGTTCAGCAAAGCTCTTCCAATCGCTACGATTTTTTTAATTCAAATCATTTAAAAAACATATGTAATGAGATCTAACAATAAATTTAAAAAACTTAATGAACAAGAAAACTTATGAAACAATACGATCACAATAAAAAAGTCTGTGGTGACATTAAAAAACAAATGAATCAATAGCATGGTTCTCAAAAAATAAAAAATCATTTGAACATATGAAGTTTCTGATGTAAAATAATACTTCATATATTCGCTAAGTAGATGTCTGTGATTTCCAGTATTTTTTGCTGGTGTGTTGTATGTGTATAGGAACGACACAGTACAGATACACACACACACACGACGACATATATAGTCGTTTGCGAGGCGTGAAGGAAGGAATCAACAATAGAAGAGATAAATACACTTTTATTTAATACCTAGATTTAGGAAGCTATTATTTGTCAAGTAAGAACTCATTTAAATATAATTAAAAAAGAATAAAAAATTTAAAATCATAAAACAAACTATAAGAAAATTAATATAATTTTTAAATTCTAATATTAAATTATTAAAATCCAACAATTTTAATATGAAATCTCAGGACAACTGTTGAAGGACAATTACTACGAACAGCTGTGCAAGGATTCTTCCTGATTACTTGGATTTTTATTAAAAGATACATTATCCATTAGATCACTTCAAATTCTATTTTATTCCATCACGATATTTCGAGCGGGTCTACTCGACCATTCTTCATCAGGTGAATTAATACATAAAAGGGAATTACTATTTAAGTTATTCCTCTTCTCATCAGTGTAAACAACAGAATTTCACTAATTCCAGTTGACAATGTTAATGT
>JAFIDM010000001.1:97985962-98037160 GCA_023159025.1 Thereuonema tuberculata
CAAATGTTTCGTGTGATTTTGTATTTGTAACCATTAGAACAAGCGGTCATCCTTAGGTTTTGGACGCCTGTGTATAATCTTTATATCTATCATTTACTTTTTTTAATCATTACAATTAAATTCTTCATTCATCTATCTTAGCCTTTCTGTTGTCAAATACAAATATAACTAACTATCTCTCTCTCTCTCTCTTTAATGTATATATATATATATATATAAACATGTTTCTTCGTTCTTTGTCCCTATCTTCCATTAACATTTGTACAGTGGAATTACCTTTTACGTAGGTAAAAAACACGCTTTTTTTGATAGGGCACACATACTAAGATAACCTTTTTTTACGTTTGTAAATGTAGGGGAAGGTGTTGTATCTTTGACCGATTGTACCTTTGATCACCCTTGATTGTGATGTCATCTATGAGCATACTTTAAAAGCTTTTCTGTTTAATGTGTAAAATTCCCACTATTTGCGCCTTTAAACCTTCAGTAGCAGTTAGATCTTTAACTTGCAAGGAATGAAAAATGTTTTTATAATTCCATCACCGAAAATTAAGTATTTTGCAAGTGAATATTTCTTTAATAAAATTTTTGTTTTCTTTTGATTATTATTTTAACAAGAATGAGTAATACATCAATGCCTATAGATTCATTGTTAGGACTTTTAATATGACTGGATTAACCTAAAAATTGTAGCATGGCCTGAAACGTAAGTTCGGCTGATGTTGTACCTTTGACCACAGCAGGGTGTTGTTCCTCTGACCAGGTCAAAGGTACAACATTACTTAATAATATGTAAATATTTTTACTTACAGTCATTTTAGCATTATGTAAGATGGAAATTTAAATATTTTTGCCAAATTTTTATTTTTTTACCAAATCTTATCCAAAGATAGTAAACAATCGATTGTTTGTCCACTACTTTGAGTCTAATGTTGAATATTCATCAGGGGAAAGTGCTTTCGATCTTTCAGATGAATGCCATGAGTTGGAGAAGGAATTAAACTTTGAAAAAGAAGATTTAGTTGAAGAAAGTTATGTCCTTGTCAAGCTGACAACAACAACAACAAAACAAAACAAGAAATACTTTGTGGCCCAAATAAAGGAAGCAGCATGTGATTATTTTAAGTTAAATATTTGAAAAAACTACCGAAGATGGCAAAATTCATCCAAGAAAATAACCAGCTGTACGACGTAGAACTACAGGCTACGTAATTTATGGCCAGGCTACCAAATCCAGCCACAGCTGGCGTCACACCCAGCTCGACTAAAAGAATGTCTTATCTTTTGGAGTTGATTTTTCATTGTATAATGTAGAGTAAACGGGCAGAAGTAGGTTACTTAAGCCATTAGAATTTATTTCATGTTTTATTATTCTACTTTGAATTGCATATATTTGCCAAATGTATACATTTCTGAATAAAAATGTTAATTAAATAACTTGTACCTAACTGTCCAGTTTCTACTACCACCTGGTCAAAGGTACAATACCCTCCGATCAAAGGTACAACACGTAGTTGTACTTTTGACTACAAGATAAGAGTTTTTTTGTAAAATAAAAATAAAATACTTATACTCAAAATATAACATATAAAACACATGCAGTTGATGGCAAGATGAGTGAAGATCACATGTATCCATTCAGGTAAGGATTTACTTGAGCACAAAAAATTAGAAAATTCATTTAGTGAAAACTGGTCAAAGGTACAACACCTTCCCCTATGTCAGATGATGGCAACATTAGAGTACTAGAGGGCGCTACTGCCTGATTACCAAGATCGCCCGATGTAACATGTGTCAATTTCTTCTTCTGGTAGACTTCCGTACGAGATTACCATTGACTTACATGAAAACCTTGTCGCAAGAATTGATGTCGCCGCTGCAACTGTAAGCGAAATGCCATGTATCTTTCAAAATGTACGATAATCAATGCTTCGACAATGTCATGCATGCATTACTGTTGCCAGTCACAACTTTGAATAAATATGTTGTTTACACTTAGTTTCCGTTGATTTAGATTTGTCTTCGTGTTTCATATTTCCTCTCTAGCCGATTGCAACGCCGCTAAATGACGCCCTCTAGCACCGAAGATTTCCGTCAGCGGACATACATGCATATATACGAAAATATTTGTCATGGTGCTCCCTATCTCCCATTAAAATTTGTACAGTGTTTTTTGATATACTCTTCTTTTACATATAAAGAAATACATGCACACATGTATAAATTTCTGGAAAGATCTTTAAAAGTGTAACTAAAATAACTATGATGATATTAGTGAAATAGTTAATTAAAAAATGTTTAAAGCACAAACATTAGTTATAAAATAAACAGGTCTTACTGAGAGCAACGATCATCAAAGCAGCCGGGACCCCAAAAGCCAAAGGGAAGCAACTCGCTTGGTGAAAACAATGAACATCCTCTGAAAAGTATTTCAACAACAGTAGGTTAGAAGAAAAGTCTTAGAAAACTCAGCTTTCTATGATTTATATAATATGGCTGGATAGAAAGTATACCGAAAGGTATTGCCGGCAGGGTGATGTGACGAAGCTGCAGAATAACCATGGTTCGCGAAGAGAACGGTTGTATTGCACGGTGCTACGTAATGGCTGTCAGTATTATTAAAAAGGCTTTTCTTGTGCAGCATTGTTTTCGCGCATACGGAATCGCCCGTTCCGGGAGACTCAGTGCGAATCATGATTTTCAACTTTTCGAAGAAGAGTTCCACGAAACCACACCAAGGAAGCGAACAGTGTTGTTGTTGTTAGTGAAAAAATATTGGCAAACCATGATCTGTTCTGTGTAAACGAAAAACATCGCTGTGGACGAAAACGCACGTTCACGGACAATGAGCTTGAGGGATTGCGCTTGAGTTTGCGTTCACCAAAAAACCAGCGGCGAAAGAACTGGGTATGAAAAAGACATTTGTTCATGAATTGGGAGCATTTTGATATTGTACGCAGGTACGCCATAAATTAAGCGATCCCTACAAGCTACAGAGGCGTTTATTCTGTGCTCGCACGTCGGCAAATATATTTAAAGATGAACATTTTCTGTCGCATATTTGGTTTTCTGATGAATGTCACATCGTCTTGGAAGGTTATGCGAACAAACGAGCAGGTTTCACGGGTTTGAAAGTTCTTGAACGTCCTGTACACTCTGAAAAGGTTAGTGTGTGATGCCATGGTCACTTCTGACCTGATGCCATGATGACAATGATGCCATGGCATCATTGGATCCTAGTTTTTGGAAGATATGAATGGTAAACGTGTTACTGTTAATCAGAAAAGGTACAATTAAACACATATTCTATTGATTCCTTGCATAACGTTCGGTATACTTTATTTCCGACCAGATCCTACTGTTCTTTTGATGACTAACGTTTAATTGTAGTGGCATATTTAAAACTTTGTAAGAAAATCAATATGAAATTTCCCTCCCTGATAAAAACAATATCAAGTCCTTCGACTGCCAAATTATTCCCATTCTCATCTCAGTATCTTTTTAAAATGAACTCTCCCTTTCAAAATTTTTCTGAATACGCCACTATTGACCGCAGAATTATTCAATTTTCCGATATGAATTTTTCTCACCTCTTAAAAATGGAGTAAATATAATAGAAAGAAAAGCTCCAGCATTAATACAAAAGTAGAAAATGGAGAAGAACTGCTGCCTTGCTTTTTCCTATATTAAAAAAAAAAAGCAAAGATAAAAACTACTCAGTTTTATTATTAAATAATTAACTATTTTAATTAAAGTATCTGTGGAACTGAAGAATTACATTAATAAAAATTCATTTTCTTTGTATGCAAACGATGAAAATTAGAGCTTCTGTTATTTTTATGTTCATATTATCCTTAAGTTTCTTCATAAAAAAATAACATTTATTCATTCAGATACGTAATTTTTTAAACAGATTCCTTTCATACATTCTTTAATAACTAATGATTATTGAAATGAAGATGGCTACGCTAATATGTCGTTGATCAAGTTATTCTCTCTTCGAATTGCGAGTTTAACATTACTCAAACTACTATCAGATACAACACAATAAAATACCAAAATAATACAAACTAGGAAAAAGAACTGATGGCCAACAATCCCTTGTAGACACATGAAGGAAGGAAGGTAATTTATTTAATGCGATTTAAGGTTACACGGTCCAGAAGAGATTGCAAAGCAGTCAATTAAGTAGTTTAATATGTACTTGAAAGCATTATTCACAATAGTGTTTTGCAATTAAGGAATACACGTTTTTAGAAGAAGCTCCAATATCTAGGGATTATCTTCATACAAAAAACACAGTTTAAAGGGTTAAGACAAGATGAAATATTATCCATTAAGCCAAAGTGCAATAGTTCCACACCTAAATACTTTCACAAATTACAACCATGCTCTGAATGTTAAAAAGGCAAAGAGATTTTGCAACCTTTCTATTTACAATTTTACCATCTCTTATTCACATATCTCTTGTTCCATAAGCTAAGTTTCAGAATTAATGAACGACCACTTTTTTTCTTTTTTAATTCATGAGTGTATTATATGTTAAAAATATAATCAAGGCAATTTATGTATATATATATATATATTCAATACATATACTCGAGTGCAAGGAAATCGACTCAAACTGAAATGCAATGGTGAACCTTAAAATATTCGCAAATTTTCGATTGTTTGAAAACTACAAGTAATAAAATAACAAAGAATATGAAATTGATGTTCACATGTCACCAAACGTGTGATAATATTACAACAAGTTTTTGAGATATGCAGGTAATTGTTGGAAAGGGTATGAAAAGTTCACGTGGGTGGCGGTACGTAAACCATTCGGAAACATGGAAATTGTTGTGTAAGCGAGAACTTACATATCCATTCATGAATGGGGAATTATTCTATTGGAATCCTATCGTCATTATTACTCCACAAAGATGGATACAACAACCGAGGAAGTGACACAGGCAGTTGTCTTACTACAGCAGGGTCACACTCAACGACATATCGCGTAAAGCTGTTGTATATGTCGCAGCCAGCTGTATCACGAGTCTATCGGAGGTTCCAGGAGACTGGTGCCTTTCATGGGAGACCAGGTTCTGGTGGACATCGAGCTACAATTGCAAGAGATGACCGATTTATTATTAGCACTGCACTACGCAATCGTAATTAAGACTGGCATTCAGGTCAACAAGAGCTGCACCGTGTACGTGGGGTAGCTATCAGTGGCTGGACAGTCAGAAGAAGACTGCAGAAAAGAAATTTGACCCCACATAAGCCTGCAAGAGGACCATTGCTCATCGGCAATCCCGCCTTCAAATTGCTCGCGATCATGTTGATTGGACTGTAGCGCAATGGGGTCCAGTGTTGCTCTCTGACGAAACTCGAATGTGTTTACATGGCAATGGCAGACGAAACCGTGTCTATCGAAGGCCTGGTGAACGTTTTGCGTAATGCTGCTTCCAGGAAACGGTCAGTTATGGGGGCTCCTGCATGCTATGGGCAGGCATTTCACTTGCAGCTAAAACTGACGTGGTGTTTATCGACCCTGGACCCACAGGAGGCGGGTTGACCGCTCACCGGTATGTAACCGAAGTGCTACAACAATATGTATCGCCTTATATGCTGGATTCGTCGGAGAAAACTTCATTTTGATGCACGACAATGCGTGGCCACACGCCGCTGTTGCTGTTCGGGATTATCTGAATGCAGTTGACATTGAGTGTATGCGGAGCTTGCACATACAGGGTGGCTGAAAAATATAGGACGCTAAGTTTTTCTGTGTAAACTTCAAGTTAGGTACCAGATTAACAAATCAAATTTATTGAGAGATGAAATAGAGCTATGTGATTACTTAGGACAGAAGGTGCTCGAAGTTTGATCCTTTTGCTTTGATAAGGCCTTCAGACATCCGACGACAGAATCAATTGTGCGCCGCAGGTAGTCGACGTCGTTATTGTCCCACGCCTTCTGAAGCACCAACTTCAGAGCGTCCACTGAGCCTTAGGAGTGACCTGAGATCTTGCTCTCCAAAAGTACCCATATAGATAAGTCCATCGGGTTGAGGTCTGTTCGAGGAAGAAGGCCACAAGTCCTTGCCCCAGTACGGGAAGTGAGCGTCCAGAACGACTTTGGTCGACTTGGAGCCATGGGACGGAGTCCAATCTTATTGAAGGACAAACGTTTGCTGAGCAAAGTTTACGCAGGGCAACAGATTATCTATCAACACCACCGAGTTGGTAGACCTCCGAGTTGATTTTCACATTTCTGTCTATGAAGACGAACGGAGTTTTACCTTCCGATGTCACCCCAGCCCAAACCAAGACCCTTTTGGGAAAGAGTCTGTTATTAGCCAGACGACGTTTCGGGGACTTGCTGTCAGCTTTTGACAACAACCGTCTTTGGTTTTGACGATTGGGAAGAGGTTAAACTGTGAAAATCTTCTCGTCAGTCCAGATCACATCAGAGATGCGGCGCACCTTGAGCTCGCTCAGAAGCTTTTTGGATTTTATCAGTCGATTTTGTTTGGATTGCTCCGAGAGAAACTGGCCTCGACAGAGCCGGTAACTCTTCAGCTTGAACTCGCTCTTCACGATCTTCTGGACGGATTGACGGCTGATCCTGAGGTCAGAAGCGCTGCGATTCATGCTGACTTCATCGTTGCGAGTAATTCTCTTTTTGATTTTTGCACGAATCCTCCGAGTGTTCGCAGTTCTCGGCCGTCCACTTTTCGGCATCTCAAGAGATGTGTCCTTGAGCCTTGAGAGCAGCGGAGACATTCCAGACCCGAGCCGCTCCTCAATGTCGCAAATCCGGAGTTCGTCCTTGAGCAGCTTCTCAATAATGGGGCAATGCAATGAAGTCTTCATAGCGAGAGTTCGGATGAACATTGGATCAAATGACTCATGCAGCTCCTTATATAGCGTCCGGACTTTCGAAAAGTTTCGCAACATTTCGAAAATATCCCTTGGCCCAATGCCAGCAAGCTTTCAACGCCGCGTCCTATACTTTTCAGTCACCCTGTAGTCCTGATCTGAACCCGATCGAACATCTTTGGAACCTCCTTGAGAGAATAGTTCGTGGTAGAAATCCAGCTTCAGAAACAATCGAGGAGTTGAAGAGGGCGTTAGAAGAGGAATGGATCAATATTGCGCGACATGAGGTCATGAATGTGATCCGATGAATGAGACGCCGAATGGAAGCTGTTATCAGAGCACAAGGTGGCAACACCATGTATTGCCTAGCAATAAATGCTAAATTCAGCAAATGCTAAAAAAAAAAAAAAAGGAAATCTTGCTTTAACTATTAATATTTTTAAAAAAGGAGACAGAAGAGCTTCTTGGCAGTTTTACATAAAATATTTATAAAGGTTTATACCATTCGCTTGCAGAAAGAGAGAGAGAGAGAGCAAGCTAGATTTACAGTCCGATTGATTACATTCAGCCTTTCAGAGAAGTCATTGAGAGAACTAATGAATACGAGATGCCGCTCTATAATGGATTTATTGACTATGAAAAGTCTTTTAATATGTCTGCTGTTATTAGAGCTTTCGAAATTGACTCTTTGTTATGTAGAGCTTATCAAAAATATTTATGTGGACACGACGATAATAATTCGTTTGCGCAAAGATACAGAATGAATCGGAATAGGCAAAGGTATCATGCAGAGATATTCCTAACCTGTTTAAAGCAGTACTTCAAGAAGCGTTCAAGAAATTATACTAAGAATAAAGACGCAAGACTAAAGATGCTACGGAATTGCAATTGACGATACAAGAACTTGCGAATGAAAGCTTAAAAGTTGCAAAGCTAAATTCATAAGAAAAGAAAGATTATGTTTAAAGAATTTATTGATAAGCAACAAATTAAAAGTTGGTAATTCTGAACTAGAGGAAGTCGGTAGTAACGTATATCTTTGATGACAAATTAGAACCGATGGAAGCATTATGCCAGAAGTTAAACGATGAATCGAAGTTATATGGAATGCTTTTGGCAGTAATACTTCAATATTGGAAGGAGCACTGCCAATGTGCTTAAAGTTTTTAGCCCATGCATATTACCAGTTCTAACATCTGTAGACATGGATGTTCACCAGAAAGCAACTCAAGAGACTGCAGACAACTCAAAAGAAACATGGAAAAATGCTTGTTAGGAATCGCACAAGTCCGCAAACGAAATTTATAGGTGAGAAAGCAAACCAGTGTCTGATATTATCATTGTAAAGCAACTCAAATGGAAATGGGCTGGTCATGTAGCAAGGCGTAATGATAATAGATGGTCAATATACATTCTAATTAAATTTTGAGGAAAAAAAGTATTCCGAGAAAGTTTTGTTGGATTTAATTGGAAGAGGAAAGCTTTCGACCGAAAAGCGATGATATATTGAATACCAATTACAAAAAATACGACAATCGATAATATAATGTCACAAATAGAATTTTTTTAAGTAAAGTAATACTTACCTGATTTTCAGCAAACTGATCTCCACCAAAGGCAGCTACACATGGTTTAATACCTCCAGTACCAAAGCCAATTAATACCAAGCTTATCAACGCAAGTGCCCTGAAAAGAAAATTAAAAAAAAATGAAAATATTTCCTATATACAGATTGTATGTGTAGACTTCTTCTATTCTAATGTACCCACAAACATTCCCTTATAATGATAATTTATTATAAGATGTATTTATCTGATCCTGAAAATAGTCAATGATAAGATGTTATTTTGTTGTTAATTCGTAGACGATTGAAAAAAAAACCTAAATCGAGTGCAGCAGTATTAATAACCTGTCCTTTCACTGAATAATTTCTACACCGCATTCCTGATAACTTAGTAAGGCTTGAAAGAAGATCCCCAATATTTAAGCAGTAAATTGGCCTAAAAGGACAATCCTTGGCCCCAAACTTTCAAGTCACTAAAAACTTATATTTATGATGGTCGAGTTTGGTCTACAAGAACTGAAAAATAACGCCCCTACGACGTCAGCAGATTTTGTTTTTCGGTTTCGAATGATGATCCACGGAGTGGTTTTATTAAGCAATTCTTACAGAGAAACATTCTTAAATAACAACTTCAGACTATCGTAGTTTTCTATCAAATGTCACCTGTGGAATTAGCGTTAATTTTTCTTTGAACGAAATGATTCATAAATATATACTTGGCATGAAACTGATGATGGAAAACTGAGGCTTTTTTTTTTTTAGTTTTAATGAAAATTAGAGATTTTCTTTAAACTCTTTGGCGGGCGGCGGATATGCACACTTTCAAGGCAAAAGGTTGTAGCGTTGCTATCAAGCGGGAAAAAAAAAAAAAAAAAACAAAAAAACACCTGGAGGAAACGATTTTTCGTTAAATAAAACATAAAAAAAGCAAACTTTTTCCGTGCAATTAATTGTAGGTCAGGTAAAGTGTTTCTGTGCAGTTAACTGTAGGTTAGGTCAAGTGAGGTATGACAGTTTCCAGGATGTATCGTTTGGAAAAACACCCAAAAAAAAAAACACTTTCCGTTTCGGTACGATCCTCGATTTTGCGATGGTTCTAATACGGCATTCTTCTTATTTTGAAGGGCTGCTTCCGCAAAAGAGTTCTACTTAAATTTCTAATTTTCTTAAAAAAATAGAAAACAGGACTTTTCAAACAATTTCCTTCCTGTATGTATTGACGAATTAATATTCTTCGAAAAAATTAAATTAGCCTTAATTCCGCAGGTGAAATTTCGTAGAATATTACCACATATGCTCTGATAGAAACATATGATGAGGTTGTATATTTGGCGTCATCAAGAGTCGCGTTTTTTGGGCTAAAATGAATTGATGACTAATATGAAGGGAAGAAATTTAATAGTTCTCTGAGGCGATTGTAGTTGATGACTACTGGTATTTCGAAACAATCCTTATTTTGGTAATCAGAGAGAAACACGTTGAGAACAAGATGGGTTAGATTCTTTTGATGTCCTTTTAGACACATCTTATATGTAGGGGGTGGACAAAATAATACGAACACCTGTGAAACGGCACAAAATCTTTATTAGTAGGGTGTTGGCCTACCCTTCGCCTGAATTACAGCTTGTATCCAACGCGGGATGGACGAATACAGGTCTTGCACAATGTTCAAGGGAATACGCAGCCATTCCTCGTGCAGAAAGTATGGAGGGAGGTAGAAACCTAGCAAACACTTGGCCTAGCAAGCACTTGAACACGATTATGTTCTGATCTTTACAATTTGAAGTTAAGATGTTCCACTTCATATTCATGCTCATCGAACAATTCTTGAACACACCGAGCAGTGGGAATGAGGGCGTTGTCGTCTTGGAACAGAGGTCGTTCGCCAGAGAACAGTCTCAGCGTAATATGGAGATGATCGCCGAAACCATACCAAGATGTCGCACCCCACACCATCACAACACCCCTTCATGCTTAACAGTAGGAAAAAGGCAGTCAACATGAAAGGCTTCTGTGGGTGTTCCCCACACACAAATACATATTTCCAGTGGTCTGAAATAATGTAAAGGAAGATTCGTCAGACCAAATGATGTGTCCTATGTTGTGTGTCCACTGTCTGCTTGCAGCACCATTGCCGTCGCTTCAACGCATTACGGGGTGTCACCAGTGGTTTTGAAATAGCCGCTCTGCCATGAATATTCTGGATAGTTTTGGTTGATAGGGGATCCAGAAGATGTGTGTTCATCTCGGAGGTTATCTCGGAGGGGAAACTGTATATTGTGCTAACAGGTCACTATCCGCTTCAACACCCGTCTCTCCCTATCGGTGAACTTTTGACTTTCGCCCGCTGTTGTATGTAGGCTGTCATAACAGTTGACATAGTGCTTCTTGCAACACCCAGAAGGTTGGCTGTTTTCGTCACTGAAACTCCAGTGAGGCGCGCTCTAATGATCATGCCTCTTTCGAAGTCTGAGAGGACTGACATAACTGCGTTTCACTGCTGTCACAGTTATTACATGCAAGTCGTACGACTGATCCTGATTGACTGATATCTCAGCCTTCACGGCCACTAGGTGGCAGACGTCTATTCTAGATGGTGTGACTCTGCTACGCAAATGAAAATTTGGCCCTTTCCATATGGATGTTCATATTATTGTGTCCACCCCTGTATATATACAGTGTTCCCGTACTCCTTAATTGGTAGCCATATTTTAAGAAAATATTTACACATTAGTGTTCAATGCGTATGTGTGTGTTCAACATCTTGCTGTACACACAAGTTCATACGCCGTCACTTCCTACTTGAGATTTTTGGAGCATATCCGGTGCGATGGTTCGAAATGCTTCCTTAACTGCATTGCGCAATTCTTCATTTGTAGCATAACGACGTTCAGACACATAGATCTTATGAGTCTCCACAATGAATTGTCAGGCGCCGTGAGGTCAAGACGTCGTGGTGGCGATGTCAATGGAGTTGGCGATGGTGAAGTACCGCGACCAATCCAGCGTTCTGGAAAATGTTCATGAAGGAACCCGCGCATAGTAATAGCGAAGTGAGCAGTTGAGGCGTCCTGCTGCAGCCATACACGTTCTATGATATCCGCGTCTTCAAGCTGTGGGTTTAACAATGTTTGTAACATGTGTAAATAAATTTCGCCATTAACATGACCATCAAAAAAATATGGTCTAAACAAATGACGTGTAATCATCGCAGCCCATATTATTCCTCTCCAGTTGTAATATTCTCTTTCGCAGAAAAGACAACATTTCTGCTGCGTGGACTGCAATAAATCGCACATTTCATCTGAAAACAGCAACTTTGCCCAGGACACTGCATTAGGGAATTGTGTTAACATAGCACGGCATGCTGTTACGTGCTGATCCCGGTCTCCATCCGATAACTATTTGACGAACGTCGCGACGCGTCGGGCAAAACGTTCTGACTTTTAGGTCTTCATGTGATTATGTATTGTTGTACTCGGTTCACCTAAGTTCAGTAGCACGTTTACGTGTTGATTTCACAGCAGATTGTTGAATCGAATGCTTCTAATCGTGTCTTTCTTCCACTCCGCGGCCTATCTTTAACATTGCCTAAAGCACAAGCACGTTTCTCCCAATTGAGCACTGTCGTCTTTCGAGGCGAGGCCTTAGTAAATCTTTCCTGGAATTCTCCCATTATGTATCTCAATTGTGTCGTGTGTTGTCGTTCGTGCACCCATACACCACCACTAACCTCTCCTCAATAGTGTAACTATTACCGCTTACATCTGCCATGGCTGAACACTACAAACCGACTGCAATACTCATACCCTTCCTCGAATGGCAATAATAGTAACAAATAACACCACCTGCATTCTAGTCTCAACAATTGAAATTACATTCAATAATAAATATTTACATTTATTACTACATAACAGAGGGTGCGAGAACTTCCAGGCCAAACTATAGTATATTAAGAATCGTAATAACAGTTATTTGAAAATATATATACTCCCTTTGGCTTTGAAAAAAACAAAAACAAATATAACATATATAAATCAATATAAATATAGGAGATGATACTTACGTTCGAGGCATATGCTGAACAGGGACTGATGATACAGAAAGTAGTACATTTCCAAGTATGTAAATAAGAGATATATAGAAAATAGTCCTGAAATCAAAGTAATCGTTTTAAATATGTAATTCTGAATAGAAATACTGCAGTGGTGATCTAAAGAAAACCTTACATTTATGGTAATGTCAGAGCAACATTTCAAAGATATTTTAAGATAATATTTAAGATAACTGCAGGAAAATCATAACTCTTAGTGATTTATACAATATAAAACTCTGGGAAGATTTTTTCTTTTCTAGAAGAAAGAAACTTACTTAAATTTTCCTATATATACATCAGAGACCAAACCTCCGAGCAAAGGAGTAAAATAACAGATCATTACAAATGTATGGAAGATGACACTACCATCTGTTTCAGAATAACCAAGTCCTGTGACGAGATAAAAAATCAGGATAGCTGTAAAAAAATAAAAATACAAAAATATTATTAAGACTTGTAATGATGTAATTTAATAAAAGAAAAACAGCTTCATTAAGGGAAATCTACATTACTGTTATAAATGTACAACCAAGATGCCTGTCTCTTTTTTAATTTGTACTGAAGGCACTCTACAGTCAGAGTAATATGCGTCAAATACGTTGCAGATTTTTTAGTTTTATTTTCTTAAAAATCAGAAAAGAAAAAAGAACAGTAACATTCTGTTATAGAATTCTCCAACAGAATTTTACTGTTCTTTTTTCTTTATTCAAAATCGAAAACATACTATTAAACATACATTTTTAAAAGTTTCTGTAGAATACATCATGGATATGAAAAATAGTTCCAGCTACCGAGCGACATAAATATTCCTTATATAACGACAACAAAATATATTTATAATGAAAATAGTAAAGGTCTATTTGATTTTAATTCAACTAAATGTGCACAATCCTCCTGTAATTCAGTTAACTCAACATATTGAAACCAAGGAAATTAAAAGTATTTCTCCTGCTTGTTTATTACTCCCTTAGTCCGAAAATATGTTATACAGTCCGAAAATATGTTATACATTTTAAAACAAATAATTTTAAAATGTATACCATATTTTCGGACGGAGGCAATACCAGTTACTGGACGACGAACGGTGACGATCATTTCGCTAGAAGACGGTCAAAGGAAGTCGTGGACGGAATTTAACAAAAGGAATATCAAAATGTATCCATAGCACTGGAATGAATTTGAAAACTGATTACCAAATTCATAATCCAAAATTTTGGATTATCGTTTCTTGGATCTCTGTGGTAGGATATTAAGAAGCGATAATAGGCTTCTCACTAAGCATCAAGAATTCGAAAAATTTTAAACCGATAGTTATAGACAGATGAATGAATTGTCATTTTAAACAACAAAAAAAAATCTATACAAGTTTCTCTTGTGCAACTACTACCAATCTGAGATTTCTTTTTCTTTAAGCAGTTACCAGTTATCTGTAACATTAGTTGAAAACTATCGAGTTACAGACAAGATTAGAACTTGAAGTTGAATATCAAAGCAAAGAAACATCTATTTTCTTTAAAATATATTTGTTATTTTAAAGGATTTTGGAACATCCTTTAAATATGGTATTGTGTGCTGCCCAATTATCAAAAATGGCTAAGAAAAGCATTTTACGTAATAAATCCGTGCTTTTGTATAAATTATTTGAAATGAGCAGACAAGAAAGCAACTAGCAGGTTGCTTTGCTAAAAAAGTTAATGACACTATTCCGTAAATAATGTAGATTATTCGATAGGCGAGGAATTACATAGCAAGGGATGGTAGAAGAAACATCCTTTGCTGTTAAGTACTGTCTCGCATTATTTAAAATAGACAATTACGTCATTTGTCTGCCACAAAAGCATTTGTGAATTGCAACTATGGAAACATTGCATATTAATTATCACGACATTTCAAAAACAAGTTCTATAATACTGAATCAGATATTCACAGTATCTGATGTTACAAATGCCTAAAAATATCCGCCTACTGTTTTCTTAAATGGAAGAATGATTTTAATAAGAAACTAGGGTGACCCGTGCGAATAATTCCAAAAAAAAAAAACCCACCTTTGAGAAATAAATTGTTTCAATATATTGTCAATAGATGGCGCCTTCTGCATTTTTATAAAAAGGTGTTTAAAATACATTTTTTTTAACGAAAACATTAATTCTCAACAATTTGTTTATTTTCGTCACTAAGCGGTGAACGTAATCTTCAAAATGATGTCTCAATCATTGATTTTGATGAAATATCAAGGGAGTTATGGCGTACCGACACAGAAACACCTTTGAGAAATAATCTATAAGGGTACTACTATTAAATCGAAGTAAAGCCATTACGACTTTTCTCAACTATAATGAAAGTGCCGGGAGATGGGTGTGCGCGCATATTAGTACTTTTCCGTATAAGATAATTAATCCGACATTACCATTAAATCACTAACAAGTTCAATTCATAGGAAGAAAAAAGCTGTTTTCTTACCTCTCATCCCATAGAAGGAAAATCTTTCACAGAACTCGTTTGCCATAATGAAAAACACCACTTTCGGATATTTTGGTTTCTAAAAGTAAAACATTTTAATTATTAGAATACAGTTAATAACTATGAAGTTAAAATTTTAATTTAAATGAAAGCATTTTTCCATTGTGAATTTAAAATTACTTTAACTACTGAATGATTAATACAAGTTAAAAAGATACCTGCAGATACCAAAACAAGACTAGCTTCTTGGAACAGATTAGATTAGTATCGCACTCGTATTCTGCAAATAAGATGGTCAGTGCAGTGAAAAAGAGGCTCTAGGGAAGCAAGGCCGAGGTGACGTCAGAGAATCAGCAAAACCGTCATTCGGTTTAACTAAGAATCCCAGTCACTATTTCTGGGATGGGTTCAAAGAATCTTCCTGAAAACCTGTCAAATGGACTGGACTTGATTCGAGTTAAGATTAAATCCTCGTGCCCATATCTTCATGAGCGGATGGATAGCAAAGAAGCCGGACAGGACGAAATGAGGTCGGAAGGCAAGTAAGAAGCCCTTTACCCATTTCTGCAGGGGACTACGGACCATCACAATAAACAGTAGTACAGATTGAACCATCACAATAAGCTCATAGACGAGTGCCTACTATTTGAGCTACCGAATTTACTGCTATCGAAAATGAGTTTCTACAGTGCAACTTGGATAATTCGAAGCTGAAGGGACCACTACAAAACTTCGAATTATCCAAAACTTCGAATTAAACAAGTTACATCTTTTAACTTTAATTTCAGGTCCACTGAATGCTTGAAAAGATTATTCTGTCAATAAGTAAATATTTATTCAGAAAGATCATGATATGAAAGACTTAAACACTGTATGTATGTAAACAAAATAAGATTTATATTACGTAAGCTACAGTACATATTACATTCAATACAGAAAATTATAGTTTTTCCAAAAAATTATGCAATGTCTGATTGTTTTGTAGAATTCAGTCGCTTAAGGTTAGCGAAATCATCAAGCATGTTTAGTGAACGGAAAACAGTTTCACTTATGTTGGTTTGTCCTTCAATGTACCGACGAAATTCGGCGCTACCCCGTACTCGTTGGTGATTAGCATTTCTTCTTCACACCCTTTTCCACCTCGCGAATGACGGCGACCTTTTCAGCGAACGTTAAATTCTTGTACACGCGTGGTTTACTGAAAGACATGGTGACACTGATAGCAGGAAGCTCGAATGGCGTCCGAAGCGTCACGTGTCGAACGGTGGCGGGAAAGGGATTTCAATTGTCACATGTCGAATTTCTTAACGATGAAACGCCGAAAAGTCGTTATGGTTTGAAATTTTTTATAAAAAAATTCGAATTAAGGAAGTTGAACTTCGAATTATCCACAATTTTTTAACATTGATTTAATAAGAAATTCAAGGGACTAAGAGAAATCTTCGAATTAACCACGATTTCGAATTAAAGACGTTCGAATTATCCAAGTTGCACTGTATATGCTAGACTTGGATAATTCGAACGTGGCAAAAACTGTTAATGTAAAGGCTATCGATGGGGGAATCAAAAACAAGACAACGACAAAAAATGGAGGCGTTATTTTAAAATGCTTTAGCCAAGTTTAAAAAAGCAAATTAGAAGATCAACTTAAGAAAGTTGAGTCGATTCAAGTTACCCCCATCATGAATAGAAATCTAACGATTATCTTAACTGGGATTTCCAATAACTATCAAAGCAATGACATAATGAATATATTGATAGAAAGTAATGTCGACCTTAATCAGAACATTACAAAAGACTTATTGATTAAAGGAATCCAAATATTAATTAACCCCAACAAGAAAATTTGAATTATTTCGGTGGCTCCTATTATTTTCAATTTTTTTAAGAAGAGGGGTTATATATTATTCGAATACTTAAATATCCCCTTTGAGGAGGAAATAGCAGCATTGAGATGCTATAACGTAATCAATTTGGGCATCTGGCCAACAAATGTAACAATCTATTAACTTGTATGAAATGTGGTGGCAGCCACGCACCGGTTCAGCGATTGTGAGTCCTCCAGAGTTAACTGCTCTAATTGTACAATCCTGAGTCCAATCACCGTGCTGACAGCAAAGCCTGCCCCTGCTACAAGAAAGCCTTGATGGCAATCAGGAAACTCATTATATATAAATGATCAAGTTTTGCCAATTTAACATGGGTAAAGGTTGGCAGGCTTGGATGGAACTTCAAATTATTATTAATGATTATGATATTTTATGTTTACAAGAACCCTACTTTGCAGGGAACTCCTATATTTCCATCATTTGGTCAGCACTACTCTATTCTACCTAGAGACTGTGCTTCAGGAAGGCCTCGATTCTGTATCGTCTATAACAATAAAAAATTTAGTCCACTTATTATAAGCAAGTGTCTTTCTAAAGACATTGTTGTCGCCGTTTTCCAGCTACAAAACCTCACCATCGCAATAGTTACCTTATACGCCCATAAGCATGAGGACTTTGTTCCTATGTTCAATATTGTCGAGGATGTTTTAAGAATTTATTCCCATACTATAGTTCTCGGCGACATCAACGCTCGACATTTTGTTTGGGGTGATTCTATGAGTGATGAAAGAGGGGCTGAACTGCTTAATTGGATTAACCAGAACAACATTGTCATATGGAACGAGAGTGAGTCTATCCCGACTTTCTGCTTTTCCAATGGCAGAAGTTGGATAGATCTTACTCTGTCTAAAGGACTCACAATCTCTGAATGGAGTGTGTCTGAAGAGTATCTGGGCAGTGACCATCGAATTATTTGTTTTGAGCTGGGCTCTTTTTCGGCTCCTATTCGATGGGCTTTTACTGCCTCAAAGCTGCCAATTGGCATGTCTTTACTGCATTAGTCGAGAGCAAATTATCCTACCTCTTTAATTCCATTGACATCTTGGACTGTGAAGAAGCGGCACTTGCTTTCCAAACAGTTTGCAAAGAGGCATGCGATCATGCTATTCCTTATCGAAAAAGTGTTTTTAAAAATACGGTTGGGCCTCGGTGGTGGTCTACTAGTTGCAGGAGTTGAGAGCTAAGGCCAGGGCATGGTGGAAAAAATATTTGAGATGTAGGGATCCACATGGGAAACGGGCTGTGTGCATGAAATGGAAGGAGGCCAGGGCAAATTACCGTAAGGTTTAAGCAATCTAAGTGGAATTCGTGGAAGAGTTATTGTGAGAAAGAAGCCAATAGTAATCCTTTTGGATTACCTTTTAAATTTCTAACTAATAAATTGGTTAATAATAAAAATCTTAAAACCGTTAAGGTAAACGATCTTACTTGGACATCTTCCACGGATGATGCGCTTCTTATAGAGTACTTCCCAGAGGATCGCCTTGAGGAAGATGACTGATACCTTAAACGCAAGGAATGAACAATTCTTACGTTACTGAAACAGAGGAGCCTGATGCTTTACATCATGAATTACTTCTAATTATTAGTAATTTAAATTTGGAATCCTCTGCGGGTATCGATCTTATTCCTGCTCGGGCACTTCCTTTCATTTTTCAGGTCTGTGGACATTTTTGGGTCCAACTGATTAATAAATGCTTGCAAAGCGGTGTCTTCCCAGCGGTTTGGAAAAAGGCCAGGGTTGTCCTTATTCCTAAGGGGGATGGCCGTTTAAGACCTCTTTGCATTCTACCTGTCATTGGCAAAGTTTTTGAAAAGTTTCTTAATAACAGACTGAACTTCTTTTTAAAACATAATAATCATTTTTCTCCTAGGCAATTTGGCTTTCGTAGAGATCACAGCGCTATCATGGCAGTTAGATCTCTTCTGTCCTTTGTCCGTTCTTTTAAATCTTTGGGACAATATGTTGCTGTGATTTCTATAGATATTGCTAATGCTTTTAATAATGCCTGGCACCCCAGGGTTTTAAAATTCTTAAGAAAGATTAATTGTCCCAGCAACATTTATTATCTTATTTCTTCTTTCTTCTGTGGCAGGTCGGTTGTTCTAGGTTCTTCTTCCCGTTGCGTTAACAAGGGATGTCCACAGGGTAGTAATTTGGGACCTACTCTATGGCTCACCATTATGGAAGACCTTTTTCACCGTTTTGATATCTGGCAGAGGAATTAGGATTTTGAAGGTGCCATAGATTTACAGTCCTTTGCTGATGACACGGTAATTTTGATTAGTGTCCCCACCATTAGGAAGATGGAGATCCTTTGGGACGCTTTTTGGCCCATTTTGAGCAAGTGGGCTTATGACAATAAGCTATCTATTAATGAGAATAAAACGGCGGCTTTATTTTGCTCTGCTAAAAAGGTTATTAAGAGACCTTAATAAAACAAATAATGGGAAAATTAAATTTGACAAAAGTCTAAAATATTTAGTAGTAGTTTATCTTGGATGGACCATTTTAGCTTTATTAAGAAAAGGATAGCTGTTAGTACTCACAAACTCATTTCCATTGCCCCTAAAAATGGAGGAATGGTCTCCAAAGTTAGGAAGCTAATTTTTAATTCTGCTATTAAGACCAAAGTTTTGTATGCAGCTGAAGTTTGGGGAGACACCGCTGGTTAAATTAAAGTTAAAAATATGCTTGACAGCATTGTAAGACCTTTTTTAATTGCAATAGCACGAACATACAGAACGGTCTCTACTGAGGCCCTATACGTTCTGTGTGGTATTGTTCCTATGGGGATCCAGGCCCGTCAAATTAAAGAACGTTATGAAAGAATTACTAAGGACGTATACGTCCAGAGAGTCCCACCATCTCATTGGATCCATCCGGCTTCTGCCATCCCATTAGATATTAATAATTGGGAAGAAAACTATATGCCATTGGATATCAAAATTTATACTGATGGATCTAAGGGCGAAGACCGAGTTGCTTCTCTGTCATCTACAAGGACGCTCTTGATAACACCTTTGACATCAATAGGAAACATCTCCCTGATTCTTCGTCTGTTTTTCAGGCAGAATTGGGGGCTATCTCCCATGCTATCAGTGTGTGCTGCGACTTATGGAATAATTGTAGGATAAATATTGCACTTATTTCAGACTCCCAAGCTACCTTACAAGCTATTTCTTCATGTTCCTACTCGAACACCATGTGTAGAGATATTTTTTATAATATCAGGGAACTGGCAGCTATGGGTACTGCATACATCTTTTCTGGGTCAAGGCACACATTGGTATTCGTGGTAATGAAGAAGCTGACAGGGAGGCCAAACGAGTCTGCTCTCTCGACGCGGTCACTTTTTTTCTGTCCCGTGCCCAGGTTTTTCTCCCATTGCCTTAAACGCTGTGACCAGATATAAATATTTTTCTTTTTTTTTTTGTCTATCTTTGTTTAGTTTGATGTTTGTGGGAGACCAAAAATCTGCTTTGTAGATACTGGTCTCCATGTCTACACTACCCTACAGTAATGGACCGGACACTAGCATATTTACATAAAATCACACGAGATCGTGCAAGTGCATGCGCGCACGTGATCAGGCAAAGTCCATTCAGACAGTTGCTACTTAAACGTCTATAGGAGTGTCGAATAATGCGAAGAATATGCGGAAGCGCATGGAATGTAGTGACTTTGAAGAGGCGTTATAGTTGGCTATCACATTGCTGCCAAGTCTATTCGTGCAATTTCGGTGAAATTATCACAGCCACGTTCAACTTTTGGTGATGTCGTTAAGAAATGGAAGAATACGGACGTTGGGGCACGAACTGCATGCGTTGGTCGTCCCGGAACCTGACCGAACGCGATCGACGTGTCCTGAAGCACGAGGTTCGTAAGAACCGCAAAAAATCCTCCGAATCATAAACAGTGAGTTTCTACAGTCATCAAGGGTTACGGTTCATCAGAATACGTTGCGGAAGGAATTGAACGCCATTAAAATCCATGGATGTGTTGCCGCACATTAACCACAGATCTCGCCATTCAACAGAGCCGCCAGACTCAAGTGGTGTTTGCAGCGTTGCAACTGGACTGTAGAGCAGTGGAAAACAATTTTATGGAGTGATGAGTCACGTTACACTCTCTTCCAGTCGGATGGACGTGTTTGGGTATGGCGAATGCTAGACGAATGTCTTTTACCCGAGTGCACCGTTCCAACTGTGGAGTTCGGTGGTGGGGGAATCATGCTGTGGGGGTGTTCCTGGGACGTTGGATGTTGGTGCGGGAACTTTGAACTCCGATGGCTACAAGGACATTTTGGGCAATCGGTTTGCTCCTTCTCTCTGGCAAATGCTTGGAAATGACGATTGTTACTTTCAGGACGACAATGCTCATGCCATGTTTCAGCCTCTGTCCAGCAGAGTGGCTGTAAAGCGGCTTAAATGGCCTGCTCAGAATCCTGATCTAAACCCCATCGAACATTTATCGATGCCGAGTTAGAGCATCGATTGAGGACCAGTGAACCACGTCCAACATCTACTGCTGCACTGGCCATGTTCTTGAAGTAGGAATGGATAAAAATACCCATAGCTCTGTATCAAAACCTTGTGAAAAGCGTGCCCCTCAGGGTGGCTAATGTAATTTCAGCACGTGGGTCCCATCCCGCTACTAAAACAGGTACATTTTCACGTGTTTTCAGTAATGCGCAGTGTCCGGTCCATTAGTGTAGGGTAGTGTATATACTAGTCTAATGTATATGCTAGACTTAAAAGCAGCAGTAGATTTAGATAGTTTTAAAATTTTCTGTAGTAGGAAATGCTCTTAAATTTGTAAGGAATCTTTATCATACGAAATATGTTTTAAAGCATATTCCTCGTGCTTTCCTTTGGACTACTATTAGACAGCATAGCAGAAAACCAAGACCTTAAAACTGATCTGTTGATTTTATTGGGAAAATGACTTGAAAGGCACTTTACCATTAAGTTATAAGTTGAATCTTTTAAATATTAAATGGTAAACTGCTAATTACCTGTCCCTGACCAGCCGCGGCAGTTTCAGCCTGGGCATCTTGGGCAGCTGCTAAAACAAAAACATAAGAATTATTTTTAAGGTATTAAGAATCATTTTTTACAAATTATGTTGCAGTTAGGAGGCGTGTCTTACTACATATATACATTAAAAAAGTAACAGTAAAGTCTTTTTATATTTTGAAAGAAAGGATTCGAAACTTTTTCTGTAATTCCCAATGTAAAACGATTGATTTGTTTTCAGTTTACTTATCAACTTATTTAATTTATTGTAGAAAGATAAAAGAAACACATGAATCAAAGAGATGAAATCAAAGCCTTGAGGTTTTTTTTTATAAATTTTCACTTCCTGTTTCACTTATTCAGTGTTAATCGTTATATCCTTATGATATCTAGCTACCACAGGGTGTTATACAGTAGTTTTTATCTATCGTTTGTAATGCTCCTTTAGTAAGTATATCGGAGAGAAAAAAGGTCAGAGCGAAAAGTTTTTAAGATTCACCTTTACTTCGAAATACGCATTCATGTCCGCCCGTTCCAGATTCTAGCTTATAAAAATTTAGAGGTTATTAGAAGAAAGCTCTCTATTAAGTTTGCTATATACCGAATCAAAGAGCTGGGGGGGCAACCAACCTGTTTATTATCCATCCGTCTGTAAATCAAAAGCTGAAACACTTATAGATAGTTTTGTGCCTATAAGGAAGGTCCTTTTCAATTTATGTAAAATTCAGAACAGTAGACAACGATCTAGGGGCCAAAAACCGCAACGTAAATGAATGAATAACGTTTGTTTTTGTTTTTTAACAACTTCTCATAGAATCTTAACATGCTAGTATTCCAAAGTTGGCACCTCAAGTATATCTTATTTTCTACAATGTAGAATATCTCCATAACATTCAACAGTTTTTAATAATCTACATTCGCATCTCCATCTTGTAGATGCAATAGATAGGAAAAAAACTTGTTTTCTTCGAGCAATTTTTATGCGTCACTTGTAAATGCAAATGATCATAAGACAAAATAATATATTTAATCATTTTGAATTCATTGAAAATGATTTCAAATGACAAGTTGTTAACAAATGACGTCAAGCTTTTAAACCATCGAAATCATTCTCCATCATTACTAATGATTGAACATTAAATGTCAACTCGAATTAATAACTAGGAGCTAACGTTACTCAAATCTGGCATTCCAGCTATTAAAATAAATGTCATTCCATTTTGTTATTAATGAAAATCATCTAGAAAACAGTTTCTAATTATAAATTTATGAAAACTGTTAAGGGGACTCGTATGGGAGCTTGGCTACCAAAATAGTATCAATACACATTGATCATAGATAAGAATTTAGGAACCTCAATCCACAAAATATGTTGCATTCCAATTCCATGATATACAGTCCACTTCTATTAAATACATTCTTTTTATCTTTTCAATTGCTCTTTGAATTGCTTGAGTTTCTTTCTTTCTTAATCTGCATAATCTTCTCAAACCAATTGGTTTGTAATCTTATTCTGAGGATATTCGAAAGCTAATTTACATATTAACTTTATTTTGTTTAATTTCTTTTTCTTTATATTATTATACGCAATATTTTATTTACAAGTAATGTTACTCCTGTTATTGATGAAATCAAATACAGCAAATAAAACTGTTAATTGGTTAAAAATTTTTACGTGCTAAAAAATTCTAATAAAGTATGGCCACCAATATAGCACACATTTATTAAAAATGTTTTACATTTAATAGGCTAATTATAATAACGATAAATTCATATTAAATTAAAGATTGATTTATTAATTAATAAAATTATAATTATTCAAAAATTAACAAATGTAATTATTAATTTATTTAATTGTTGAAAGGATTTTTCGCCCCCCCCCCTCCCCCACCAAGAACTTCCGACGTTCCTGATCCAAAGTGTGCATTGCAGAGAAGGATTTATTAACAATCTGAATTTATTACAAAGGAAAAGAAGCCTGGGGATGGATGAACACCGATTTACGTATAAGCATAATGTGTGTCAAAAATTTGACCGAAGGTTCTACTCATGAAAACAAACAATAAAGTTCAAATAATCATGGGTCTGGAAATGAATACTTTTCGCAAAAAATGTAGTTTTCATTATTTTTTTTTATTGACGTATTACGATGGGATAAAAGGCATCGATGGCCTCAACGCTCACCTCATCTTAATCCTCTGTATTTCTAAATGTGGGGATAATTAAAAACTTTTAGTTTATTTCCAGTCCAATCAACAGTCAGGACGAGTTGCGAGAGCGAATAACCAATATAACGAATGCTTTCTCGTAATACGGCAAAATCAAAGGATTTGTGAAAGAATTCGTTTATCAGTGAGAAGGCGAGCGGAACCATGCATGCAAGCCAACGAAGGACATTTTGAATATTTCTTATGAAGAAATAAAAGACGTTTCTTCCATGATCTGTTTTGACTCTTATAATCTCTTATAAAACAATGATTAATGTATTTTGCGAAAACTATTCATTTCCGGACCCATGGTTATTTGAACTTTTTTGTTTGTTTTACTGAGTTGAACCTATGGCCAACTTTTGAAGACACCTTTTGGATTCACCCTGTATGTAAATAATCTAAATAGATGTAATATTCTAAATTATCCTCCCTCATTCTATTTAGTAGCATTTTTTCAGATTCAAATCTTCCTTTCATTCGTCTGCAAGAATCTTTGAAGCGTCCAATATGCTATCAAAAAACAACATAAAACCAAAAAAGGAATCATACTGCTAAGTTTTATCTAAACATTTTTTTTTTTTCGTATTCTAAATGTGATGTTCGTGTATTTACTGCCAAAGTCTCTAATTTAAATTCTGTTCAGGATGCATCTCCTTCTTCAGCCTCCTCTTGTTCTAGAGCTTCCCTTCAACCATCCCAATATTGTTGTGATGCAAACTGATGACATAAGCTGATAACCGAAGGTGTGTGACCCTCCCAACCCCCTCTATTTCTACGTGTTCAGAATCCTTTCTATTGACTCCATCAAAATCACGTTAACGGGAACACTAACCCGAATATTTATGAGATTCTTTTTGCTGCCATCTGCAATGGAACTGTTAATATTCTAAAACAGTCGCTTTTAGTCTTTCCTGCCGCTAGAAATCCTTTGTTTTTCAAACTATATTCTCCCAACTTTTTATCAAAAATTGCCATAGTTAAATCACTAAAGCTAAAGTATATTGATATGTTAATTTTGCTTCTAAAATAAATTTTGCACGAAAAATTACGTTATCTCATTTAATGCATAAGGGTTTTAAAAAAAACTGCTTAAAATGGTTAAAAGTATTAACTTAAAGAAAGCGAAATACAGTCAACTCTAGATAACTCGTATTAAAGGGGGCGCGGTTACGAGTTACGAAAAATCCGTCTTATCGAAGGGAAATAAAGTGTGGCCTAAGGAATGAAAACTGATACTTTAAGTAATATTATACTTTAGTATGACGAGGTAAACAATACATATCAGATAAGACACAAATAACACAGCTAGGTATTGGAATAGGAAAAATTGAGATTACAATAGGCCTACAGTACTCGTATCTAAATACTGTACTGTATGTGCGGAACAATAAAATTGACACTTAACTTACTGCACTCAATGTTTTAGTCAAGAGTCTGATCCCACACTCTTTCGATAGGCCTATTATAGGAACACGACTATGGGTGCTGTGCCACTGTGATGATATTTTGCTCAGCAGATATAGGTTTGAAGAAGCTGTCAATCTTCTTCTGTGAATACTCTGATGTTGCGTCCGAACAATTATGTCACGTGCAGTCAATTATCCCCCTCTCCCCCTGCATTACACTGTTTCTATAACACTTTTAGACTGCCAGCTTGCATGTTACAAAATATTATTTTCGGTAAATTTTGTCCGAATTATTCGCAGTCCGAGATATCAAGGGTCCGTGTTATCGAGAGTTGACTGTACTCTTATTCCTATTTTGCTTGTTTCTTTAATTTTCCCTCAAAAAAAAAAAAAAAAACTAATTTGAGATTAACAATCACTATTTTAAAATCATTTTTAAGTAAATTGCTTAATCCGCTAATCCATTTTAAATTTATTATTCAGAAAGTGTTGCTGTCAATTTCTGAATTTAAAAAAAACTGTTATTACCGTATCATAAATCAAAGTGCTTCTACGATTTAAAAGATTATCTGTCTTCCGAGCTATGGAAATCTGAAGGCCTAATCTCACAGCAACTAAACTTGGCTTGCAAAATAACAGGATTCAAAAAGGACAACTCGACTTTTTAAAGATATTTCACATCGTCACTGATTAATTTCTATACAGTACTTAATTACACAACACTTAAATAGTATACGAAATCCTTTGCTGAGTGACAGAAATATCGACGAAAGCTCATCCTTAATAAACACTTCCTCTAATAATTTCGTCCTTTCCTGAACAGCATTAGGTTCATTCTAATTTGTTATTTAATTGTAAGTTATTTATAGTTCTCATTAAAATTCTTTCTATTTACTTAAAATCCATCAAACACACTTACACAGAAGGAAAAGATAAAGATGTCTTTCTATCTAGACAAGAACTTAAAATGTCAAAAATATGATAACATTTTATTTACAAAAAAGTTTATGAACTGCATTTATTCATTTTCGTAATACAGTAGTTTTTCTTTCCAGCATCTGCCTTTTATCTTTTTTGTTGCAAATAATTTTCAAAATTCTGAGATTATAGTGTAAAGCCTTCTCACTTGACTAAAAAAATGAACTGAATTTGCAATTAAAAATGCATCCTGCTAGTTGTGTCCAGAGTGCTGACTGGACACCCGAAACAATATTGGTATTGGAATCATTTTCAAAATTATTGGTATTATTTTATTTCCTCTATTTTAAACGATTTCTTTCCTTAGTTTTTCCTTTTTGAATATTAATAATTTCATTTTTAAATTTAACTTGTAAATTTACCAATACTTCTTCCTTTCAAAATTTCTATTTAATTTCTATCTTCAAACGATATTATGTCCAGACTCATTAGGTGATTTTTATAATACGATTAAATAAAATAAAATAAAAATAATTTAACAAATTTGATTTCAAAATTGTAATCAATATGAAAACTATTAACAGCATTTAATTATAAAATCACTCCATATCACATTAAAAAAAAGGAAGTTGTAAAAGATCATGCTACAATTATTATTATTTTAAAGGTTTCTGACAAGATTTGATTTACTTTGGATAAACTCTGATAAAAAAATACGTAAGCAAAACTTGTAATCAAATATACTAAAAGTTTTTCCGACATCCCAGATGGAATTCTTTTTTAGTGTTAATCTTCTGCCATTTGGAATAAATATTTCACTTACGTGGTTCTGCTGCTTTAGCTGGATCTTCTGCCATTTCCAAACTTATTGACGATAAAAGAAGCTTTCGGTTGCCATCGCTTTACCAAAAAATTCGTCCAAAAAGAAAGAAGACCGAAATTCGATTTTATTGGAACGATTCACCTACTGCCCTTACTAGAAATAATGTTTGGTCATGATAAGAGGTGATTCGGTACACGAGGTTCGAAAACGAAATTACCATCAATGACAGATTTTTAAAAATAGTGATGCCGTTAATAAAATTGATTGGAAGAATCTACACATCTTTTTAGAAAATTTTAAAAATCGTTAAATTTTTTATCTCGAAAAAATTTTTTTATACAAGATTTTAGAATTGCTTCCTCAATTTTCAAATATCCCTTTCAATATTTCCCATCACCCTATTACAAAACGAAACTGAAAGAAAAGTAATAACTTTAGGCTTAATAAAACAAACGAGTTTCTGTAGTTATACTGCAACGTAGCATTAGAGAACAAATAAATAACTATTCCAATAATTCATTTAATAATCTAATTGCTACAGCATTAGTAATTCATTGAAAATAATTTTAAATTTTTAAGTAAAATCAATTTTCAATAGCTATTATTCATACATGGATATTACAAAATGATCTTATGGTGAAATTCATAATTTTTGAAGTATCTGGAATTTCGGCACTTAAAATGTCATTATCTTTCTACTATTCAACTTAATTACACGTTTTAGGCAACTATTCAAGAAAATAATATAAGTTTTTTATTTTTTATTAAATGTGTGTTCTTAAAATTACAGGAACCGGTGGCTTTATTATGTTTCATTTAATGTAAACTTTTATTAAGTTCAGCAAATAATGAACTTCTATAATTTCAAGAATTCTCAATTTCGAAACAAAGCAGGATGTGAA
Source organism: Thereuonema tuberculata (assembly GCA_023159025.1). Taxonomy (NCBI): domain Eukaryota; kingdom Metazoa; phylum Arthropoda; class Chilopoda; order Scutigeromorpha; family Scutigeridae; genus Thereuonema; species Thereuonema tuberculata. The sequence goes on from JAFIDM010000001.1 coordinate 98,014,113, forward strand.
ATGATCCGAGATTTAATAAACTATAAATAATGATTCCTGTTATTCAGTTAATACTAGTATTTATTCTATCAATCTGAACACTTTATGAATTTCTCAGCTAAAATGGGTGTCGTTGCTTTTACACTTCTCTTAGTGTCAGCATTTCTAGCCGTTTCCGTTGGTGAGTGTAGCTTTTTTATTTTCTTCATAAACTTATCTTTATCTGAAGAAACTGAAAGAAGCAAAATTCATAACAAAAATACTTAATGGACGAAATAGTTATTTTTTTCTACTATTTATTATTTGTGTGGTTCCGGTAGCCCAGTGGTTTACTCGCTAGATTGTGACTGGAGGAGTAGGGTTCAATTACCGGCGCTGGTCAGGGATTTTTTTCTATGGTCATTACTTCCAGACGGACCCTAGGGTTCGCTCAGCCCTCTGTCAAAATGGGTTACTTAGTCAGCCGTTAAAGGCGGAAGGGTGTCGGAATGACCATCTGACCTCAACTAGTCCCGTTGGCCGAGGATCATTGTGAACCTAAACCTCCCTGTAACAAATCAAGGAATAAATACAACTTCTAAGCTATGGACAAAGAAATGCCATGAAATGCACTTGTAAGCACTTGATTACAGAACTTGATAACAGAAAAATTCCTTCCACCGGTTTTGGAAACGATGACTTAACTTATAATCTTTATTTTCTTCTTTTGTTCTTCAAATGATTATGTTTATCTTTTATTATTCAGTAAACTCCCGATTATCCGCGGAGTTGGGTGGCGCGGCAACCACGGATAAGCGAATTCCGCGGATAATCCGAAGTAGGACAAAAAAGGACGAAAATCAACACAAAAATGATTTTAACATTTACATTAAAATGGCAATACATACATTATAAACAATTATTTTTTTTTATTTTACTTTATTTTCTTACTTTTTAACAAAAAAAATTAGTTAATTGTTTTTGTTTTTTCGTATCGAAACACGAAAACCCTCTACTTAGACGTCGCTAAATGTGCCTCTTTTATTGTTTACCTTATTCTAGATTTAAAAAACGTTTGTTGATTCCGTAATTTATTGTACAGTAAAAAAAAAAAAAAAAAATGGTAATAGGAGAAGTCCGCGGATAATCCGCAAAGCGGATAATCGGGAGTTTACTGTAAATAGAAAATTAAGTACAAATCAGAAGCATTTATATTTTCTCTACACATTTAACAATAAATTTAATAATATTTAGCATCTCAGAAACCAATGAAAGTATGTTCTCCGAGTGAAGTCGAACCACTGAAAAATAAACCTAATCAGCTGTGTTACGAAGATTCCGAATGTGGTGAAGGCAAAACCTGTTGTAAAATTGTTGACCTTAAGTGCTGCTATAAGGGAAGAAGTGAGTATTAAATGTTTCTTTTTATTTGAAAAATTAAGTTACCTGATTGTTATATCTCATTTTTTTACTTAAAATTTCTATAAAATTTGTTAATGGAAAAGTTAATGGCAGTAAGATAATCATTAATCATGTTTAGTGCAAGCTTTATTGATTTTCTATGAGATATTAAAAGTGCTACAGGATTTGAGGCCATTCCATCACACATTACCGAATAACGTTGACCCCTGCCTTGCAATCGGTTTCTTCCAACTTACTTCACAGATACTCAATGAATTCAAGTCGAGGATTTTTGAGGACCAATTACGTTCTTCAACACTTACTACAATCAAATCATTCCCGTCCGACATTTGTAAAAGTGCAGCTAGGGAATTAGATCGGTCAAATTTAAGATGAAATAAAGAAGTGATGACCATTTGATAGTTATTATCAAATAAAGAATGCTTCATTTAACAACATGGGTAGTTTTAAAGAAAAATAAACTCAACACCTCACAAAGTTATGAGCACAAAATTTTCACCAAAAAAAAAAAAGCGTGTAAAAATGCTATTTTGTTGAAAATGAACAACGTAAAAGAAAAATACGGTATATAAATGAATGCAGCAGTTACAGGCGATCACAAAGACAAAAGCCCGCTAAAAAAAGTTTAAAAAGTTTAGAAGTTTAAAAAGTTGAAACGTTTTACGTCATGGATCCCATTGCTTTTATCTTATGACATATGTTGATTTCCGACTGTATTATTCCTCCTATTCTAGAACTAGGTTGTGTTCTTCGGCACCAATGCAGTACTAGTTTTTTTTTTTTTTTGACAGCGCCTGTTGTAGCAGCTTTTTTTTGCAAACTTAGGATCAAAACCTCAGAGACATATATACACAGATTTCCTTAAATTAAGGATCTTACAGAATGAACTGTTCTGGTTGTGCGGTCGGGATCAAATTTGTGAGGCGGATGCAGAAAATGCCAATACCATCTCCACATAAAAAATAAAAATGGTAGAACCCATTCTGTCTGAATAAATAAAATTCAGAAAAGCTACCTGTATAGTGGCAGTAGGGTCAGGACACAGGATGAATTGTGTGACAGTTTTGGTCACTGATTGTACAGTAATGTCAATCGTTAACCATCGTGTCCGTTTGGACCTGCAAACGAAAGGCAGAGTGATAGGACGTCTTGAGGCAGACGTCCACTTGCTGACCAAGTGGAAATGTCTCTTGCACTGAACGTGGGCAATCAGCGTGATGTCTCACTTATGGAGACGGTTCTATCAAAATGGAAATATTGCCCGACGCTATAACAGAGGACGTCCACATATCACCACACCTCGGGAAGATCGTTTTCTATTGCTAACGGCCAGACGGAATCCCCAAAGCACGGCACGCTACCTTGCCAGGCAGCAGAAACCACAGACATCTGTATCCAGACAAACAGTGTACAGGCGAATCTATTCCATTTGTCTGTATGTCATTAGAGCCATGAGGTACTTCCCCTTGAACCAAGCTCACCGGAAGGGTCACTTGTTGTGGTGCAGTGGACACGCACCATGAACACAGACAACAATGGAGCCATGTCATGTTTTCTGACAAGTCTCGGTACGGTCTAGATTGTGATTCACGACTGGAGGAAGAAAGGAACTAGGGCCAATTTTGCAATATTGTCGAACACGACCGATACGGGGATGGCAGTGTGATGGTGTGGCAGGCATTATACTGGGATCTTGTATACCACTGCACATCTTCGATTGAGTATACCTAACTGCCCAGTTGTAAGGGGACAATGTTCTTCACCAAAATGTGCGACTTTTCATGGGTACTGCTGGTCCAGAGTTTCTGTTCATGGGCGACTACGCCCGTAAGCATCGGGCTGAGCCGATGTAGTTTGGAGTGGCCTACACATTCCCCGAATCTGAATTCAATTAAACATGTTGCTGGATGCATTCCACCATCACGAATGCTACCAGAGCTAAGGACAGCATTGGTTGAAGAGTGGGATGCAATCCCCCAAAGTTTGCTTGATACTCTGATGTGCAGTATGCCAGCATTGCTTGCGTAGCTACTGAACACTCTTTATGCCTTCCACAAAAACCTAGATAGTACTCCAGGTGCTTCTATTTCAATGACGTTTCGGACATTTTTATTTCTTCTGTGATTGGCAGTGCTGCCACGCTTACATTTTTGTGTGGGGATGGTACGGGGAAGACATTCTGCACACTCCTTCTGCACTAAATTTCGTACCGACCGCACAACCAGAACAGTTCATTTTGCAAGACCCCTTAATGTAAGGACATCAGTGTAGATTGTTACTTTCGGGGGTGTAGGAAAGAGGGGTCAGGACCTCTTAAAAGACCATCCAATCAAAAAGAGGGAAAGAAAATAAAGTCTATGCAATACCTTTTCAGATTTCAGGAGGGGGGGGGGCCCTAAAACACCTACAGACTAGTATTTGTGGAAAGACACTCAGCTCTTTGCTATGGCCATTCCAATGCTTGTCTTTATTGGCAACGTAATTTTAATGCCTCTTTTAAACTTTTTCGGTGTTTATCTTTGTTTATCTGTACACCCTAGTCACTTTACTTCAGGGTGTTCAGTACTTCTGATCACAAAGTAAAGTATCTAACATTTAAAAAAAAATAAGGATATTTGTTATTAATTATAAATGCTTCTTCTTATCTATTTCCTTAAGGTGATTTTTTTTTTTTTTACTTTTGACAAAATTGTGTTTGTTTTTTTTTATTGATCCATTAGCTATTGATAACTCAGCAAACTTACCAATATTTGTGAGAAAATGAAAGATGCACATAAATAAACAAAAGTTCTCCCACCCTGAATTATTATCTCGGGAATCTGGAACAGTTTCAATCTTATTCAGATTGCGTGACAAAGTTGAGGTTATCATTTCAGCTCCCTAAAGTGGTCCACCACAATATCAACACAAATATGATTTGAAAAATTATTGTTTTACAAATATGTTTGAACAGAATTTTACATCAGCTCATTATTTTTCTCTTTTCTAGCCAGAAGAATTTGAACTCTGAAACTTGACAAAACTCTTTTAATATTCTCATTAATGAAAATTTTTTAATTCATATTTCTTTGTTCGTATCTTAACTTCCAGGATGTATGAAAGGCTTGTTTCAAGAGGAATGCGATTATTGCGAAGACGATAGCCACTGTAGAAATGAAGGAAGCAAATGCTGTCAAGTAGCTCCAACTCTCGGCTTCTGTACTGAATTGAGGGAACGATCAACTGTTCCTTCAAATGTCACAGATTACGAATCAATTTGTGTCACTGTTAAAAAGATTCCAAATAAAGAAATTACTGCCAGCATCAGAGTCACTTTTGACGAAAAGGACAAAGAAACTCATCAAGTATCTGCCTGGTGTTCTCCTAGAGTTGCTCAATGTAGATGGAAGAAAATCGAAAGATTCTAAATCTACATCTAAAGTATTCCTTTTTATCTCCTATTTACAATGTTAAGTACTAACATTAGCTTAAAAATAATATGTAACACAGTTATAGAAATAAAATCACAAAAGATAATAACACTTTTTTTTTTCCTTTATTAAGTATTTTTTGTTGTAAAACAGAAACATGTTCATGCTTTATAAAGGATTTCTTTATTAATATTCACTGAAACTTATCCAACATTTCAATACATAAAAACCTATGCTAGAATCAGTAACTTCTCACTCCAAATTTATTTTTATTTATGAACTACACTATGTAGCCAAAAGTATTCGGACACCCATCTAACTAAGGGGATCGGGCAGGTCAGGAGGTTTGATGCGTCATCGGACGCTATAACAGCGTTGGTGGGGGCTTGGGCTTGTCATAATTTTGCGTTCCCGGTAAAAAGAGTAAGTCAGGCGAGCTCAGTGACTTAGGACGTGGCGGGATAATCGAATGCCACCGTTGTAGGAAATCGGTTCGTGAAATTGGGTACCTGCTGCCGTGCTGAAATCAACTGGGAGTGATGTAATTTTAAAATGGAGACGTCAAGGCAGTGAAACGAGAAGCTAATCAAGTAAGTGAGTTCATGATTTATTAGCTAGGGATTTTCGTGAGTAATCACATCGAGAATTATTACGGAATATGACAGAACTTAGAAGAAATTACCTTCAGTGATAAGGGCAACATTTAAAGTTAAAGTTTGAACAAGTTTATTAATTTCACATAAGGTGAAAAGCGTTAGCCATTAGTAAATAAAATTAACTTTGTTGATTTCACATAAGGTGAAAAGCAATTGTCATTTGAAAATAGAACGGTCTATGATAGATTTACAAATGATAATAGAAGTATTAAAACCAAATGAATTTTAGTAGAACTGTATTTAGTTGATGAACCAACTTGCGTGAACTTTTACAATTGTGTAATCCTAATTGGAACTTTAAGAAGAAAAGAATTACACTTGTCCTCCAATGGGATTTTAAGAAGAATTAATCAGTTGTAATGTCAATATTGCGACAGTAAGTTATCTATTTATGTTATAAAACATTCTCTTGACTTTTGCCTTATTTTTTAATTGTTAAATTCATCACTACTCAACTTTGCTGTTTAAGCAACTAGCTTTAGCTGTGGCTAGAAATTTAGATGCTATACTCTTAGATGAGAATTATACCACCTTTATTTTATAAAATCATAATTTTTTTTACATTTATATCTCTGTATTTCTTACAATATGAGACCACTTCTCCATTTCCTTATTGATCAACATACACAAATTTATATTACATTTCCCTTCATATAACATCTTTACTATTATCTCTTTCTCTGTAAGTTCCTTTTTATCTCTTTTTATTCATTTATCTCTTTCTATTTTAAAACTTTCACAATATAAAATGATATGTTCCAATGTTAATTCTCCTATATTAAAAAATTTACATATATTTTCTTCTTTTTCGTTAGACATATTTAAATTGTTATAATTTCCACATCTTATTTTCAAATATATCTTTTTTATCCATCATTTATCTGTTCCAATTAGATAATATTTCATTATGTTATTCGTATAAATATCTTTATACCAAATATTATAACTGGACGCTACTATTTTATACCCACTCTTTTATCCTCCACTCTTTGTTATTTATTTAAATACATTTTTATTTCCAAACCTAAACTTTTCCTCCATCCACTCATCTGATAGACCGATACTATTTAAACATTTTGAAATTTCATCTCTCCATTTGTTTCTTAATCTTAAAATGAGATTTTCTTGGTTCGGCCTGGGTACCTTAGTTCATGTGAAGGGCAGCATGACCTCTTCAATGTATAGGGCCATTTTGAATAACGCTGCCCTCTCAACTCTATTGGAACAGTTTGGAAAAGGCCCGTTTCTCTTCCAGAAGGATAACTGTCCCGTACACACATCGATGCTTGTGCGGCCGTGGTTTGACGACATGGGTAGTTCACAATTTGACTGGCCGTCGCAGAGTCCCGATCTCAGCCCCATTGAACATCTGTGGGACAAAATAAAACACAGATTACGTGCCCGACAACATCGCCCATCTTCCGTGGCCGGATTCCTTCAGCTGTCACGGCCGCCTGGAAGTCAGTTCCTGCGACCACCTGTCAAAACCTGGTAGAAAGTCTTCCCAGACGTGTACAGGCTCTCATCGATACAAAAGGGGGACCGACATCAAATTAATACGTGCTTCAGGAGCCTTCGCGTCTCGACCACGGGGTGTCCGGATACTTTTGGCCATATAGTGCATCATCAATACGTAAATTATGTACTTTTATTCTTCTTCTTTTATTTTACGATTTATTACTTTTAAACAAAGTAATAGTATATCAAAATAATTAACTTATTTTGAGATGTGATCCTTGCTTTATAAAGCTGAATAGAGATAAACAAGAATTCATTAAAAACACAAAATATCAAAAATAATTTTATTTTGTAAATATATTTCTGTAAATATAAGTATAATTTTATATTTCTTGACAGTTCCAAAATTCTGTTAAAACAAATAGAGCAAGAACAGTGAAAAAGTGCACGCTGGAAACTACCGTGCAATCACTTGTCTCCCCACACTTTACAAACTTTTCATCTCCTGCCTTGCAGATGAAATCTACAAACATATGGAGACACATAACAACAGAAGGACTGTCACAGGAATTTCGAGGGTTGTAAAAAGTAGCTCCTAAAGTGACTCGGTATTCCTGCTGCAAGCGCGCACAAAGAATAGAAATTTACGCATCATGTATAATACATCGACTATAAGAAGTCGGTCCCATGTATTCTTGGCTTCTACACACTGTTCGTCTCTGCAACATACAGACTAAGATCACGGCATTCTTAGATGCCACGATGAAGTGTTCGAACACAACATTACACCTATGAACCTCCAACACCTCCATCACTACGCTCCCCATTCCCATAAGGAGAGATATTTTCCAGGGAGACTCCTTGAATCGTCTTTAGTTCTGCCTCGCCTTGAATCCTTTGAGTCATATGCTAGACAACTCATCACTCCATTTAGCCGACAAGATGTGTGTCAAGGCCGATACACATCTTACCTCCCCTGGATCTGGAAAACCCTTGCGCAACACTCAACACCTCCCAGCTCGTCATCGACATCGCCACGAACTCAGCCAATCTCTTGCCGACATGGAAGCTGTTTCATGCTGACCAGTGGTGAGCTATTCGGGTGGCAGTTTATGATCACGACTCAGGACCACCAAACACACACGCAACTGTAAGAAACATTCTGCAAGACGCAAATACGCACAACGATGCATGCAGAAAGTGCCACAATGCACATGAGACAATAGACCACGTAATATCTACTTCCACCTACACAATCAGATAGCGTCGATCGTATATCAACACCTAGCACACAAACCGCTCACTTTTTAACAACACCTAGACCTGTATTGCAAGTACACACCACACAGCTAGTTAAGAATCACCCACACATGGGTGAAAATGTCTCTTGCCAAGCGCGTGTAGGAGCACGTGCGCGTTTAATTCCTCGTTCAATTTTATTTAAAAATCGTAAAAAGATTCATGGAATATTTCATTTTTACTTCACCATCAGCTACTTAAAAAGACGCGTACAACAATATAACATTGCTATTTGCAATGTTATCCGTTGAATTTCGGCAGTTGAAGAACACCAAGATAATAACCTTGGTTTATTTGAACCATAAGCTTACAGTGATAACTCACCAGGGTAAATGTTAAGGATTATAGCAGAAGTGGTCGCCTTGGTGACAAGAGAACAATAACTATACTTAAAGTAGGCCTCGCGGTTGGCGTTGTAACTAAGACATTGGCCTCTCACCTTTGAGTACCGGAGTTCGGTTCTCATGTGGATTTCGTGAAAACAATTTTCACGGTGGAAAGAAGTTCAACAAACAGAGCGATCGTGTTTATGCAAAATCTGTTCAAGATATCCATGAAGCAAGAGAGTTCACAACTATGAGAGTTAACAACCCAGTTGTGTAAATGGTTTGGGCAGGAGTCAGCTGGTTAGGGAACTCCATTGCATTACCTAAAGAGTCAAAGTTTCGACAAAAGTTTATCTAAATGAGATTCGGGAACCAATTGTCAAGTCATTCAATCCTTCTTTGGTCAATGGATATCAATGGACATTGCAGCAAGACTTCGTTACAACTTGGGTTCGCTCAAGCTTGGTTAATAGACAAAATTCCTGGTTTCATTTTAAACTCCATTGGCCGCCTGCATAACCAGATTTAAATCCTTGGACTACCCGTTACGATCGAAGTTGGAACTGAAGGCTTACTTTTAATCCCATACAAGCATCGCCATTCTCAAGAAGATGTCCATGGAGAACGTGCACAGCGATATCGACAACTGGAGGCTGAGGTTCTAAGCTTATACTAAGGCAAGGATTAGAAGTTTCCAGATATAAATTTATATTTATTCGTAGATGATGGAATACTTCTAACATTTAAGTAAAATATCAGTAATTTGTTGTTTCTGCTCTATTTTTTTGTACCAGAATTTCCGGTACAAAACTATTAATTGCAATAAAGACAATTATTATCTTATGGCTATTATATCAATTGGTAAACATTTATTAATGTCTACTTGAAATTTTGTCATGTCTACAAACGATGCGCCTTAGAAAAATCTGTAATTATTACAAAAGCCACAAAAACAAAGAGTTTTATATTAAATGGCACTGTATACCTTCAACCTTAACAGTATACCAAAGCAGTGATAGATTTGTATTCAGCATCCTTATACATTCAATCAGCAAATAAAAGAACATTACCAATTTCTTTGTTACATCATGTAATACATAATAAGCATTTGACTGGTTTCATTAAAAAAGAAAATCTCACACCGACTAGATCCCAACAGTGTTCAGTAACAAGTTATCACCGTTATCAGGCAAACAGTGGAGTTTTTCATATCTCTGCCTAGAAATCACAAAATATGACTTACCATAAATACGAAATCGGATGTTGGTCAAGCAATGAACATCTTTTGCTTCTCCATTAGCCGATCTTTTTTTTTTTTTTTTCTGGTGGACCATGATTTCCACCAGTTAAATATTCTGCACTGAGTTTATACAAGCATTTATAACTTTATAATGTGCAAAGTAATATAGACTTACGTAAATATCCAATCCCCTTTCTCTTTTTTTATCTTTTGACAAATTATGCCTCCTTCCGCTTATATTTCCTCCCTTTATAATCCTCTCTTTGCTTTCTTTGATTGCAAGTTTTTTCTTTGGCTGAAGATGATCTTGAAGTTATCCGCAAACGTCCTGGCTTATGGTAATATGGTTTTTTTTTTTTATTTTATTACTTATTTTTTTATATTTGATTTTTTTTTATTTGATATTCGATTTTGGATAATTATTTAATCCACATATTAAAGTTGAATTTATAATTATTATTATTATTATTAAAATAAAAATAGACAAAAAAAAAGATCCCAATAATATATATATCTATATTATTCTAGCGATGTGTAACTGCAAGGGTAAGTTTATAAAATATATGCGGGCAAACATCTAATAGATTACTATCTTCTAACTTGTATGGTTTACAAAGTTAGTGGTTATTTATTTCCATTTAATAAGTCAAAGTTCTGTGAAGGAATTTCTATGTAACTTTCACTAATTTTAAAGGTGGAAGACATAATGATTCCTCAAGACTAAACAACTAAAAATAAAAACACAACAATTAACGTCGAATATTTAAACATTTGGTGGTTACAATCTCCGCCGCAAAAGGTATTGGTCCACCAAGAAAAGTAAAAGAAAAAGACAAACTAGAAAAAAAAAAACCCTCTAAAGGGTGAAAGAAAGGAGGTATATGATCTAATGTCATTAACTTTCTACTATTCTACTTAATTAAACGTTTTAGGCAACTATTCAAGAAAATAATGTACGTTAATTTTTATTAAATGTGTGTTCTTAAAATTACAGGAACGATGATTTTATTATGTTTCATTTAATGTAACCTATATTAAGTTCAGCAAATAATGAACTTCTATAATTTCAAGAATTCTCAATTTCGAAACAAAGCAGGATGTGAAATGATCCGAGATTTAATAAACTATAAATAATGATTCCTGTTATTCAGTTAATACTAGTATTTATTCTATCAATCTGAACACTTTATGAATTTCTCAGCTAAAATGGGTGTCGTTGCTTTCACACTTCTCTTAGTGTCAGCATTTCTAGTCGTTTCCGTTGGTGAGTGTAGCTTTTTTATTTTCTTCATAAACTTATCTTTATCTGAAGAAACTGAAAGATACTTAACAAAATACTTAGGGGCTGTCCATATATTACGTCATCGATTTTTGCCGATTTTTTATCCCCCATCCCTACAATCATCCTACCGTCATAATCCAAAACCTTCCCCCCCCCCCACCTCTCACGCAAAATGACGTCATTTTCTAAAAGCTATAAATGTGATGGATTACTCCGACAATTAAAATCCACTAAGATTGTAAAGGTAATTGTTTATTTACTACAGTAGAACCTCGATTAACCGAAGTGGTCGGAACCGGACCTCCGTCGGTAAATCGAAAATTCCGGATAAAAGAGAGCACTTAAAAATTGCCGTCAGGAGACCGCAAAAAATTTAACACCTGTTTTAAATATGTATACAAGTACAAAATAACTAAATGTGATGTTTTTAATTATATTACTATAATTAGAAACAATATTCAATAGATGTCACAAAAATCAGAAAATGCAATGTAAATGTTTATATGACATACGATACATATTTTACATTGGCTTAAACGGAAGTTTGCTCTGCCGTAAGCATGACTGATGTCGTTTAGCCGCTTTGTCCCGAAGTTGTTTCAGTAGCAAAAGTTCTGTAGAATCAGAGCCAGTCTGTTGCTCCAACCACATCAGTCCTTTAGCAAAATATTCAAAAGCATCGGAGTTGCTTATTTTAGAAGTTTCGATTACCTCATCTTCATCACTTCCGCTGTTATCGTCATCGCTATTGCGTTTTCGTTTAGTGGGCTCCAAGGCGTAAATGAATGTTCTACATTTCGGTAAAGCCAATGCTTCTGAGTCGGACAGAAAATAGCCAATAGAAAGGCAGAAAGCAGATGGTCTTGGAGACGAATGGAATTTCCGACAGTAGGGGGGATGGGGGGGGGGAGAAAGAGATAAGATATTTGCATGTCGATACTGGCTGCAGTAGGAATAGCTGCCGCCGAAGATGACCTTGAAGTGATATTGTTTATTTACCAAAAAAAAACTTAAGGAAACCGACGTCTGTTAAATGAGTTTCCGGTTAAAAGAATTTCGGATAATCCACGTTCTACTATATTTTTCCATGGGGACTTCACCCATTCCTCCAAACTATGAATCACAGACATGGGATTCGCTACAGGTTCTCCTGTTGTGCTCGGCTCATCCACGTCCACCTCAGCCCACTTGACATCAAGTGCCTGCCCCGTGACGCTGTCTCAGTAGCAGAATTTTCTGTATCAATCTGCAGCACCAGTTTCAGAAGCCAAAATTTCGTGCAACTCCGAACGATGCAGAGCCAAGCTTACTATCATATTAAATTACTGTCATTTTAAAGCAAAATTTGCATTTTAAAATATATGACCAATAATACATGCAGACAGTAAAAAAATATTTATACAGTTTAAAATTGAAATTGCAGTTAATGCAAGCTAAGAGAAAAGTAATACCTGAAAGGAAGTAATACCTCAGGCTGAAAGTAAAGAAAAGAAACTTAAATACAGTTTAATCTTTCAAAATTATTTATTATATAACTTAGTGAAAACATGGTAAGCATTTATCTGAATCATTAATAACTCTACTAACTACTTTCGAAGTAACAGCATGTTTAAAAGACACATGCTTAAAATGTTGAAAGTATGACATCCCATATTTTTCAACTAATGCAGCTTTCAAAAATTTGCGTATATGCTTACATCCACTTTCAGGACCATTAAGCATAATAAATACACGCATATCTGATGTACCAAAGTCTTCCAATGAGCCATCATTATCTCTTGGTCTTTTTACCATCACATTGCTTATTACTGACCCCCAACTCTCACATATTGCCTCTGACACAGGGATTGACATACAAAACGAGAAAAATTTTAGAATAGGGGTGAATTTATGCTTCAGCCATACCATAGATAACTTAAAAAGCTTTCGTAAATCACAAAGTGACACTTCATCTCTGTTTTTAGATATTTTATGCTGCATCCAAGAACATAGCACTTTATATTCAAAGAAAAAAAGTGTCCTTATCAAAATTTGTAAGGCTAAAAGGAAAGTCGCTGATATACTCTGAGAATGTCTCAGAAGTGAACGTAGATGCCAAATGTTCTCCAGAAACATCCGATCGTGGATATATCAAATGATCAAAGTTAAAAAGACATCCAGCTTTTGTATCACAGTATCAATACATTCATTTTTTCCCTTGGTATAAAGATCAAATTTTTCCAAAATGTTTGTGATGAATTTGATAAAATCCTTTAAATCACTTTTAAAATTTGAATTCAGCTGATTTTTCTCCTCTTCAGATAATTAGCTGTAGCAGTTGATCTTAATACTTTCGAGCTTACAGGTTCATCAGGTAGTGGCACACATTGGTAAGTGCAAAATTTGAATAACTCTGTAGCTGTTTTTGAATATTTGAAAAATGAATCTGGAATTTTTTCCAAGAATTGACACAAATCATCAACTGTTTTTAAGTCGGACATTGTATCAATGTAATTCATAAATATTTTTAAATGTGAGTAAAAATTATTAATTGATCTTGCATAGTCCCAAGGAAGAATTTCAACTGACTGAACACATTTCAAAGTTTTAACTAAAATGCCATATAAATCTGCTAACAAAAATATATGGAATCTAGTGGATTTGTTTAACAAATTATCCCGTAATGCAAATTGCTCCATATCTTTTTCACGAGCATATACGAAAAATTTATAATCATGTATGAAAGTATTAAATACTTCCATTGAATAAGCAGTAAACTTCATTGATTTGAAAAGTTTTGGTTGATACAAAACTTCCTCAAAATCTATTGAAGTATTAACAAGCTTTTCATATTTTAACCCCTGCATGAATTCCTTCATACATTATGTGCCTTGTATGAGATTATGTACCTTGTTAATAATATTTGGCATTTCAGCATTTTTCTCCATTAATTCAAAGCGGAGCATCATGTCCCAGGATGCTAGAATATTTTTCAAATTTAGCTCATCTTTTATATGGTTGGCAACACCTAACTTTATGTACTGCCCATCTATAGCTACGCTAGCTAAGTGCTCTCTCACATATTGAGCATCTAAACCAAATTTAAGAAGGGTTTTAAGGATGTTAGATGATAGGCCTTTACCAGAAAAATCATTTACAAAATTATGTTCCAGATAAATAGAATGAAAAAGATTGTTTATGTTAATATCAAAAATTGGAATTCTCAATCCTATAATATGCTTGCTACGATGGTTTACCGTTATCTTATCAGCACTTGTAATAAAAGTTGCGATTTCTTTCAGTAATACAGAATGTGGATATGGCAAGTCCAAGCGAAGAAATTCCTTTGAATGATTTTTGTTTCCAATATCACACCCACTGTTATGCATGATACAAACCAAATCTTCATACGATTCATACGACAATTTTTTTATATATATGAAGTAGGCAGCATTTGCACAGTTAAGTGCATTTAACTTCCTTGCCTTTTCCATTTCTTCCGATTCTTTTTTTTTCACAGAAATAGGATTGAGAATTGTAGATTTATTTGTTTGACTGCATATGTCTTTTAACATCAATCTTTAAATTTCTAAAAGACCTTGGCATTACATCATTTTCTGCGAAAGTTTCACCATTTTGGAAATTATTAAGTAAACTGTTTCCACAATTTGAGCATTGAACCCATCATCTATTCTTATAAAACATCTTGCTCATTTAAGAAGTCTGTCAATGGAACGGGAATTCGTCAAGAGTTCTATCCTTTCTTCATCTGTCAAATCATCTGCAGTTTCAACAGCAACAGAAGTTTTAGAAGTAGTTTCTTTATGCTGTGCCTGGAGATCTAAATAAATAAATATTTTTTTCTTAAAATCATAAAATTTATGGCTGAAGGATAAATGAATCAAATGTTGCGGAAGAAAACACTGAGTTTTACCAGGCTCAAAAATGAGACTTTTGCCTCTTTTATTAAGTAAATGTAGTACCCAGAGTAGTTATATATATTTTTAAGTAATATTATGAGAAAATACTTTTCATACTTACTTACTTTTCATAGTCTTTAAAATCCGTTCAAGAAGTCCATTATTTATGTCCTTATAATAAGTATCAATTATTTTTGCTTTTTTGCAGTCGAATGCTACCTACTCACTCGGCGATTTGTGAGCTGAGTATTAAAATTTATTTTAGTCATCTCAGATTAGCAAGTCTGCCGCGCTTACGATAAACGCATTGTAAGGTTTTTGGCGAAATTGAGTTATATATATATATATATATTTGAAATCAGGAAAACGAGATCTACAACTTTCTCAAAATGAAATTGCATGATTTCGTCATGAACAACTTTCATGTTGGTACATGTCTTGTAGTTCCGGAGATACAAGCAAAAGAAAAATAAAAACTTTAAACGTGTTTTTCTTGAAAAGTGTCGAAAACTAGTTAGTGCGTTTATCGTAAGCGCGGCAGAAGTGATGACGTCATTTTTGGTAAGACCCCCCCTCCCCATGCATCACGTTACCGTCATCCAACGACCAGACTCCCCCCCCTAATTTTAAATGACGTAATATATGGACAGCCCCTTAATGGACGAAAAAGTTATTTTCTTCTACTATGTATTCTTTGTGTGGTTTCGGTAGCCCAGTGGTTTACTCGCTAGATTGTGACTGGAGGAGTAGGGTTCAATTACCGGCGCTGGTCAGGGATTTTTTTTTCTATGGTCATTATCTCCAGACGGACCCTAGGGTTCGCTCAGCCCTCTGTCAAAATGGTTTCTTAAGTCGGACGTTAAAGGCAGAAGGGCGTCGGAATGACCATCTGACCTCAACTAGTCCCGTTGGCCGAGAATCGCTGAGAACCTAAACCTCCCCCACACTCAAAGTCCTGCACGACTAATTTTTAATTAACTCCACCAGCAAAAATTTAAATATTTCAGTATTTGTATTTTATAAAGATATTCAGGGACTAGAAGATTTACAAATAGGAGGTTTTTTTTTTTTTTTTTGCTGACCTGTATTACTCCAAAATCTGTAGAGGATATGACTGTTTTTGGAGTATGTAACTCGCCATTTTCAATATTTTTTCTAAATCCTATATTTAAATGCTATGAATGTTAGAGATACCTGGCGTATTGCTTGTAAATATCTACGATACTATCAAAATCGAGAACATTCTAAGATAGTGAAGTAAAGGACTTTTCTTTTCTTTAAAAACCACTGTCTTTTCAAATCATCTTCGTAATGCATTTTCCTTTACGAAGTTCCACCATCGCTGGAAACAGATAACAGATTTCATTTCGATGCTCAGATTGAGAATGAATCCACATTTACGTAACAAATCAAGGGATAAATGCATCTTCTGAGCTTTGGACAAAGAAATGCCGTGATGCACTTGAGTTCTATGTACGATTTCTAAGCAAGATTAGCGAAAAATTCCTTCCACCGGATTTGGAAACGATAATTTCACATATCTTTACTTTCCTCTTTTGTTCTTCAAATGATTCCGTTTAGCTTTTATTATAAATAAATAATTAATTACGAATCAGAAGGAAATATATTTGCTCTACACATTTAACAATAAACATACTAATATTTAGCATCTAAGGAACCAATGAAAGAATGTTCTCCGTCTGCTGTCCAACAAATGGAAAATCAGTGCAAGTTCTGTCTCAAAGATTCTGAATGTGGTGAAGGCAAAGTCTGCTGTAGTCCTCCTAAGCTTCAGTGCTGCTCTAAGGGAAGAAGTGAGTATTAAATATTTCTTTTTATTTGAAAAATTAAGTTACCTGATTATTTTATCTCATTTTTTTACTTAAAATTTCAATACAATTTGAACAAGTAGAGAATAAAGTCGATAGCAAAGACTATTTTATTTCTTATTCATTTTCTAAAGATAATGGCAGTAAGATAATCATTTATAATGTTTAGTGCAAGCTTTGTTGATTTTCTATGAGATATTTAAAGTGCTACAGGATTTGAACACATTACCCAATAACATTGACCCCTGCCTTGCAATCGGATTTTTCCAACTTATTTCACAGGTACTCAATGGTATTCAGATCGAGGATGTTTGAGGACCAATTAAGTTCTTAAATACTTACTACATTCAAATCATTCTTGTCCAAATATCGCTTTGTAAGAAGGTGCATTTTCATGTTGCAATACATGTCCTCCGACTTTTTCCACAAATTTACGAATGCAAAGTTTTCGAGAATGTTATAATACCAAGTGCTAGAAGATGCTAGAAAAAGTGCTAGAACTAGACGGTATTGTAAAAGTGCAGCTATGGACTTAGGTCGATCATCTTTCAAATTTACGATCAAATAAAGAAGTGATGATCAGATAGTCATTATCAAATAAAGAATGCTTTATTTAACAACATAGATAGTTTTAAAGAAACATAAATTCAATACCTCTCAAAATTGTAAGCACAAAAACTTTCACCATAAAAAAAAGAGCATGTAAAAATGATACTTTGTTAAAAATGAACAACGTAAAAGAAAAATACGATATATAAATGAGAGCAACAGGCGAGCACAAAGACAAAGGCCCACTAAATTTAAAAAGTTGAAACGTTTTACGTCATGGATCTCATTGCTTTTATCTTATGACATATGTTGATTTCCGACTGTAGTATTTCTCCCGTTCTAGAACTACGTTGTATTTTTCTGCACCAATGAATGACTAGTTATTGTTTTTTTCGACAGTGCCAGTTGTAACAGCTTTTTTTTTTTTTGGAAACTTAGGATCAACTCAGAGACATGTATACACTGATGTCCTTAAATTAAGGTTTCTTGCGAATGAACTGTTCTGGTGGTGCGGTTGGGACTACACTTGGTAGGCGGGTGCAGAAGATTTTCCCAATACCATCCGCACACAAAAAAATAAAAATCGTACAACTCGTTCTGTCTGAATAAATAAAGTTCAGAAAAGCCACCTGTGTAGTGGCAGTGCGAATGGATGAATTGTGCGACAGTTTTGGTGACTGATTTCCAGTACTGTACTCACCGGAGGGAACGCATGTTGTGGTGCACTGAACACTCTCTATGAACACAGATATAATGGAGCCATGTCATGTTTTCTGACGAGTCCCATAACCAGGGTCAATCTTGCAACATCGTCGAACACGACCAGTATGGGGATGGCGGTGTGATGGTGTGGCAGGCATTATGATGGGCTGTCGTACACCACTGCAAATTTTCGACAGAGTATCCGTAACTGCCCAGTTCTACCGGGACAATGTTCTTCACCAAGATGTGCGACTTTTCATAGGTACTGCTGGTCTAGAGTTTCTGTTCATGGATGACAATGTCCGTCCACATCGGGCTCGTCTGGTGTACTAGTAGGCCTACCTCCAACATAAGGACATCCATCGTTTGGAGTGGCCTACACGTTCCCCGGACCTCAAGTCAATCAAGCATGTTGCTGGACGCCGCCCACTACCACCAACGCTACCAGCGCTAAGGACAGCATTGGTTGAAGAGTGGGATGCAATCCCCAAAGTTTGCTTCGTACTCTGGTGTGCAGGTGTGCAGCACGTTGCATTGCTTCCGTAGCTGTGCGGAGGGACCATTCATCCTACTAAACGCTCTTTATACCTTCCATAAACATCCGGTTAGTACTCTAGGTTGTTCTATCTCAATGACGTTACGGACATTGTTATTTCTTCTGTTAGAGTCAGATCTTTCTTTTTGTGTGGGGATGGTATTGGGAAGACTTTCTGCTTCCCCTACCACGTTTGGTCCCGACCGCACAACCAGAAAAGTTGATTTTGTTTGTTCCATTAATTTAAGGATATCAGTGTAAATTGTTACTTATTGGGAGTGATGGGATTGCAAGGTTCTTTTAAGTGACCATCCAACCAAAAAGAGCGAAAGAAAATAGAGTCTATTCAATAACTTTTCAGATTTCAGGAGGGGGGGGGGGCTTCCCTCCGGCCCCTCTCTGTCCCCAATACATCTACATAATAGTATTTTTGGAAAGACACTCAGCTCTTTGCCTTAGCCATTCCAATGCTTGCCTTTATTGGCTACGTAATTTTACATGCCTTTTTTACACTTTTTCGGTGTTTATCTTTGTTTATCTGTGCGCCCAAGTCACTTTACTTCGGGATAGTTTAAAACATTTAAAAAACCGGATATTCCTAATAAAAAAAAAAATAAGGTTATTTGTTATTAATTATTTTTTTTTTTGAAAGATATCTCGGCTATAATATTGGGTGAGTGCAAAAGTTCTATCCGTTTTTATTACCCATAAAGAAGAGCAAATAAACGCAAAATGAACAGTACCTATTATTGTGCATAATCCCCATTGCTATCTAGGACCTCTTGCCATCTTTCTGGTAGGAGATGAATCCCACGGCGGTAAAATTCCGGTGGTTTCGAGTAAAAAAAGTCTTGGGTGCAGTTTTCATAGCATCAAGATCATCAAAGATTTTCTGACTGAAGGAATTGTTCAACGCACGAAATAGGTGATAGTCAGTTGGTGCCAAGTCAGGAGAATAGGGAGGGTAGGGTAAAACAGCCCAGCCAAAGCCCAGTAACTTTTGGCGAGTGATGACAGCAGCATGTGGCCTGGCGTTATCGTGATGAAGGATAACACCGCGACGATTGATGAGACCTGGCCGCTTTGCTACCAAATTTGAATGCAGCCTGTTTAACTGTAGACAGTAGAAGGCAGCATTGATGGTTTGGTTGAGTGGCAGGACCTCCCAGTGAATTATTCCCTGCACATCCCACCACACAATCAATTCTTGGGATGAAGTTCAGCTTTCGAAGTCGATGCAGCCGGATCAGAAGGGCGACACACAGTCCTACGATGCTTTACGTTACGGTACATAACCCACTTCTCATCTCCTGTCAAAATTCGTGTCAAGAATGGGTCATTTTTTATACCGGGAAAGCAAGGAAACACAGGTGGCGATTCGGTCATCCCGTTGCTTAGCTCTCAGATTATGTGGAACCCAACGATCCAACTTTCTCGTAAACCCCAACTTCACCAGCCGTCTCTCGACCGTTGTCTGGTGTACTTTGAAGGTCTCCGCTAATTCTTGCACGGTTTGGTTCGGGCTATTTCTTATGGCTTGGTCAATATCGTCCTCTCCAACGTGTGATGGCCGTCCACTCCTATTCTGATCTTGGCAGCTTCTGTCTCCTTCCCTAAATTTACGAAACCATCGACGACATGTGCTTTCGTCTATTGTATCCTCCCCATAAACTTGACAAACATTGCGACATGCTGTGGCTGCCGTACTCTTTTTATCGAACTCGTATAACAAACAATGCCTTATATGCTCCTTCTCGCGTTCCATGTTACACCCTCTGATATTTTTTTTGAGATGATTAACTTTGTGAGACACGGTGCATTTATATGTGAGGCGTCCACACGTTTGATTGGCAGACGATTTGCGTCATTACAATGTCATGTGTGAGGGTAATTCCATTGCAAAGTTTCATATCCAAAAACGGGTAGAACTTTTGCACTCACCCAATAATTAACATTTTATGTTTAAATCAAAATTATGTTTTGAAATTAAACTTGAAGAGACAAATATATAATTAAGAATATTTATAATAGTACAATACAATAATTAAGAATATTTAATTAAGTTTTAAAGATATGGGATCTTGAGAAAGTCCTCGAAATAAAGGACGAAATATTGAAGTTATGTTGATGGAGTTTGTGTTTGATTTCGAGTTTTAGATGATCCATTAGTTATTGATAACTCAGCTAACTTATCAATATTTGTGAGAAAATTACAGATTCACAAAAATAAACAAAAGTTCTTCCACTCTGAGGTATCATCTCGGGAATCTGGTACAGTTGTTTCAGTCTTATTAGGATTTATCAGTCAGATTTACCCTTGATGATAACTCAGAAGGCGTGACAAAGTTGAGGTTACCATTTCAGCTTGCTAAAGTGGCCTCCAACAACATCAACACAACAATTAAAAATCATTGTTTTACAAATATGTTTGAACAGAATTCTATATCAGCTCATTATTTTTCCCTTTTCTAGCCAGAAGAATTTGAACTCTGAAATTTAACAAAACTCTATTAATATTCTCACTAATTAAGATTTTTTAATAAGTATTTCTTTGTTCGTATCTTAATTTCCAGGATGTAGGAAACCCTTTCAACCATACAAATGCGATTATTGCTCAGACGACAGCGGCTGTACAGATGAAGGAAGCAAATGCTGTGAAGCATCTACATCTCTCGGATGCTGCGTTGAATCGAAGGCACAAAACATATCTGGTATCTCAAATGTCAGAGATGATGAAAAAATTTGTTTCCATGCTAAATTCCTTGAACATCAAACAGTTACCGTCAACATGAAAGTCACCTTCAACGAAAAGGACAAAGAAAATCATGCAGTACAAGCCTGGTGTACTCCTAAACGTGATCAATGTGAATGGAAGAAAAAACCTAATTCTTAAAAAATTGGCAATTAAAATATTCCTTAGATCTACATCTAAAATATTGCTTTTTATCTCCTATTTACAATGTTAAATAATAAATAACGTTAGCTTAAAAATAAAAATGTAATAAAATTATAGAAATAAAATCACAAAAGATAATTCTTTTTTTTTTTTTTTTGTTATTAAGTATTTTTTTGTCGTAGAACAGAAACATGTTCAAGATTAATGAAGAATTTCTTTATTAATTTTCATTGAAAATTAATATCCAACATTTCAATACTTAAAAAAAAAAACCAATGCTAGGATCAGTAACTTCTCACTCCAATTTTTTTTTTTTTTTTTTTATGAACTACTGTATCATCAATAAGTAAATTATGTACTTTTATTCTACTGACGGTATCTATTTTACGATTTATTACTTTTAAACAAAGTAAAAGTTTATCAAAATAGTTAACTTATTTTTAGATGTAATTCTTGCTTTAAAAAGCTGAATAGAGATAAACAAGAATTCATTAAAAACCCAAAAAATTTCTACATAATAACTTTTTTTGTAATTATATTTCTTTTATTATTATAAATTTGAAGCCTTTCTTTTCTTAGATTATTAAAAGTTTAATTCTATATTTTTTGAAAATCCAAACTTATGTTAAAACTTTTATATTCCGAAATCTTTATCCTAGATAATTTTTAATTTCTTGATAACAAAAGAATTAAGACCTACCTTATAGGAGAAAGTGAGATGAAATTAAAATTTATCTGGAGCAGGATAAAGTCACCCGCGTTCGGGGTTGTCAGTCTCCGTTAGAAAAATAGAATACAGTCTTCCGAAGATGGTGGCGGAAAAACTAGCACCCCAGACTGTAGTATGGCGACCAAAAATCCCCGGCAACACAAATCCAGCCCGAGCAGTCGGAAGTATAATTGTACCCTACATGCAAGTACCCATGACATTACTCTCGCCGACATACAGACAGCACTAAAACACGTACACAAAAAAGAAGACTTCTGATGGATATGGTGTCCAGAACTTCTGAACACCCAGATCACAACCTCTTTTCCTCACGCAGGATGCCACATACATAATGAGCAAGAACACTGAAAAAGTGCACGGTGGAAACTACGGTGCGATCACTTGCCTCCCCACACTTTACAAATTTCCTGCCTTGCAGACAAAATCTACACACATATGGAGACCCATAACAACAGAAGGACTGTCACAGGAATTTCGAGGGTTGGAAGAAGTAGCTCCTAGAGTTATTCGATATTCCTGCTACAATCACGCACAAAGCGTAGAAATTTACGCATCATGTACATCGACTATAAGAAGACGGTCCCATGTATTCTTGGTTTCTACGTACTCTTCATCTCTACAAAATGCATACAGTGGTGGTCAGAATTATAAGGACAACTGAAAATTTCACAGAAAAAATTTATTTCTGAAGTAAATAAAGTGAAATGTATACATAAAATGCTTTTTTATGCTAGAAATCATTGTAGAATGCAAAACATTGGAAAATGCAAAATATGAATGATTTGCCGTATTAAACAAAAAATGTCATTGTAAAAACTGGCCAAAATTATAAGGACAATGAATGTTTTTGGCCTAAA
>JAFIDM010000001.1:98042160-98061950 GCA_023159025.1 Thereuonema tuberculata
GCTCATTTGTTTTGTTCAGTTCAAGTTATATTTCGCAAAAATGAGTGGAAAGGCCAAGAAAAAGTTTGTTTCTATTAAAGAGAAAGTAGAAGCATTGAGGAGAATTCATCAAGGCGACCCCAAGTGATAACCTACTACTTAGACCTTCGCTGCCCGTGACATCGCTGCTCTACTGTGAAGCAGAAGACCTTGGATTTTTAAAGTTGTAAATCCTAATAGAGAGTCTTTTCATGTAACCAGGTAACATTGTTAATGTATCTGTAACTTTAATATCTATTGTAAATTAAATTTGGTTCGTTTTAGTTGAAAATTCCATTTTTTTTTCTTTTTTCTTTGTAATCCGAGTTTTTTGTAATCCGCGGTACCATCAGCCCCAATTACGTCGGATTACCGCGACTCTACTGTACCTCTTTTCCTCATGCAGGATGCCATATACCTATAGAGCAAGAACAGTGAAAAAGTGCACGCTGGAAACTACCGTGCAATCACTTGTCTCCCCACACTTTACAAACTCTTCATCTCCTGCCTTGCAGATAAAATCTACAAACATATGGAGACACATAACAACAGAAGGACTGTCACAGGAATTTCGAGGGTTGGAAGAAGTAGCTCCTAGAGTTACTCGGTATTTCTGCTGCAGGCGCGCACAAAGAATAAGAATTATGCATCATGTACATCGACTATAAGAAGTCGGTCCTATACCTAGGTTTGATTCACGTTTATTCGGTCAATTTTGATCACGTCATCGACTTCGCAGAACTCTTTTCTGCACCACTGGTTGTGTTCAGTGGGGTGCCCTGCATTCTGGCAATGGCTCTGCATCGCAGTTTCCATTGAAGAAGACTGCTTTGGAGGTAAACAAGGGGGATCTTCTTCCACTCCTCTTTGCTAGCTTTCCAAAGCCCTTTTGCTGATTTTGGTCGTCGTGTTCCCAGAGCCCATTTAAATAATCCGAACTCGCAGAAATCCATTGAAGATTTTACAGGAATCATACTGTATGGGATTGGTCGTATTCTGGTTTCAGTCGCCATATTGGTCAATATCAGCTAGGTCGCTCTAGCTGTATGGCTCGACGCCTTGTCCTGATGAATACACACTTTCCTTTTGTCGCTATCCTATAAGGCAGGAATATCGTCACGGTACAAGGCTTCCAGGACAAGCTCTCGATAAAAGGCAGCTTTAATTTTGATCCTTGCAGGTATCTTCCTCAGCGGCAACTTTCTTCTGTAGCTGTAACCAGCCTGAATCCTCTCGAAAGTTTTTTTTTTGCATTCGCGATACCACTCGGATCGTCCTTTCGCATCAAAACGGCGATAAAATATTGTCCTTGGATTCTTGCTATCACTGAATTAGATCCAAGCCTCGTCCAAAGTAGTGACGTACTTCCATTTTTCTCCTGATAAGTGTTGCTCGTAAAGCTTTCGGTTGTTCGTCTTCCTTTCAGCAACGGGTCGACGAAGTAGGCGATGAACGCGAGGTTTATGATGCTTTCTAATTGCAGAATTCTAATCATCCCTAATTTTCCATGCAACAGTTGACCGAATAAATGTGAATCAACTCTCCATATTCCTGGCTACTAACCACAACAAAAAATATACACCAAGATCATGGTATTCTTGGATGTCACGATGAAGTGTTGCAACACAACATTACACCTAAGAACCTCCAACACCACCATTTCCATAAGGAGAGGTATTTTCCAGAGAGACTCCTTAAATCCTCTTTGGTCCTGCCTCGCTTTGAATCCTTTGAGTCATATACTAAACAACATTAAACATGGCTGTACGCTTACCTCAGGCAATCTTGTGTAGGGTCAACCACATAAAATCAGACACTTATCCTGCATGGATGATATTAAACTCTACGCCACAACCAACATACATACTCAACACAACATCCATTGTAAGAAAATTCATGGACACAATAACACATCCCTGACATCCACTTGGCAATATGTGCTGTGGTCCTTGACCCGCCATATTGTCTTTGATAGTGAGACGCATGTATAAAAACATTTAAATAAAAATAATAATAATATTTCCTTTATCTCTGAATATAGATGTTTTAAATAATGTTTCCAGAATTGTTAAACTATTAATTTAGTAGAACAGAATTAATGCCGGTACAAATTTCGCGTGAAAATATTTCTAGTTAAGGGCATTTACGGGCACATGGACGTTTCATTCCTCGTTCAATTTTATTCAAAAATCTGTAAAAGATTTCTCGAATATTTCATTTTTTTTACTTCAAAATGAGCTATCTAAAAAGAAGCGTACAATAATATTACATTTGCAATGGTTATCCGTTATATTTTGGCAGTTGAAAAATACCAGGATAACAAGAAATTTGGTTTACCGAACCATAAGCTTACACCGTTAACTTACCTCGGGAAATATTAACGATCGCAGAAGTGGTCGCTTTGGCCCAAGAGAACAATAAGTATATTTAAAGAATGAATTCGAAGGAAATTCGCGCCGAGTCCAAAAGACAATTGATAAACATCTCGAGACAAACCACGCAGCGATCGCTCAAACAAGACTTGGGCATGAAATCTCGTAAGAGTCTTCTTAAATAGTACCACCCTGAAGTCGTGATAAATATTCTCTTTACAGACTAAATAATTTTCACGATGGGGAAGAAGATCAACAAGCAGAACGATCGTGTTTATGCCAAAGCTGTTCAAAATATCGATGAAGCAAGCAGATATCTATGAGACTCTACAATCCAGCTAATGTGATGGTTTGGGCAGGAGTCAGCTGGTTAGGGAACTCCATTGCGTTACCTAAAGAGTCAAAGTTTCGACAAAAGTTTAACTAATGAGATTCGGAACCAATTGTCAAGTCATTCAATCCTTCTTTGGTCAATGGAATCAATGGACATTTCAGCAAGACTTCGCTACAACTTTGGTCCACTCAAGCTTGGTTAATAGACAAAACTCCTGGTTTCATTTTAATCGGCGAGTGGCCGCCTGCATTACTAGATTTAAATCCTTGGCAAATAAAAACATTATCAATTTCTTTGTTACATCATATAATATATAAGCATTTGACTGGATTCATTAAAAAAAATCTCCCACACACTAGAACCCAACAGTGTTCAGTAACAAGTTAACAGCGCTGTCAGGCAAACAGTGGAAAAAATTAACACTTGATTTATCATATCTCTGCCAAGAAATGATAAAATTTGACTTACCATAAATACGAAATCGGATGTTGGTCAAGTAATGAACATCTTTTGCTTGACAATTAGCTGATCTTTTTGGGGTCTTTTTGTGGACCATGATTTCCACCAGTTGCACTGCAATTGAGTTTATACAAGCATTTACAATTTTATAAATGTTCAAAGTAATATAGACAACCATAAATATCCAAATCTTAGATTCTTTAATTCAACAAATTGAATTCTGAGTTTCTGAATTTAATATAAACATTTTATTTGGTATTTCTATTAATAAATTTCTTAATTTTCTAAAACTTATTTTATATAATAAATAGATAGTCCAACGAATAGAGGTGTTTTACCTTACAAAAGGTCCGGTAGTTCTAATTTTTTGATATGTTGTCTAGGATGGTTAGTAAGTGATTGAAATGCAAAATGCAAAATGCACAATTCCTCCCCCGCCGCGCCCGCCACCATCTTAAAAAAAAAAAAATAATTGATACTTTCTTTAGATTTCCGCTTATAGCGTCTGTTTGGTGCATTTTAGCTCCAAAAGAGTTCTATGCAATGTTGTAGAGAATACAATTTCCTATAAGATGGTTTTTAAATTTTGTTTCTAGAACTAATAGTTACGGAGATATGCACTTTTTGAAAAAAAAAAAAAAAAAAAAACGCAATTTCCAGAAATTTGTAAAACTTTGAACTTTAGGATTCTGTAATTCAGCTATGGCTTCTTCTAGGAAAAAAAGTATCAGAATAAAATGTGTAGGGAATTTAATTACCTACAAAACGCATGTATAGTTTTATGAATCAACCCTACGGAGTACGGGATTAAAACAAAATCAAGAACAACGGAATATTGCGGTTTTTGTTATTGTGACGCACTATTCCAGCAAATAAGAGACCAAAGAGGGGGGAGACCTTACAAAAGGTCCGGTAGTTCTAATTTTTTGATATGTTGTCTAGGATGGTTAGTAAGTGCTTAAAATGCAAAATGCACAATTCCTCCCCCGCCACGCCCGCCGCGCCCGCCGCGCCCGCCGCCATCTTAAAAAACCAAAAAAAATTGGTACTTTCTTTAGTTTTTGGCTTATAACTTCGTTTTGGTGCATTGTAGCTTCAAAAGAGTTCTATGGAATGTTGTAGAGAATACAATTTACTACAATTTAGTTTTTAAATTTTGTTTCTAGGACTGATAGTTACGGCGATACGTTTGTTTTGAATAAATAAACAAAAATGCACTTTCTGGAAACTTGTCAGACTTCTAACTTTAGGACGCTGTAATTCAGTTATGGCCTACTCTAGAGAAACAAGTATCAGAATAAAATGGGTAGGGAATTTAATTACCTATAAAACGCATGTAAATTTTTTGACCTCACGTGTGGGGTAAAAAAACAAATCAAAAACAACGAAATATTGCGGTTTTTGTTATTGTGACACACACAGTATCTAAAAAAAATTCACCAATTACCTTCCAGTGTTGGCTTGAAATTGGAGTGTATACCAACCCTACTTGAGTTTCTGACATGAAACTGAAGATGCTGACAGGTTGATAGTTGCCACAGCTAAAAGCCTCTCCCCGACGTACGACGCCGTCGTAATTGTCGGTGAAGACATTGACCTACTCGTCCTGCTGACTGGCACAACACCTGCGGTCAGCAATGTCTACCTCAAAAAACTAGCGAGAGGGAAACAGCCAGACGCAATCTACTCCGCCTCCTCCTACAAGTTCAACTCCACAGGCTGTATCTTGCTCCTGCACGCAATATCGGGCTGCGACACCACCTCAACCATTTTTGGATTTGGAAAGAATAAATTCTGTCAACTTTTTAGGAAAGACCCATCATTGCTGGAGCAGGCGGAGAGGTTCGGGGACCTTGCTGCCACTCCCCACGAAATTTCAGCAGCAGGGGAGAAAATCTTGGTATCCCTTTATGTTGGCAGTAACGAACAGTCATTGAGTCAATTCGCCTCAGCAAATTCATGACCAGTACCACCAAGCTCAATCTGGCTAAACTACCTCCCACCACTGACGCAGCACATTTCCACTTTCTGAGTTCATACCAGCCGGTCATGGAGTGAATGGGGATTGTCAAAGACCCGATCGAGTGGGGATGGTGTAGAGGAGCTCGAGAACTAGAACCCATCAGGATGAGTAGCGACGCTGCTCCTCCAAACCTGCTTAAGACAATCTCATGCAGATGCACAACTGGCTGTATGGGGTCGTGTGACTGTAGAAAGGCGGGCCTCAATTGTTCCGCCCCAAGCAAATTCTGTGCTGGCCAAGAATGTGACAACAGGAATGAGGTCCTCGTCGACGATGAAGACGACGACGATCGAGTAACTTCGCCATTTGACGAAAATGAAGACCCCCGACTTCATTAACTCACCCCCTATGAAACGAGCGAAGCGGATGTAAATTTGTTTTCTTTTCAGTTTTAGTTAAATTAATATCGATTTTGGTATGATTATTAATGCCTTTTGTTCTTACTTTGTTTACATACATGCATCTTTAAAAAATGTATCTGCTGTGTTGGTGGGATATTTTAAATTGAACATCCGCTCTCACCAGTAGGTATTCCAGTGAAACACTACCTGCCTCATGAGCATTGCGCTGTAACATGTCAGAAACTCACGTAGGGTTGGTATACACTCCAATTTTAAGCCAACACTGGAAGGTAATTGGTGATTTTTTTTAAGATACTCTGTGCGTCATAATAACAAAAACCACAATATTCCGTTGTTTTTGATTTTTTTTACATCACTCTCCGTAGGGTCAAAAAATTTACATGCGTTTTGTAGGTAATTAAATTCCCTACACATTTTATTCTGATACTTGTTTCCCTGTAATAGGCCATACCTGAATTACAGAGTCCAAAAGTTCGAAATTTTACAAATTTTTGGAAATTGCGTTTTTTTTTAAAAAAAAGTGCATATATCCATATATAACTATCAGTCCTAGAAACAAAATTTAAAAACCATCTTATAGGAAATTGTATTCTCTACAACATTGCATAGAACTCTTTTGTAGCTAAAATACACCAAACAGACGTTATAAGCGAAAATCTAAAGAAAGTATCAATTATTTTTGTTTTTTTTTAAGATGGCGGCGGGCGCGGCGGGGGAGGTGTAACTGAATTACAGCGTCCTAAAGTTAGAAGTTTGACAAGTTTCCAGAAAGTGCGTTTTTGTTTATTTCTTCAAAACAAACATATCTCCGTTACTATCAGTCCTAGAAACAAAATTTAAAAACTAAATTGTAGGAAATTGTATTCTCTACAACATTGCGTAGAACTCTTTTGTAGCTACAATGCACCAAAACGAAGTTATAAGCCAAAATAAAAAGAAAGTACCAATTTTTTTTGTTTTTTTTTTAAGATGGCGGGGGGCGCGGCGGTGGCGGCGAGGGAGGAATTGTGCATTTTGAATTTTAAACACTTACTAACCATCTTAGACAACATATAAAAAAATTAGAACTACCGGACCTTTTGTAAGGTAACCCCCCTCTTTTGGTCTCTATTCGTTGGACTAAGATTATATAGATTTATAAAAATATTATTAGCTTGCAAAAAGCTAATAATAATTCTAAATTTGTTTATCTTTTAGATTTACGAATATATTTTAATCAACAAATTCTATATATTAAATTATTTAATAAAAGATTTTTATTTCCATTTAAAATTAATTTAACTATTAATGTTACCGGTAGTTTAAATTTATTTAAAAATATTTTATACAAGAACTCAAAAGATATCTTGATATTAATTCTAAATTTGAAGATTTTTTGCGTAATTTAAATTATCTTATTAAAGAATTTATAGATAATAATTTCCCAATTAAAATTAAAAATAAATATATTTTGCAATTTCGGAATAAATTTAAATTTCAAATTTAAAAAAACATGTAAAGTTAAAAAATATTTTTTATTTTTCATAATTTTATTTAGTCATTTTAATTTTTCTAGATAGGATTTGTTGTTTATAATCATTTAAGTTAGCTTATGACAACTCAGGATTAAATCCTTCATTTTAGGAATTTTTGAGTTTGATCTGATGACTGTCATCTGTTTGTTTATTTGTCTTTTTTTTTTTTTTTTTAATATATTTAAATATAAAAAACTAGAAATAAATAAAAAAATAAAATAGAAATTAAAAAATAATATAAAAAATAAAAGAAATAAAAAGTTATAAAATAAAAAAGAAATAAAATGCGTTTTTTGTTTTTCCAAATTTTCTAGATTTTAATTGCGATTTTTGACACTTGTGCCGCTGATGAAGTGAAGACAAATTCGGCCGTGTTTTCATAGAAACAGTAATTTGAATTTTGTATTGGCTTTTTTTCAAATTTCTGTCCGGCTATATATGTCTTTCTAGAGTTATGCACCTGTAAGGATATGTTTATAAAATAAATGCGGGCAAACATATAATGGTCTAACTAGTTTTCAACGTGTACGGTTTACAAAGTTAGTGGTTACTCATTTCCATTTACCGGATGCTGGTAATTGATTACTCACAGTTCTATGAAGGAATTTTTAAGTAACATTGACTAATTTTAAAGATGCTAAACATAATGATTCCTCAAGACTAAACAACTAAAAATAAAATAAAATTAACGTCGAATATTTAAACATTTGGTGGTCACAATCTCCGCCGCAAAAGATATTTGTCCACCAAGAAAAGTAAAAGAAAAAGACAAAACTAGAAAAAAAAAAGACCTCTATAGGGTGAAAGAAACGAGGTATATGATCTAATATCATTAACTTTCTACTATTCTACTTAATTAAACGTTTTAGACAACTATTCAAGAAATATACGTTATTTTTTATTAAATGTGTGTTCTTAAAATTACAGGAACCGGTGGCTTTATGATGTTTCATTTAATATAAACTTTTATTAAGTTCAGTAAATAATGAACTTCTATAATTTCAAGGATTCTCAATTTCGAAACAAAGCAGGATGTGAAATGATCCGAGATTTAATAAACTATAAATAATGATTCCTGTTATTCAGTTAATACTAGTATTTATTCTATCAATCTCAACACTTTATGAATTTCTCAGCTAAAATGGGTGTCGTTGCTTTTACACTTTTCTTAGTGTCAGCATTTCTAGTCGTTTCCGTTGGTGAGTGTACCTTTTTTATTTTCTTCATAAACTTATCTTTATCTGAAGAAACTGAAAGATACTTAACAAAATACTTAATGGACGAAATAGTTATTTTCTTCTACTATGTATTCTTTGTGTGGTTCCGGTAGCCCAGTGGTTTACTCGCTAGATTGCGACTGGAGAAGTAGGGTTCAATTACCGGCGCTGGTCAGAGATTTTTTTTCTATGGTCGTTACCTCCAGACGGACCCTAGGGTTCGCTCAGCCCTCTGTCAAAATGGGTTTCTTAAGTCGGACGTTAAAGGCGGAAGGGAGTCGGAATGACCATCTGATCTCGACTAGTCACGTTGGCCGAGGATCGTTGGGAAC
Organism: Thereuonema tuberculata; assembly: GCA_023159025.1. NCBI lineage: Eukaryota > Metazoa > Arthropoda > Chilopoda > Scutigeromorpha > Scutigeridae > Thereuonema > Thereuonema tuberculata. The sequence continues at coordinate 98,050,792 of JAFIDM010000001.1, forward strand.
CTAAACCTCCCCCTAACAAATCAATGTATCTTCTGAGCTAGAAGATGCTCAGAAATGCCATGAAGTGCACTTGTAAGCAAGATTACAGAAAAATTCCTTCCACCGGATTTGGAAACGATGATTTCACATAGCCTATAATCTTTACGTTCCTCTTTTGTTCTTCAAATGATTCCGTTTATTTTTTATTATTAATAAATTATTAATTACAAATCAGAAGGATATATATTTGCTCTACACATTTAACAATAAACATATTAATATTTAGCATCCAAGGAACCAATGAAATTCTGTACTCCGGATGAATATGTCCCTGATCCTCGGTGTAAGCTGTGTCACGAAGATTCCGAATGTGGTGAAAACGGATTCTGTTGTATTCCTCCTCCCAAGCTTCAGTGCTGCTCTCTGACAACACGTAAGAATTAAATGTTTCTTTTTATTTTCAACATTAAGTTAACTGCTTGTTATATCTTATTTTTTTACTTAAAAATTCAATACAATTTGAAATATAGACAAACATTGACACTACGCACTTGAACACTAAGTAGAGAATAAAGTCGATAATAAAAACTATTTACAGGATTTCTTATTCATTATCTAAAGATATTGGCAGTAAGATAATCATTTATAATGTTTAGTGCAAGCTTTGTTGATTTTCTATCAAATATTAAAAGTGCTGCAGGATATGATGCCATTCCATCATATATTACCCAATAACGTTGAACCCTGCCTCGAAATCGGTTTTTTCCAACTTATTTCACAGATACTCAATGGAATTCAGGTCGAGTATGTTTGAGGACCAATGAAGTTTTTCAATGCTTACTACAATCAAATCATTTTTGTCCAAAATCGCTTTGTGAGAATGTGCATTTTGTTGAATGAGAATGTGTAACACATGTCCTCCAACTTTTTTCACAGATTTGCGAATTGAAAGTTTTCAAGAATATTACAATACCATGTGCTCGAAGGTGCTAGAAAAAGTGCTAGAATTTGAAGGTATTGTAAAAGTGCAGGTAAGGAATTAGGTCGATCATCTTTCAAATTTAAGATCAAATAAAGAAGTGATGACCAGATATACATTATCAAATAAAGAATGCTTCATTTAACAACATGGCAGTTTTAAAGAAAAATAAATTCAACATCTCACAAAGATGTAAGCACAAAAATTTCACCAAAAAAAAAAGAGCTTGTAAAAATAATATTTTGTTGAAAATCAACAACGTAAAAGAAAAATACGTTATGTAAATGAAAGCAATAGTTACAGGCGAGCAAAAAGACAAAAGCCCGCTAAATTTAAAAAGTTGAAACGTTTTACTTTATGGATCCCATTGCTTTTATCTTATGAAATATGTTGATTTTCGACTGTAGTATTCCTCCCATTCTAGAATTAGATTGTATTCTTCTGCAGCCATGAATGACTAGTTGGTTTTTTTTTTCGACAGCGCCAATTATAGCAGGTTATATTTGCAACCTTAGGATCAACTCATATATACTCGTAGTATACTCAATTACGTCCTTAAATTAAGGGGTCTTGCAGAATAAACTGCTCTGATTGTGCTGTCGGATCTAAATTCTTTAATTTTAAAATTCTCTTCTTACGATTCCCAGTCAGGGATGAGATAAACAAGGTAGGGGGGAATAACAATATTTTTAATTTTTTAATTTTTAACGTTTTGATCATTTGAGAAAGAAACCGATCTGCAGAGGTTTGGAAAAGTACGTAATGAGAATTTTAGTTTTTTAATTTTTTTAATTTTTAGTGATCAAAATTTAAAATTTTGATAATCTTATGGAAATAAGTGTCGAAGTAGTAGTTGTCTTTATAGTTCCACGACACGTTAAAGAAATTATCATATCATCTGAATAGTATTCCAGGTTGTTCTATCTTAATGACATTACGGACATTTTAATTTCTTCTGTTAGTGTCAGTGCTGCCACCTTTACTTTTTGTGTGGGGATGGTATTGGGAAGACCTTCTACACCAATAACATGTTAGGTCCCGACTGCACAAGCAGAACAGTTCATTTTGTTTGATCCCTTAATTTAAGGACATCAGTGTAAATTCTTACTTATGGGGAGTGATGGGATTGTAAGGTTCTTTTAAGCGACCATCCAACCAAAAAGAGCGAAAGAAAATAGAGTCTCATTCAAGCAATGAAGCACTTTAACGTGCGTTCAATAATTAGTGTTAAAATTAAATGTGGCCAACCCATATATTAAAAGATAAAAAGTTAAAACATTAAAAAGATAAAACTACAGTTTCAACTCGACACCGCGAGTCATTGGCAAGTGGCTTTAGACAAGAAGACAGCGGTTTATATGGAAAAACAATCGAAGGTAAACCAATAAAAAAGCGGGAAAATGGGATGACGAAAATGACCTGACATCTAACGATCCAGCAACGAACTACAAAAGAACATCAAATTAAAAAAAAAAAAAAATATTATTAAACCTTTTAACCAAAGTCACCCGTGTCCCTATCTTTCCTGGGAAAACCGTAAAAATAGATAGTTTTAACCGATACCGTATTGTTGTAACATAGGGGATCCATTAAAATTCGAAGGGATTCCTACATTTTGACGTAAATTCTGCGCTTCGTGGCAAACAATAACCGGACGTTCATATTCTAATATATGCCCGGTTTCCCGGACATGAAAAATTTGTATGATTTTTATTGAGGACACAGCATTCCAGTTGTTTGATTACGGACATGTGCACATCCCCCTTTATTGCCGTTATTTAGATGATCTTCTTTTTTACTCTGAGGATTCCATCCAGTTGGGTATCTTTTTTTTTTCCTCCTTGAAATGTTTTTATTATCAACATTCCTTTAGAGGAAATGAAAGAAATATGGATACAGCTGCGGGAAAAAGAAGAAATTAACGATGATGTGCTGATAGATGATTATCTTTCACTTGATTTTGAAGTTGAGACCTCGGAAACACTAATTAAAACACTAAAAACACTGAATCGGATATTTTGGACAGTGTGAAAAATAAAAACAATAAAACTATGAATTGCGAATGAGATGAAGATGAAGAAAATGGAAATGATCATAATGCAGAAATCAAAAACCTTCCTATGATGAAATGTTAAAATCTTTTGAAACAATCCGACGCGGATTTGAAGAAAATACTCCTGAAGGGGTTTTTGGAGCATTGCAAAGATGCAAGACATACTATGAGCGAAAACACTTTTTCAAAAAAAAAAAAAAAAAAAACTCAGACAAAATTAACTGAATAAAGTAATTATTAGTAAAATTTAAATACGCATATGGTAATATATGCTTTATGTCATTGAAATTATTACGTTTTTTAGTAATATTTATTGTTTATGTATTTTAAATCTGTTTTATGTAGTTTAAAGTAGTTTTAAAGGTGAATCTCTATTTAACGAATTTTCCGTATAACGAACTTTTTTTCGGGATTTGGCGACTTCGTTAAATAGAGGTCCGACTGTAGTTTCAAAAGTTTCAGGATTGTGCAGGGATAGGTCCCACGAACAACGTCAAATAAAGTCCCCTCGATTACAGGCGCCGAGGGGGATGGGATGGGAAGGGGTCCATTTTTCAGTTTTTCGCTCGTAACTCGAAAACGGTGCGCCTTAGCAACAATATTTACAGAATGAAATTAAAGCTTAGGAAATTTCCCACAACTTTTTTCCGTTATGTAACTACGGAAAAACGCATGGTTTTAAAGATATACCTATCAAAAGTACGTAAATATATATAAAAAAAAATTGCGTCACATTTTTCATCAAACTTACCTTTTTAGGTCCTCACTCGTTCGTTTCACAGAAACATCGTTAAAAAAAAGTTGTAGAGCATTCAATTTCCTTTAAGAATATACTTACATATGGACATTTACATTGAACACGTCGAGAGGTACAGCGTTGATAAGATTTTTGACAAAAATAGTAATTTTGCGAGAAAACTGCTCAGTTCTGTTTTTCGTCAATGAGGGCTATAAATGTCTCCATAACATTGTATACAGGGTGTTCATTTTATCTGAATTCATTGAAATATCCCGAAAACTACAAATCGGATCAAAAAACTTTATAATTAAAATTTGTTCGTTTCGGAAGGGGACATCCAATGATACCAAACTCGACCCCCCACCCCCTATGAGGTGAGAGGTTGGGAAGAAAAACGTAAATAGGAACTCCCATTTTTTTATTGCAAATTCGGATTCTCCAGAAAATTTCACATTGATTTGATGTACTGTACCTCGGGGTTGCTCGCAGATGGCGCTATAATCGACAAAAATCAAAATGGGTAAAACATCATTGAAAATTGGGGATATCTCAAGAAATAAAAAATCATATGAAATTACAGAAATAAAAATGAAGACGTATTTATTTATCAAAATGCTATTCAATGACACGTGAATTAACCCCCCACCCCCAAGCTGCGAGAGTGGGAGAGGCAATTATTTCATAACTTGTAATGGGAAATCCCATTCTCAACATTGTATTCCTCCGACAAAACGAAAAGGGGACTGCTCTATCATAAAAGGCAGTGCAGTGCGATCAGCATCTCTAAAACTTTCATTGTACGTGAGTAGGTTTTATTGCCTGCACATCATTTCTACATTAGAACAGAATTGCAAGTGACAATGAATCGTGCAACCGTAGAAGAAAAAAATTGAAATGATTCTGATTTATGGTGCATATAGGAGAAATGTTGACGATGCTGTTGCCTTGTATGCTGAGTGATTTCCAGATAATGTTCGCTCTCGTTCTTTTTTTACAAAATTGTGAATGCCTTTATCTCTGATGGCAGCGTACAAACCAAGAAAAGGAAACGAAGAACAACTGTTACAGGAGAAGCTAATGAAATAGCTGTACTAGCAGCTGTTCACCAAAACCCACAGATAAGCACTCGGCAATTACAACGCAATTCCGGAATGTTCCTAGGTAGTATTGTCAAGATATTGCATCGTTGTAGGTATCATCCATATCGCATTTCACTGCATCAAGAACTTCATGGCAAAGACTTTCATAATCGAGTAGTATTTTGTGAATGGGCTCTTCAAGAACTGCAAAGTAATCCCAATTTTTTTGCTAATGGACTATTTACAGATGAGGCTACATTCACAAACCATGGTAGCATTAATCGGCATAACATGCATTATTGGAGTTTAGAAAATCCACACTGGTTACGACAAGTTGAACATCAACGTCCTTGGTCAGTTAACGTTTGGCGTGGAATCATAGGGAACAAACTCATTGGTCCTTATTTTATTGAAGGTACTTTGAATGGAATCAGATATCGAAATTTTTTGGAACAGGAACTACCAATACTACTTGAGGATGTTGCCTTGGACGTTCGACAAAGTATGTGGTATCAGCATGATGGTTGCCCAGCTCATTACTCACGTCATGCACGGGAAGTATTAGACCGTGATTACAATGGTCAGAGATGCCCCTATTAATTGGCCTGCTAGATAGCCTGATTTGACATCGCCGGATTTCTTTCTGTGGGGTTATCTAAAAGATAAGTTTATCAACAAGTGCCAACAGACCGTGAAAACATGGTAGAACGCATAAGAAACGCCTGTGCTGAAATTCCCGCAGATATGCTTCTGTCTTGTGTACAATCATTTGAAGAAAGGATCAATAAGTGCATTGAAGTTGAAGGTCGTATTTTTGAAAACTTACTGTAATTGGACAAAACACTCCGATATGTGAGACAACAAAAAGAAGAGACACAACGGAATACATTACAAGTTATGAAATAATTGCCTCTCCCACTCTCGCAGCGTGGGGGTGGAGGGTTAATTCACGTGTCATTGGATAGCCTTTTGATAAATATCACATACGTCTACATTAAAAACAAAATCCATGGCAATGTGTGGAAAACAAATACAAAGAGTGAAAATTGTAATTAATGGAAAAATAATAGAACAAGTATCAGAGCTTAAATATTTAGGAAACATAATTTCATGTTATAACGATGAGGCAAACCTGATATCAAACATACAGACATACAACAGAATGAATGGAATAATTAGAAGAAGATTTGGAAAACAAATGACGAAAGAAACACTACTAAGATTACATAATATTACAGCCAAAGCAGCAATTAAATATGGGAGTGAAACCTGGATACTAAAACAAAGAAACAAACAAAGATTGGAAACTGCACAAATGAAATTTCTGAGACCTTTATTAGGATTTACACGTCTCGACAAAAAGAAAAGTTATGATATTCGAGCCCAACTTAAAACTCCAAGTTTAATTCAAGAAATTCAAAATTACCAAAAAAATTGGCTTAACCATGTAAAAAAGCTATCTAACGACAAGATTCCAAATTTGATTTTGAAATATCAGCCCAAAGGAAAAAGAGACAGAGGACGACCAAAACTACGATGGAAAGACCAAAATCATCTTCAGAGCTAGGAACAGACAATCATTTGTCTATACCTAAGATGTTCAAGACAAGACAAGACGTCTACATTTTTATTTCTCTGATTTCGTATGATTTTTTATTTCTTGAGATATCCCCAATTTTCAATGATGTTTTATCCATTTTGATTTTTGTCCATTACAGCGCCATCTGCGAGCAACCCCGACATACAGTACATCAAATCAATGTGAAATTTTCTGGAGAATCCGAATTGCAATAAAAAATGGGGGTTCCTATTTACGTTTTTCTTCTCAACCCCTCACCTTATAGGGGGTAGGGGGTCGAGTTTGGTATCATTGGATGTCCCCCTCCGAGACGAACAAATTTTAATTATGAAGTTTTTTGATCCGATTTGTAGTTTTCGGGATATTACAATGTCTTCAGATAAAATGAACACCCTGTATATGGTTTATTTGACCTAATTATGTAGTGTGTGTGTATTGAAAAATATAAATTAAATATATATTTTTTTTTTGAAACAAAGAGAAATAAAGAATTAAAGAGCGTAAATTAGTAAAGTTGAACGAAAATCATTTTATTGACAAATAAGGGTGAATATACCGTCTAAAAATATTGCAAAAATCTTCAATCTATCGCCTCAACCAGGTCCATCGGCTCATCTTCGTCCTTCGTAAGGTCTTCCTCTTGGATTGGTGAGCGGTTGAGGCAGGCTGCTTCGCATTCACCAACTGACTAACAGTGGATACTGGCGTTTCTGCAGCCACACCTATTTCCGCAGCCGGTAGCACAATGGCAAAAACTTGATTTAAGGATGCTGGCCGGAGCAGGAGAGTCTGTTGTTTTGATCGGGTTCAGGACTCCACTATCATCTGAAACCCAACCCCACCGTTCCGGATCGAGGGAGTTACCCAGCCATATCTGCATTTGTAAGTGGGTGAATCTACAGAAAACCTGCAATTTCAGTCAAAAAATTTTGAGATTTTAAATTACAAGATTTCCTTTTCAAAAAAATTGAGATGATTGCTTTTGATGTTTTTACATCCATGATATATATGGTTCAGATCAACGCATTTTGGTTATTTTTTCAAAAAAAATAAAAAAAATGATGATAGGCTATGTCCACAGAAGTGACTTGTGTTGATAACGATGTCGAATTTTAATATAAATTATATTCCAAATAGTGAATTTACGTGGGAAAAACTATCAAATAAATAAATAGAAGAGTATAATTTATGAACTTTTTATCAAAAGAGGAAATAAAAAAGAATCAGACTGTCAATCTTAAACGTCTATAAACATGTAAATATATAATTACATATATCATATATTATATTATATTATATATATTTATATAATTTTAAATCACCTTATTGGCATTTAACAAAGACTGGAAGTGAAAGACAAGTCTTCGTGAAAAACATAGTAGCCGCTATTGTTGATGATCATCACTTCCATGGACCCCAAATGTCCACGTAAGTGATGTCCACGGAAGTGACGAATACTTATGTTTCTTGGCCCATGTGCTTTTCATTTTGAGGTTGGGAACACATGTCATTCAGAAAATTAAGTTTACCATACTTCAATTATTATGCCTAGAAATAATCATTTTTCCATAGAAAAATTAGGTTCTAAACAAGACCACAGAAGTGACGGGATGAGCTGTGCAAATTACGAAAAATGAATAAAAAGGTAATATTTTCCTGACAAATGTGCGATTCAGACGAATAAAATCACTTCCCAATCCAAAATCGCCGTGTAAACTTTTGTTTTAAGTGAAATGGAAGACAGCTAGCGCATCGGATGGATTTTTTAGAAAGTTTAGGAATATCCACAAAAGCGATGGCTAAACCTTGTGACAAGACTTGAGGTTGCAAAAAAATTTTACTGATAATTTGAAAAAAAATTTCACTCAATATTATGTTAAATTTATGTATTTTCTGATTTCACAATATATATATTATTTGAAAAATATTAAAAAAAAAGCAGTTTGGATCTTTAGAAGCTATCCAACTGTAGCTTGTGACAGTCCACGGAAGTGACGAATCACCTTCTGTAGACAACTTCTTTTTTGGAAATTCCATAAAATTTTTTAAAAAAATTATACTAAACTATAGTATATTTTGTACTTCAATGTGTGATTTTGAAAAATGACAAATATTTTCAATCATTTTCAATTTATTGCTCTGTGACACGAATTACAGGTTTTCCGTAGATTCACCCAAGTATATTCTAAAAGAGTGTTGTTGTGCTGCACCTTTGGGTTGATAGCAAGGAAGCCAGATTGGCTCTCACCTTGGTGGAGGATTTCACAAAGCAATTATAACGGGGACTGTTGAAATCGTGTTGTTCGGTGAGGCTTGGGACATCTCTTCCCCAGCTTTGGCGATAGCATCTCGTGTTGAAGTTTTATTTTGAATTACCTCAGCTATGATTTTAGTTTCCTTCAGCATTTTGTTAAAGCACTTGAGGATAGACGCTTTGCTTTTGCCGAAGATGGCGCAAGTTGCGTCACACCCTGTGAAGCTGTGGATGAAGAGGATCGATCCAGTAAACGGGAGCTTCTTCAATTCTGAGGCGGAGAATAATTTAGTCTCGATATTTCTCGATGTTTCAGGAAGTACATGTTTGCGTTTGGTGGTGTGAGGGCTAAAAGCAAGACAAGCAGATCTGCGTCTTCTCCAATCACAACAACAGATGAATGAAAAGCTATCTTGTTCAAGCCACATCTTACAATACAACCATCAGCATCTCCTGGGGTGATAGTCGCCTGTATTCCTCGTGCGGTCAAGGTGATCACTAGCAGCTCTATCAGCTTGGTCTTGTTCTTCTCGTTAGCAAGGAAGTTTTCCAGCTTAATGTTAGCAAGAACGTTCTCTGAAACGTTGACCTCCACCGAAAATTTAGTTGTTCCTCTCCGCTTCTGTTCGGGTCGTTTGATGGAATTCACATCTTCATATCCATCAAACACTACAGACGAGTTATCACCGTAATGATTGCCGATGTAGGATAAGTACTGGTCTCAGATGGAAGAGAAGTTGATACCAACATTACAATTGACACGATGAAGGAGAAAGCCACCATCCACTACTGTATAACTTGTTTTGAGGTCCACTGAAGTGCTGCACGGAGGGAATGCATCGTACACAACGGACTTCTTAGTTTTTCTGATACACCCTTCGTCAAACAGTCGTCGGGTATGGAAATAGCTCCTACCTTAGGAGTTCTTCTACATCTTCATCTGTTTTTTTTGTTCTTTGAAAATCATAAGTGTTGACAATCACCGTTTCGTTGTTCACTTTGATATGCTGCTCTCAGCAGACAAAGGGACCACTCTATTCTTCTTCGATTGCATCATGTTCGCAAAGTTTAATCCAATGATCTCCATTCATTGCGGCCCCTGCTCTTCTCGTCAATTCTGGTCCACTTCTTTATGTTATTCATATACGCTAGATGTCTCCGTCCTCTTGGTCGTTTCCTCTGGACTTTGCCTTCAAGTATGGTTGATAAATTGGTGCCTGTTTATCCTCTGAGTATAGGCCCCGTCATTTTCGTTTTGCGCATCTTAATTGATTTAAGTAGGTTTCTACCTGTTCCCATGCGTTGCAGGACCTCCCTGTTTGTGAAGTGATCAGTCCAGGGAATCTTGGTGCTCGTCGATATAAATACATCTTATAAAAGCTTCCACCTTTGCCTCTTGTGTCTTGGTTATTGTCCATGCTTCACAAGCATAGATAAAAACGGACCATATTAATTCTGTATCAATCTCAGTTTTGTTCGGGGGTTTGTTGTTCCCCTCAAAATGTGTTTGTTTGTCCAGAAGGCCTGTTTAGCCATTGCTATCCAGCATTTTAGTTCCAAATTTAGTTTTCTTTTATCTTGGATCTTTGTGCCGAGATAGGTGTAACTATTTTCATATTTAATCAATTTTTCCAACTGTTATTATTTGCATAGTGTCTTGCGTGTTATTTCTGGAAATACACATCCATTTGGTTTTTCTGCTGTTAATTTCTAGTCCATATTTTTTGGCTTCTTCAATAAGGGTTTTTAGAAGTCGCTTAAGGCCCTTCTTTGATCTCGCAATTAAGCTTGTGTCATCTGCATATTGAATGTTGTTAATCTTCATTCCATTTACCCATATGCCTGCTTGAACTGTTTGTACTTCTCACATGTCTCTCACTATAAATATTATAAAGTAATGGTGATAGCACACAGCCTTGTCTCACTCCTCTTTTAATAGGAAATTGATGTTCTCCATCCTTAGTTACAATTATTCCTTTTTGATTCTAGTAGAGTTTTAAAATACAGTCGGACCTCTATTTAATGAAGTCGCTAAATCCCGAAAAAAAGTTCGTTATACGGAAAATTCGTTAAATAGAGATTCACCTTTTAAAATTACTTTAAACTACTTAAAACAGATTTAAAATACATAAACAATAAATATTATTAAAAAAAGTAATAATTTTAATGACATAAAGCATATATTACCACATGCATATTTAAATTTTACTAATAAAGTCTGTTAATTTTGTCTGAGTTTTTTTTTTTTTTTGAAAAAGTATTTTTGCTCATAGTATGTCTCGCATCTTTGCAATGCACCAAAAACCCATTCAGGCGTATTTTCTTCAAATTGTAATCCGCGTCGGATTGTTTCAAATGATTTTAACATTTCATCATAGGAAGGTTTTTGATTTCTGCATTATGATCATTTCCATTTTCATCATCTTCATCTCATTCGCAATTCATAATTATATTGTTTTTATTTTTCACACTGTCCAAAATATCCGATTCAGTGTTT
>JAFIDM010000001.1:98062350-98106586 GCA_023159025.1 Thereuonema tuberculata
GTCTCAACTTCAAAATCAAGTGAAAGATAATCATCAATCAGCACATCATCGTTAATTTCTTCTTTTTCCCTCAGCTGTATCCACATTTCTTTCATTTCCTCTAAGGGAATATTAATAATAAAAACATTTCAAGGAGAAAAAAAAAAAAAAAAAAGATTCCACGAAAAAGTTCGTTAAATAGAAAATGCACTTCGCTATTTGGAGGTTATTTTACGAAGAAATTAACAAAATGTTCTTGGTTCCAAAGAAAAGTTCGCAAAATAGAGAAATTCGCAAAATAGAAGTTCGTTAAAAAGAGGTCCGACTGTAATTTCAACATCTCTGTCATCCATCGATGTGGATTTTAAGATCTCCATCAGTATTTTGTGCTTCACCCTATCGAAAGCTTTTTGAAAATCCACGAAGCACACATAAAGTGGTCGGTTCATGATACATTTTTCTTTCAGTAGGTTCAAGGTGAGTATGGCAGTTGTGCCTTTACCCTGTACAAAACCATTTTGCTGTTCGCCTATCTCAGGGGTCAGTTTTGGAGATATTCTCTTTTGGATGGTTTTTAGCAGTACTTTTGATGCATGAGAAATCATGCAAAGTGTTCGATGTTCCTCGCATGACATCGTTCCAGTCTTCTTTGGTAGCAAAACACATCTGGACTTAGTGAATTCTTCTGGTAGATGTGCCGTTTCATACATGTCTACAAATACATTTACTATTTTTTCTTTTGTGTCTTCGTCGATGGCTTTTAGAAACTCTGCTGTGACCTTATCCATTCCTGCTGCTTTGTTATTTGGCAGCAGTGTTAGAAACATTTATACTAAATAACCTCACTTTTTTCGTGTCATCATTTTATCCAAAATAAAACTCCATCAAATGATGAATCAAATGTAACAAGAAAGAAATAACTTACCTTGTCGATCAGTTATAGCCTTAGAAAGCAACACTCGAATTTAGTAAGAAAAGTGATAAATTTAATATTTTTTGATCACAACAGAAATGTCTTGCCGACACCATTTGCAGAAAACATCGATAGTTGATGGCGCCGCTAACATATGTTTTGTTGTTACCGTTGTAATAAAATATTATCGTTTAGTAGCAAATGTCGAGGTGGTACGATTTAAACTCTCCAATATATATAAATAATAATTTATAATTTTTAATACACACACACACTACATAATAAGGTCCACATATATATATATATATATTCTTAAAGAAAATTGAATGCTCTACAACTTTTTTCTAACGATGTTTCTGTGAAACGAACGAGTGAAGACATAGAAAGGTAAGTTTAATGAAAAATGTGATGCAGATTTTATTTTTTTTAAATTGCCAACTTTGGATAGGGTATATATTGAAAACCAACGCGTTTTTCCCTAGTTATATATAGGAACAAAGTTTCAGGATTATGTGAATCCTGAAACTTTTGGAACTATATAGGTTTTTCCCCTGATTGCCTTTTTTTGTTCAGTCTGCCTGGACTATTTTCACTGAACTATATCACTTAGCCTGGTCCTTAGGTTTAAGTGGAAACCTAAGTATTGGTAAATTTCTTTAACAGATATTTGATCATTGTAACAACAACTGGAGTGTAGGCCCAGTAGCCGACAGGGTAAGGGCGCTTGGCTGCGGGTTGGAGGCGGGTTGATTTCCGGCCTCGACGGAGGACGAGAATTTTTCCACTCTCCTTTCTTCTCCAAACGGGTCCTAGGGCCTACCCAACCCTCTGTAGAATGGGTACCGGGTTTCTTACAACGGAAGTTAAAGGCGGGCGAGCGTCGGGCTGACCCCCGACCTCAAGTTTGTCCCGTAGGTTATGATCATTGAAGCCTACCCTCCAGCGGCCTCCCCGACCTGCTCAGGTTGGTTGAGGCATCACACGTTCCTCTGGGTCTGATCGCATCTTTAACTTTAACAACAATTGGATGTTAATATTAATACAGATTCAATACATCTCCGTACATGAGTGTTATTTGAATGTTCTAACATTACAGGATTGGTGAAGTCAATAACACGTTTAGTGTCAAGCGTATGAGGCACAAATCCCTGAGTTTTGTAGCACAAATCCCTACGTTGAACTGCCCTCCGGTGGTCCGCTATGCGATCGCATAGCCTACGTCGAGTTTCGTCGATGTACTGTACATACAGTCCGTGCGTTTCACTTGTGTAATAGATTAAGTGCATTGAAATATGAAATGAAGTTCTAAGCGAGTTATTTGTTAATAATTCTTATCCCCGTTGGTTCATCAGTAAATATTTAGCATTGTATTTAAATGACATTTATAACAATCTTTCAGATTCTTCTGCCTCCTTATTCAGAAACCTGAAGGTCAATACAGTTATACTTCGATGGATTTTTATCCCAATATTTTTTCTGTAGTGGGACGTTTTCTGAGTAAGCACGGTATCCAGATTACTGCGTCTAACATGTTTTCTACGGCTTCCCTTATCCAAACAATTAGGAGCGTTAACGACCCTAAAAAAAGAGAGAGATGTTGTATACTCCTTGCCGTCTGTTAATCAGGACTGTATGTACATCGGCGAAACTCAACGTAGGCTATGAGATCACATAGCGGACTACCGGAGAGCAGTTCAATGCAGGGATTTATGCTACAATACTGTGTCTCATATGCTTGACACTGGACACATTATTGACTTCACCAATCCCGTCATCTTAGAACATTCAAATAACAGCCATCTATGGAGATGTATTGAATCTGTGCTAATATTAACATCCAATTGTTGTTACAATGATCAAATATCTGTTCAAGAAATTTACCAATACGGTTTTCCTCTTAAATCTAAGAACCAGACTTAGTGATTTAGTTCAGTGAAAAAGAAAAATTTTTAATTTTATTAATTTTTTTTTAATATCTAAAGCTTTTGTTTTTAATTTCGGACCATGTGCTTTTGTTCCGCGAAGTTCATAAAATGGGCAACAGAGGGTGTCTTCGGTATAATGATTGGGTTGTTGGACCTTATTCATGATGAAGATAACTTCTTCTATGGGGTTTACAGCCCCTGTGAAGCCCATCTTTTATTGGTGGAATTGTATTTATAAGAGTGTCCTTACCCTTGTTCATTTGCATTGAAAAAGAAATGTAATTTAGATATGTTGAAACATGTCTGCGTTTTAATTGTTTTTAAAAGTTTTTAGTGTTTTAATTTTGTGTGTTAGGCTTTTTCATTTTAAAATAGGGTCTATTCAATATCTTTTCAGATTTCAGGAGGGGGGAGGCTTCCCTCGGACCCCTCTCTGTCCCCTCATACATCTACATACTAGTATTTGTGGAAAGGCTCTCGGCTCTTTACTATGGCGTATTCCAATGCTTATCATTATTGGCTATGGAATTTTAAATGGCTCTTCTTATCCATTTCTTTAAAATGATTTTTTTTTTAAACTTTTGACAGATTTGTTTTTTGGTAGATATCTCGTCTGTAATAATTAGCATTTTATATTTAAATCAAAATTATGTTTTGAAATTAAAAACTTGAAGAGAATTAGGAATTTTATTGATCCATTAGCTATTGATAACTCAACTAACTTACCAATATTTGTGAGAACATTAAAGATACACAAAAATAAACAAAAGTTCTCCCACCCATCCAGATATCAGGAATCTGGAACAGTTGTTTCAGTCTTATTAGGATGTATGTTAGATTTACCCTTGATAATAGCTCAGAATGCGTGACAAAGTAGAGGTTGTCATTTCAGCTCCCTAAAGTGGCCCCCAACTGCATCAACACAAGTATGATTTGAGAAATCATCGTTTTATAAATAATGTTTAAACAGAATTCCACATCAACTCATTTTTTTCCCTTTTCTGGCCCGAAGAATTTGAACTCTGAAACTTGACAAACTCTATTAATATTCTCTATTGAAGATTTTTTTAATACGTATTTCTTTGTTCGTATCTTAACTTTCAGGATGTCCGACAGACTTACTAAGTCCAAAAGAATGCGTGGCTTGCCATGACGACAGCAACTGTCAGGATGCAAATGGGGAAGGATATAAATGCTGTCCAGTAGTTTCAACTCTAGGCTGTTGTGAATACAGGGTACATCCTGGACATTCACGTTGTATCCATTTTAAAAAGGACCCGAAGTATAAAAATTTAACAATTACCTTCAACTACAAAGTCACTTTTTTCGGAAAACGACACAATGGTGCTTTCACAGGGGGAAACCATAGCCCTTGTTCTCACCAAAAAATATGTATTCTATCCCAAAACTAAATCTCCATCTAAAATATTCTTATCTTCTATTTACAATAATAAGTAATAAATAACATTAGCTTAAAAATAATAATGTAATAAATAACTTTAGCTTAAAAATAATAATGTAATAAAATTATAGAAATAAAATCACAAAAGATAATAACTTTTTTTTTCTTTATTAAGTATTTTTTGTTATAAAACAGAAACATGTTCATGATTTATAAAGGATTTCTTTATTAATTTTTACTGAAACTTCACATTTCAATACATAAAAACCAATGCTAGAATCAGTAACTTCTCACTCCAAATTTATTTTTATTTATGAACTACTGTATCATCAATAAGTAAATTACTTATTGATTCTACAGACGGTATCTATTCTACTGACGGTACGTTTTATTCTACAGACGGTATCTATTTTATGATTTATTTCTTTTCAACAAAGCAATAGTTTATCAAAATAGTTAAGTTATTTTTAGATGAAATTCTTGCTTTCAAAAGCTGAATAGAGATAAACAAGAATTCATTGAAAACACAAGAAATTAATAATAACCTTTCTGTAATTTTATTTCTTTTATTATTAAAAACCTGTAGCCTTTTTTTGTCTGTAGATTATTAAACGTTAATTCTATATTACATCGGAAGCACAGTGGTGCCTCAAAGGAAAAAATACACAATGAAAAACTCACCAATGAAAAAAACTTTCAAAAAACGCATTTGAAAGAGACCTTGTTATTTACTGTGACTTCTCCTGGCTGATGATCGCCAACGAGCGTGAAACAGCTGTTCCAGGATGTCATTTGTGAATAATTTGGTCTCATCCATTGTTGTTAATTCTATATTTTTTGACAGTTAAAACTTTTATATTCAGAAATCTTTATTATTATTATTATCCTAGATAATTTTTAATTTCTTAATTACAAAAGAATTTCATCAGAAAGCCAGATGAAATTCAAATTTTTCTGAAACAGGATAAAGTCACCCGCGATCGGGGTTGACAGAGGCCTCCATTTACAAAATGGACTACAGTCTCCAGTAGATGAGTGTGGAAAAACTAGCACCCCATACTGTAGTAGGGCGATCACAATGCTCGGGCAACACCATCCAGCCGAACGGTCGGAAGTGTTTCATCTGTGTCGGAGCAGGCGACCACCAGGACTGGGAAACTGCGCCAATGCATCCTATGATCATCGCAGATGAAGCAGGAACTCATGTATGACTTCTACACCATTACACAGTTAGGGTTTCATCTCGCAGGATACAGATAGTGACTACACTACATTCACCATGCAATATCCATCGTTAGGGCTTACCGAAAAGCTGGCAGGGAATTAGCGCCGTTCCACAGAAGTTAACAGTCTTGTCCCCCATACGCACTTACACAAATTAGCGAGAAAGTCACTGAATCTATCCGCTGCAACATCTATAAGGTAAGGAAAAACACTATCTATATGGCAAACACAGAAACAATCTCTACCCCACAGTACACATACCCCAACACTACAACTACTGATATATTATCAGCCGCACACGATCATTTCTACATTGCAACAGCACAATATACAGGCACAACTCCATACTCAGATTACTCAAGTACACACATCAAAACAACTCTCCACATCATTTACCATCTCAATAATTATTATTCCACATTGTATATCATTTCAATACGTACACTATTCCCACATCACCCTTATAATATCCAAACACTAGAGGACATACACACAACACTGTATTGCTCGGCACAGGAGCCATTAGTGCACTTTGGATCAAACACATGCACGTCTCCCACTGCACGTTCACAAAAATATATCGTCCCTCGGAGACATCGCCTCTAGGGTCATATCAGCGACCTTGGTAGAGAGACATCCAGGCTCACGCAATACGGTGCAGCTAAAAAAAAACAAACTAATTACCAAGGTTAGGAAGATATTCAAGAGCGTAAACACTCGTCCTCACATTCAAACGATTATATCTCAGGAAATCCTGACAAAAACAAAAACTGAGTGCATTTGCAAAAAGATTGCAAAGATACAAACAGTGCACTCTATGCAAAGAACAGAACAACACTTTTTCAATACAATGAAAAAATTCTACAGATTCTTACATCTCCTCTAGTACACAAACACTCCTACTAATGAGGCTATGAAAATTCACAGAAACAAGGCCAGCAAATATACCGATTTAGCACTCGAACTCCAGAAGCAGTGTTGTACCCATCGTCCTATCCGCCATTGGTCTGGTGCTTCAACTACAGCGTCACAGCCTCAGCACACTAGTATGTCACAAAAACGCTTATGCACAACTCCAAAAGGGTACTCAACACAACACCCATTGTAAGGAAATTCATGGACACAAGCACACATTCCTAACACCCGTACCCCTCCCCCTGCACAATTTTTTATATTTGGCAATATGTGCTGTGGTCCTTGACCCGCCATGTTGTCTTTGATGAGGACACACCCACGTAATATATAAAAATAATAATAATAATATTTTCCTTTATTTCTGAATACAGATGTTTTAAAATAAAGTTTCCAGAATTGTTAAACTATTAATTTAGTAAAACAGATTTAATGCCGGTACAAATTTCGCGTGAAAATGTCTCTAATAAAGCGCGTCTACGGGCACGTAGCCCATTCATTCCTCGTTCAATTTTATTCAAAAATCGGTAAAAGATTCCTCGAATATTTCATTTTTACATCATAATGATTCTATCTAAAAAGAAGCATACTACAATATCACATTAGCAATGGTTATCCGTTATATTTTGGCAGTTGAATACCAGGATAACAAGAAATTTGGTTTACCGAACCATAAGCTTACACCGATAACTTACCTCGGGAAATGTTAAGGATCGCAGAAGTGAACACTAAGTTGGCACAAGACAACAATAAGTATACTTAAAGTACTGAATTCGAAGGAAATCCGCTCCGAGTCCAAAAGACAATTGATAAACGTCTCGAGACAAACCATGCAGCGGTCGCTCAAACAAGACTTTGGCAAGAAGGCTTCAAAATATCACATGCTAATGAACGTACAGGAGAAAATCTCGTTGTAAGGCTCTGCTTAAATAGTACCGCCCTAAAGTCATAATAAATATTCTCTTTACAGACTAAACAATTTTCATGGTGGGGAAGAAGACCAACTAGTAGAACGATCGTGTTTAAGTCAAATCGATGAAGCAAGCGGAAATCTATGAGAGTCTACAACCCAGATAATGTGATGGTTAGGGCAGGAGTCAGTTGGTTAGGGAACTCCATTGCCTTACCTAAAGAGTCAAAGTTTCGACAAAAGTTTATCTAAATGAGATTCGGGAACTAATTGTCAAGTCACTCAATTCTTCTTTGGTCAATAGATAACAATGGACATTTCAGCAAGACTTCGTTACAACTTGGGTTCGTTCAAGCTTGGTTAATAGACAAAATTCCTGGTTTCATTTTAAACGCCGAGTGGCCACCTGCATTACGAGATTTAAATCCTTGGACTACCCCTTAATATCGAAGTTGGAACTGAAGGCTTACTTTTAATCCCATACAAGTATCGCATTCTCAAGAAGATTTCCATGGACAACGTGCATAGCGAAATGGAGAACTGGAGGCTGAAGTTATAGCCCTATACTAATGCGGGGATTAGACGTTTTGAGAGATAAATTTATATTTTATAGGGGGGCTTGATGTGACGTTATGTAGTCAAGTGCTAAATGTGATATGTGGCTCTTCGGAAGACACTGAAACGTGACATAGATTAGATGTGTTGACAATATGCTCTCCGAGTAGTTCGTATAACAATGCCTCTGAAATTGAGTTCTTTTTGGGAAGGGCATACTAAGGGCAAAATACAGCCAAGAGCACATTAGCTGTCTGTGTTCAAGGGATGGTTTGAAGATTTCCAAGGAAGGCCGGCATTGATAAAGTTATCAGACGGTATGCAAATGGTGTCCATGTCGCTGCAGCATCAACACGAAAACGTCCAAAACAAAAACAACCCACGGCTAAGCTCACTCTTATTATGATGACACGACTGAAGACAATGGCAACCAGGGAGAACTCAGTGAACTGTGGCGAACATTTTTGGATTGAACCAATTAACCGTACAGCGTGCCCTCTTCCGACATTGAAAGTTACGGAAGGTCCACAAGGCACATAGTCACGGGCTCCTTCAATGACATAAGGCAGAGAGGAGGCAAGACTTTCGACAGTGTTAAGAAATGTTCCTGGCATTTTGGAATATTCAGTATTTAGTAATATTCGATGAGGAATGGGTTTATCTCTAATGTCAACAAAATTCGAGCAATTGCATATCGTGAGAAAGGTGCTAAAGAT
Source organism: Thereuonema tuberculata (assembly GCA_023159025.1). Lineage (NCBI taxonomy): Eukaryota > Metazoa > Arthropoda > Chilopoda > Scutigeromorpha > Scutigeridae > Thereuonema > Thereuonema tuberculata. The sequence continues at coordinate 98,070,887 of JAFIDM010000001.1, forward strand.
CAGTGGATCCGCGAATGCAAAGAGAGTTTCTCCAAAGGCTTCATGGTCGTTGCAGGCTACTCGTATAATATGCATCAATGCCAAAGTAAATGCAGCCTACTATCAAGAGCATGTGTTGGATGAAACACATACAGAAATTGTATGGTAATGATTGTATGGTATCCACCAAGACAAGGCATCTATTCGTAGCACTTGCATTACCTTCCAGTATGCTCGGAAGCGGAAACAGGTATACGTGCCATCAAATCACCCACATCCACATTAAATCACCTGATGCAAGCCCCATTGATTTCTGAGGGTTTATATTGCTCAAAAGAGGACTGGGATCCCGTAAAGCCACAACTCTAACGGTCTATGGAAATGCAAAGAGGAATGAGAGAAAATCGACAAGACATTTCTGCGGAGGTCTCTACAACAATTGTCGTATGTTTATCAGGATGTCAAGAGAGTATATCGAAAATCATCGCTGGTGGAGGGGAGGATTTATACAGGAGGTGAGTGTATTAACTTCGACTACATAACGACGCATCAATCCTCCGTAGATGATGGAATACTTCTGAAAATTTCAGTAAAATATTGCTGCCCGTCGATTTTGCTATCTGCCAAAATCGTCCGGAGCGGGTGGGTGGGGGTCTTGTGAGGGTCGGCGTCGACTTCACTGCAAGCGTCTGACGGACCTCGGATACTCGTTGGCGGGAAGGGCGGGCTTGCTGGCTTCGCAAGTCGTCTTCGGCCTCTTCACCGGTAATGCTCGGGGAAGCTGGCGGGACCTCGACCGTCTCGACCGCGGGGAACCAGACTTGAACACCGTACTCGAGGTGGCTTCGATAACCCTCTTAGTTTGTCGCTTCCGTTGGCCGGGCTTCAGGCGCTATCTAGCGGGGAGAGCGGCTTGGCAACTCCCGCTGAATTTAGCTTCGGCAGTTGCCTTCGTTTGCCGACAACGTGTCTTCCGTTCGTCGGGCTTCTAGGCTTCCAAGCGGGGAAAGCGTACTGGCCGTCCTCGTTGGAGATAGCTTCGTTAATTTCCCTCTTCTTACTCCGGGAGGCTTCTTTGTTAAGCGGCAGGTTTGCCATTCCAACTTCACTGTCACAACGGACTCTGCTAATCACTTTGGGCCTCTGCCCAGGAACGCACTCTAATAATCCCTCTGCAGGAAGTAACCTCTTCCCATGGCCGGCTGTGGCCAAACACTCACTAACTCACAACGGTGAAACTCCCCATTATATCCCGGAGTCCGGCCTCGACATCATCTCTGGAACGGTCAACTATCCTCAGAGGTGATGAAGAAACCGGGCAACGGGTTCAGGAAGAGTCCACCTCTAGGGGGGAATAGAGAAGGAAAAAACGCCAGTTAACAATATTAGTAAATTTGTTAAGGTTATGCTCTTCTTCTTTGTACCAGAATTTCTTCTATAAAACTATAATTGAAAAAAGACAATTACTATCTTATGGGTTTTTTTCTGTCAAGAGCTATTAATTCATAATCATTTATTAATGTCTATGTGAAGTTTGTTTGCATTTTAGAGATAACTACAGACGATACACCTTAGAAAAAACTGTAATTATTTCAAAAACCATAAAAACACAGATTTATATGTTAAATGTCACTGTATATATTTAATATTAACAATATATCAAAAGTAGTCATAGATTTTGTCACGTGGAAGTTACAAATATTTATTCTGATCCTATTGAGCCCAAACAGAATCAGAAAAAAGATGCAAACAAGATAATGAGACACACAAAACAAAGTCAAATAGATGAATAAAAAAATATAACATGCAAAACCTTGACTCAATAAACAAGTTTAATAAAAAGGATTAATCTACAAGGATAATAATGAGTAAGTTAAAACAAGAATAAAATACAGTAGAACCCCGATTATCCGAGTCCCGATTAAAGTTTCCGCTTTAACCGAGCTACTTCTAGGATTTTTGTTTTGTTTTTGGTTTTACATTTTCCATTTTTAAAGCTACCGAAAAAAATTCTGAACTTGATTTCACAAACACTCAGGAAAACGAAAGAGAATTCGTAGAATATTGGTCACAATTAATCTTCGTTCGTCTAGTCATATGACCCCCTACCTGGAATCGAAACATTGCCAAAGTAACGTAAAACAAAAAAACAATGAAGGACTTTTTTAAGTAAAAGAACTCTTTCAATATGAATTGTATGTAATGTATCTATATAACTTTTTGTATTTGTTAAAATATACATTTAAACCTATACGATTTATTTTATTTACAATTTTCGCTTTCACCGAGTTTTTCGCTATCCGAGTTAGGCTTGGTCCACATTAACTCGGATAATCGGGGTTCTACTGTATGTTTAATGTGAAAATCACACACGAATAAGATAAATATTAAAAAAAAAAAAATTGCAACTAGCGCAAGAGAAATCTACGGCAAGATGATTGCTTAATCCTAAATAATAAAACTCGATTGATACAAAAAAATTACTGTCCGGGAGGAAAACGGTTGACGGAAAGGGTCATTTTCACAAAAAGGGTCAAATAACGGTAAAGACAGAATTTAAAAAAACATATGTTGTAATCTTCAGTTTAAGCACACAAAAAAGCATGATTTATATGACTAAGTATCGTCATGCACAAGGCTATGCTGGATGTTTATTATTTTAGACCAAATAAAATAATGAATTTAAACTGACTTGTCTTCGCCGTTACCTTATTAACAGGAAAGATAACAGCAACGTTTATTTCACGATTTTATTAAAAAGAAACAGCAGTTATACAAGAAGACCTTAAGTCGTAATATCACAAACATTGTTAAGAGTTATTGTTAAAGAGTGCGTATTCATTTTTTGTATCAGCGTCCAAACAACTCAAGTAAATAGATCTGTACAAATAATGGACAACACAAAAAAAACGAAATATTCTGTCTTGATAGAAAACCATAATTTTATTTCTGTTTGTATTTATAATTTTGATATAAACTGAGGTAACATTATAATAAAGTTGTACGATCGGTTAATACGAATTTCTCTTTACCGATGTAAGTCCGTGCTACGGTAAAGACATAATGTCTTTACCGTTATGATAACGGTAAAGACACACTACATTGTTTTAACAGATATTTACATGAAACACATGGCCCCACCCTAGGTGAAGACAAATCTACGCTGTATTACTATAAATTAAGCTGTAGTTTCACTTAAAACTACTCTCAGAGTTTGCTCTAAAGCATTAACAGTAAAGACTATCTATTAGTGTGACATCCAGACACGAAAACTTACTTGTTGGAAAGTTGGTTTTGCGTTAGGTTGGAAATCCTCTGAAACAAGCCAAAATGGATGACAGCTGCATGGGCTTCTGGATAGTAGTGGTGCCACCAACTAACAATAGATCTTAGTAAAGCTTTTGACTTAATAAATCATGAATTGTTACTAAAAAATATAGAACTAATGGGTATTAGGGGATCAACCCTTCAAATAATAAAAAACTATCTCAAAAACAGAAAAATTGTTGTAAACATAAATAAGAACGCCAGTAAAGCGAAAAAGATAAATTGTGGAGTACCTCAAGGCTCCAACCTAGGCCCAATCTTCTTCATAATGTTTATAAACGATCTCTTCGCTGAAATCAAGGATTGCAATATCTACATTTATGCTGATGACATTATAATCTATGCAATAAACAAGAATCCTATCAATGCAAGACAGGCTATTCAAAAAGACTTCATAAACATTCAAAATTGGATGCACGACAATAAACTCATAATAAATAAAAACAAAACAAAAGCTATTTTTATAAGACCGAAAAAACAAATGGCAAACTTTCAACCAAAGGTATTTTCATTCTCATTCATGTTTACATGCACAAAATGTAAATTGCAATTCTTGCTTCGAGGTTGATACAGTAACAAATTTCAAATACTTAGGTATTACAATAAACAACCTCTTCACTTGGAACACACATATAAATATGCTTCACAAAAGACTAAATTCTATAATATATATTTTCTATCACATAAAAACTATTATACCAACAAAAATCAAGATACTTATATACTATGCGCTATTTGATTCCTTGATAAACTACGGGGTAAATATCTGGGCCAATACTAATAATATAGATCTGGACCACTTAAAAAACATACAAATAAAAGTGCTTAAATTAATTTTTTCAAAAAATGTCTGGAAAAATTCACACAAAAGCAATTATAACCTAAATAAGTATGAAATTTTATTCCCAAAACAAAAATTTATATACAACATGTAGGAGAAGCGATTACTTAGTGCTTCCTAATGGAGCTGTTATTAATTAAACCTTAACTCCGGCAGAGAACTTACGAATAATATAATGGACCAAGATTATACTTATGTGTAGCTAAGCTGTTGTAAATAAAAACAAAGGCAATGCATTTAAAAACAAATCTATGTATATATTCTTTCAATAGTTCTCGTTACATAAATATGTTTGTCTTAATCACTTGTACGAATTCTCGTCTTTTGATACGAAGTATCTCACGTTAAAGACAGGTACAATACTCTTCTTAAATTGACGTGTAAAAGTCTCTTTCTGTCAATTTATGTGTACTTGTATTATCGCCCTAAATCTTTACTTTGTAATCTTTACTTGTGTCTTTACTTTGTGTCTTGTGATGTGACCATCTTGAGTAAATAACGGTATTCTTATGTAATTGGCCCCGTCCGTGTGAACAAATCAAAGGTTACTTACAATATCTTGAAGTTCTAATATCTTCCGTCTACTCGTCCGGTATTGAATAGCCTTGACGTTGTCTTCCTATTCGCTGACTTCCGAACTCCGTTGAAGATAAGTATTCGAATCTGGTACTTCTTATACACTTCTTAATTCGAACGAACTTCCAATCTGCTTTCCAGCATGTACCTACTTTGTTTCACTGCCGCTTACTTTAGGATCAAGGAATATTCAGCTTTCATATTTCCTTACATCTTATAACGAGATAACTTTTTGTATACGTCCGTTATCATCTACCGCCATTTTTTCATTCTCCTTCGATTCACATTCACATCCAACAACCGAACTCTCACGTCACACGAGTTCATTGTTTTAACAATCGATGCTGCATCGCATCGAGTGTATTCACGTCTTTCATTGTTTCGTTGTTCTTTTGTTTTTTCATCCAACTTAGATTATTCACGGCAAAATATTGACTAATTCTTTGAATTGCATTCGGTTTGATAATTTTCTGGAAAAAATTCAGGTACCGGTAAGCATTTCAGTTCAAACCTACACAACATAATAATGCAAAACTACTATAATATATTACAAATAAAGAATAACAGTAATCAAAATTATCATCTAAGACAAAACCATAAAATAAAACTACCATACCCTCCAATTTTTAATAGTTATGGGCACAGAAATATAAACTTTAATATAGAAAGAATCATAAATGATATGAATATAAATATATTCTCAGAACATCAAAAAATATCTGTTGTCAAAAAAAACTTTAAAAAATGGCTTATTGAAAATACTTGAAAAAAAAAACAAAAAAAAGTAAAGTAAATATATCATTAATTATTTTATTTGTTTTTCTTTCCTCTAAATATCTCTATTTGGAAGAATTTAAACTTCAAAATGGAGAAATGAAAGGAAAGAAAAAAATAAATAAATAAACACCAAAGTAAAACATAAGACTGATACTATTAAATAAATATTGGAGCCTACCCTCCAGCGGCCTCCTCGGCCTGCACGGGCTGTCTTTGGCTTCGTGCGGTCCTCAGGGCCTGATCGAGTCTTTAACTTTAACTTAACTATTAATAAAACTAATATACGTTTCAAGACATTTCAAGCACGTTATCGAAAAATACCTTCAATACTAATAATCAATCATTTATTTATATATGTCAACCCATCTATACTCAATTATTGTTATTTTCTTTTTTTTTTTGTTCTTATATTTACAATCCTGTAGACTTATAAGCTATATATTTTTCAAATGTATACTATGTAAATATATATTGTAAGAAGAAAGAAAAAAAATTATATAAATATCAGAACCCGTTGATAGGGATACCTTGTACTGTGTTATCTATCTACGTTAATAAAAAAAAAAAAAATATAATAATTGTTTTTCTTATTATGATCTAATAATTGTTTTTCTTATTATTATTTTAATAATTGAATTGTATAATATTAATATATTTTTGTAAAAACAACTAAATTTATTGATTCGCATGTTTTTTTTTAATTTGTTTAGACTTCTCACCATTTTGTTTTGTTGCATTTATTCCAATCTTGTCATTATGCTTGAAAAAGAGAAGACATGTAATACTTCTCGAAAATTCACAATTTTTAGTATTTAAATAAAATTTTAAATACTATTATGTGGTATGTGGAGTTATATCAATATTAATTACACAAGAAATGAAAAGGAAGAATTTACTTGAAGAATATGAAGATAAATTTACTTACAGCATTGTCTTAGTCTTACACTCACTAGTTACTTGCAGATTAAACCGTAGTTTTGTTCATCTGGTCAGATTAGATGATTACTTGAAGTACAAACACAGCACAATAAATTTCCACAAATTCCAGAGTTCGCTGAACACATTCACTTGGCGATGAAACAAAGATTTTGTCTGCCCCTGCCTTCACAGGGTTTCATCCGGCACTGAGTGAAATCTTCTGCACTGATCTTATACAAGCTGTTTATAATGTTGAAAGTAACATACAGCTGTTTTTTTCAATATTCACTTACGTGAATATCTCTTCCTTTTTTTATTTTGTGACTAATCTTTGCCCAATTATGCCTCCTTCCGCTAACATTTATTTCCTTTATAATTCTCTCTTTACAGTCTTTGCTCTCTTTGTTTAGAAGATTTTTTTTTAGGTGAAGATGATCTTGCTGTTTTCCGCAGATCGAAACGTCCTGGCTTATTGTAATAAGCTTTTTTTTTTTTTTTAAAAAAAAAAAAAAGAAGAAAAATGTGAGCTATATTTTTTTATTTGTTATTCAGTTTTGGATAAATATTCAATCCACACGTTAAAATTGAATTTATAATTATTATTATTAATAATAAAAGAAAAATAGAAAAAAAAAACCCCCAACACTATATATCTGTATTTTTCTAGCGTTGTGCACAACTGTAAAGGTATGTTTCTAAAATGTATGCGGGCAAACACCTAATGGACTAACTAATTTTTAACTTGTATGGTTTACAAAGTTAGTGATTATTCCTTTCCATTTAATTAACTCGGATTCTGCTAATTGATTACCCATAGTTCTAGGAAGAAATTTCTAAGTAACTTCCACTTATTTTCTTTCTTTCATTTTTAGTTAGTAAATTATAAAAAGGACTTCGCGTTAAATACCTGCTCCCCAAGACAAAATAATTCAGACAACACAATCCTATTTGAAACACGGAAATAAAAGGAAAATGCTAGACTTTTCAAGTAGAAACAATAAGAGAAACCTATGAATTACAAGATAGCGAATTAAGATGTGTTAAAATTAAATAGCTCACAAATCAAATAGGTTCGAGAGTCATCACAGCCACTTTTGATGAAGAAGACGCAAAGATTCTATAAGGTGGTTGCATCTTGTTTCCCCTGATTTCCTCCGGATATGTTAGTGGAAGGTTGATGTGAAAAACAAAAATATCTAAAATAAGCCTACGTTTTTCTTATAAATATAATGTTCAATCGTAAACTGTAATAAAAGTACTACATTATACAAAATATTTGTTTAAAAAAAAACAACTTTACTTCACCATTAATGAATAGATGTATATTTTGGTATTTTGGTTTCAGATAAAGAAAAATTTTAAGTGTAATTTAAATGAACTTTTAAAAAACAAATACTTAGTTTTGGTTGAATTTATAGCAGCGTTGATTTCCTTAAGTTACATTAATTTAATTAAGTTAAATCAAGAGAAAAAATAGGATCATCTTCAAAGTTATCAGTTATCTCATTAATTGTTCAGATAAAAATAATATCTAAAATAAATAATAAAAATTATATTTCACAAAAATTATCTTTTTTTTTTTTAAGTTTTTTTTTTTATTTTGTATTTAACCAAGTTCCTTATTCCTGGAAATATTTTTTTGTTTTCATTGTTTGCTTGTAATCTATTAAAACAAAAACTGATTTAAAAAATATTGAAAAAAAAAATACTGATTAAAAAAAAAATGCCGATTATTTTTTTTTTATCAAACATAAACAAACATAAAAAAAAAAAATACCAGAGGTGATCATCAAGAGAGATGGTTTTAATGTTGAAGTGTTGATTAATATTTGTTACAGATAAACATAATGCACTCAAATGACAACAGAATATTCTGGAATGGCTAGATTTTCTCGAATCGTATTTAATTTCAAATTCGCTTTTCAACTTACATAAGGAAAATATAAAACCAAACAAATAAACACGTAGCTACTAACCAAAGATTGGATTGGAAATCATAATAACAATAACAAAAAAGTATGGGTTTCACGTAATAACGTTTGCTATTGGTGGGAATACAATACAGTACAGTACTGATGTTTTATATGCTCACAAATATTCACAATGTTGTACTCTGGGTGTTGTACATAAAAAGCATAGCTCGTTGTAATTCTCTGAGATGTAAATAGGGGAGATATGAACGTAATATCCGGTTTCCTCGAGAGGACGAAAAAAAAAAAAGTTTTGCCCGTCGTTCATTTTGAATTTAATTCGACTTCTTCTTTCCCCTTCACAAAACAATCAAAGTAACAACAATTATCCATTCCTTACTCTAATTATCCAACTAATAACATCATATTTCTTAATCTGATTTATCGACGTCAATAACAGACCTCTTAACAATCTTACTTGCATTATGTTTAGATTTACATAATTTAGGCTTTACTCGTACTAAATTAGAACACAAAGTAAAATGAACTTCCATTTCATCTTAAACTTAGGCTAAAAAAAGAAGTCAGATAGATAAACTTGAAAGTGATGTTTGAAATATTATTATTATTATTAATATTGTTGTTAATAATAATATCTTTTGACTTTTAATTCACAAGGGACTTAATAATTTGACTTTGAATTTTGGCTGCCCGATGTCATTTGCCACAAACCCGTCTACAAACGAAAATTTGGATTTTCTCACAATTATCAACTTCAGCTAGGATAGAAATCTACAGCAATTCTATCAATCCTAACTACGTCAGTCGGGTGTACTTTCCACTGACACGTTATGATAAAAATAGCTTTGACTTTCCTTCAACTAAAATAACTATACACAACAAATGAAGCTGAAGATTGCATTGGCGTGAAAATATAACCATAACCATTATGTTAATTGATTTTGTTTTATAATACTTCTTACAGCACACCTTAATTCAAACGGCCATAACTTCCCATAGTTTTGAAATATATTGCAGAAAAACATATTTTTATAGCATTCTTTATTTTTAAACACATTAAAAGGTGGACCTAGTGCTTATCAGTGCAAAAGAGACAGCTCCAATCAGCTGTTTCACGGTCTTTTGCCGATCCTCAGTGGAGAGTAGCCACTATAAACCACTAGGTCCTTTTGCACTGATAAATACTAGGTCCACCTTTTAATGTGTTAACGCATTTTTAGGCGCTTCTTTTTTAACTGATGCGCATAGAAAATTCATTGCGGCCAGAGGAGACTGGCACATGAATTTTTACTCTTTAATTTTATTGTGTATTTCTTGTTTTTTATTTTAGACTAGTAGCGAAGTCTAGAATTTTAAAAATCTGAAAAATCATTTTACTATCAACTATCAACTACAAAGTAAATATCGCCTTTTAAACTACATTTTTTGTAAAAACAGCATCAGATCCTATTATCAGATGTCCTTGATCTATTAGGTCAACAATTTTGATTTTAACGTCGCAAGCACGACGTGCTCGAGAAATAGCAACATGTAACTGTCCATAACTAAAAACAGGCTCTGGTAAATAAATCCCAACCATATTTAAAGGTTGTCCTTGTAAATAAATTTTATTAAAAGTAAGAATGGAATAATTATTATTTTTGACCCATAACGCCGAAAGGCCTTTAAAACTCACCTTTGTAATCTAAATACTGCGCTAACTTATGAACGAAGCTTCTACGGCAAAAATGGTCTTGAGTTTCGAAATCAGCGTAAAAAATTGAGTAAATATGCCAAATTTCATTAAAATAGGTACAGTGGTAACAAAATTATTTGGTTTTGAACGTATGTTTTGTTAGAATTACAGTTGTCTAGGAAACAACATGGAATGACAAAATGAACTAATATTTCATCCAATTTGAGTACCCTTGATTCAGTGGTACCATTGAGAACCCTTGGATCTATCTTAATAGCTTAATTATATCGAGTTACAGACAGACAGACGAACTTAGCCAAATTAATATAAATTTGATGATTGATGATTTGGAGGTCCCATTCTTTTCCCTACCTTTATTTATTTTTATTTAATGACAAATTGCTTCAAATATAATCGAATTTATTTGGTAATTTATTAATAGAAATAGCGGCTCACAACAAAAGGACTGATTCATTATTGACGACACAACTTCACAACCAACCGAAAACATGAGGTTCAATTTCGAGATTAAGATCAAATGTTGTTGGGAGACAATTTTCAAATGAATAATTTAATTGTGTGAACTAATAATTATTTAACCAATAATTTTTTGCTAGACTACTGACTTAATATCAAAAGATAATGCTTTTGATGTGATAAACTATTTACTTTAGGATTAATGAACTATCAAAAACAAAAACAAAAAATACTAAATCAAACCTATTTTAAACAATTCTAATGATCAGCCAATCTATTTAAATTACATTCTTGTAGTTTATGTTCAATGAATAAGCGTCGTCTGCTAACTTTTGTTGGCCATATTTCTCTGTTGTCAGCTGATACCAATGCTAGATTGTGATTGGTTAAGGATTTCATATAAACAGGGATTCTTCTTGAGCCACATCATATCGCATATCATAGTAAAGTGACACAACTCCAAATATAGCCATTTCGAGTTAATAAAATTCTAGATATGGCTTAACTATCATATAGAAAAGGGACATATTTGTAGTATGAATTATCGCCAATTGTGTCGCTTTTCTGCTTTTGAGACTTTGTCTGTTTTTATGGAACATTTGTCACTTTTGATTTGATGCATGAAGGTCAGGCAGTGTTCTTCTAGAAGAGCGACACTTTTTTAGCTTCAGCAGTCTTCATTTGTAGTTTTCTGAAATTGTAATGGTTTGTTTGTTCAGGGAGATGTTTTTGAACATTTTTAATCATGAGTTTAACATTTCCTTTTACCTACCAAAAAAAAGGAAAAAAGATCAATGTGAACTTTGTGCATCATTTGCAAATGCTGAAAATCAAGAAGTCTTGAACGAGAAGTACGGTAAATACCAAAAAAGAAAAAATATTATCTCGAGTGGAGAAAGACAATGAAAAAGCAAATGAAAATTATATTGTGGCTTGTTACGACCTGCAAGCAGTCACGCCTGTTTCGCAAGGAAACATATTTGTACTATATTACAAGTCCAAACTTAATAGCTACAACTTTACTATTTAAAAATGATGATGTTTGCTGTTATTTTTTGGCTTGAAGATGAAGGCAACAGAAGTGCTAGAGAAGTTGACTTTATGTTCACAATTACTTGCAGTAAATATCAGTATGTACAAGAAAGGATGATCTTCAAGTTGTTGCTTTTTTCTGATAATTGTTCCGGGGTAAAACAAAAAAAAATCACCATCGCAATGTACATGCATGCAGTGTCGAATTTTAGCAATCTATAACACACAAGTTTCTAGTTGATGGACACACTCAAAATAGGTAGTCATTGAGAAAGCAGGGAAAAGATCATTGAAATTTGGTCTCATTTTTGTGCCATACCACCAGGCCCGGACTGGCCCACCGGGCGCCCCCCTCCTTTGGCTTTGTCTGGCGCCCTTCCGCCTTAGAGGAAAAAATTTAATAATACAAAATGAGAAATATTAAATGTCCACCAAAAGTATTCGACTTTAAAATATAATACCGAAAAACCTCCCTTCATAATATAATAATGCTACATTATTAGATATTATGATATAAAATATTACGCATGAGCATGATGCAAATGGTGCACTTCGTCGTACGGAGATTTGCAGCATGGGTTGACTTGGCTGTGACAGTCCAAGCGCTCTACGCTCCCACGGTCGCTGCGATGCTTGACTGGTGACTACTGACTGCCCGTCGCCTGTACTCGCTTTGTTCAGTACAGTTTCTGTTTCGGGCGAGTCAAGTCTATAACATTGTGTTTAGAATTACAAGTTGCCCCAAATTATCCGTTACTTCGGCTTCTAATGAGCGCAGATGGTTATTATATTAAGATATTAAGGTAAATCTCGTCTAGAAGTCAAACTCTTCATCAATCAAGAGAAAAAAAGAGGAAAGATACAACTAAGAAGAATAAACAAGAAGGGAGAGGAAGTTTTGTGACTTTTTTGAGTAAAACTACGCTGTTAAAGATAATGAAAATAATAATAGACGAAATAATGGCAAAAATAACAGAAGATATCAAACAAGCAGTTAAGTTCTCAATCATGATGGACACAACAGTAGATGTATCAAGCAACGATCAATGTGCATTTGTTGTGCAATACGTACAGGGTCAAGAGGTTTTTGAACGACTAATAGCACTAAAATGTTTCATCAACCACAGGTGAGGGATTATTTAACATATTACAAAACACTTAGCCAGAATTCCCCTTCAGGACTGTATAGCAAACGCATTTGACGAAGCTGCAAACATGAGTGGGCAGTATATCGGGTTAACAGTGCAATTATTCAATGTTATTCCCAATCATGTTAACACGTGGTGCTATGTTCTTAATCTTGTACTGTCGGATACCGGATATCCTTTTTCGGCCTGCTTCAAGAAGCTGAGGAATTTTTGAAGGAATCTCTTAAGAGATTTCTAAAGTATATTGCCGAAAATCCTGCTTTCAATCTGGAAGCTATTGGAGCAACTAGATGGAGAAGTCGGAGTGATAAACAACCAAAATATTTGGAAGAATTGATGACTGAACATCGAGTGGACAAGACGAGACAAACCAATCCAAGTCAGCTAAGCTTGTCTATGTACAACTATCAGTGGCATTATTCAAGATTTCCAACGATACTGAATTCAATCAAAAAATAGAAATGACGCAGCATCCATCTTGCAAAAGTTGTTGAGTTTTGTCACAATTTTAATGGCAATGACTTTCCTTCAAATTTTTAAAATTACCACTCCATTATCTGATTACTTACAAACAAAGAACATTGATTATGCGCAAGCCTGGAGACTGGTATATTCCTCACTGTCAAGACTCAAATGCTTAAGACATCAATTTCATGAAACTTTGAGCGCTGCTAACAAATTTGCGCAAAAAATGACTGCAGCAGTCCAAGAAAAAGACCGAAATAGACCAATCACTCGGCAATATGACAATCGAAACTGAGTTGAAAAAGAAACGTACCAAAACAACCAAAAAGATGCCAGGCGAAGTTTTTCTGGAGATGAAAGCATAGGAACGACCGCAGAGGAAATGTTCAAATGTTCAGTATTCAATGTTGTTATGGATACTGTCATTCAAACTATGGAAAGCCGGTTTGTAAATCATAAAACACTTTATCTTGATCTTTCCTGGTTCGACCCTAACCAGTTTAAAAATCATCAACCCTTATCCACTAATGCACTAGAAAAGCTATGCCAAGTAATATCTTCCCTGGATAAACGAAAGCTAAAAGAGGAGTTAGCGTCTTTCATTGAACTATGGCCCCAAATTTCAAAACGACCTATTGATCAAGATTATTTTGAAAAGAATGATTTAGAAGTTGAGGAGGCATTTGATTCCGAACATGACTTTGAACTTGAAGCTGGTGAAGAAGACCTCGAATCTCTCTGATGAAATGCACAGCAGTCGAAGAATGAAGCTCTTGTGTGAAATGTGCATTTAGAGTAATTGTAGAATATAACATTTACTGCCTTCAGTATACGGAACTTTTTAAGGTTTATAAATATTTTTTTAACCATTCCTCTAACTCAAGTAATCTGTGAATGAGTTTTTTTTTTTTCTAAATTGAAGTTAATCAAAACACGTCTAAGATCTACTATGTTAAACGAAAATCTTGAATCGCTTATCATTATGCAAAGTGAAAAAGACATTCTTATGAACATTGACAGTGAAGCTATAATAAACAAATTATGTGAGTCGAGCTCTGAAATAAGATGTTTGCTTGCCCCTTAGCCGGAAGGCGATTTTGTAGTTGAAAAGTCAATGCTGTAGCCTAACATTTGTAATCATTATTAACATGTACTAAATGTCCACAATACATGTATTAAATATAGTGATTAACATTTATTAAATATGTAATTTTCTACCTTGATATGCATACATATAAATAAATAAAATTGTGTATAACATTAACCATATACAGTGAAGTCTCACTTATACGAATATGAGGGGGAACCAAAAATTATTCGTGAATTATGTATAGGACTATGGGGGTTTCGCCGTGGAATGAGAAATTCTTTGTATAACTGAATGTTTCGTGTAAGTGAGTTTCGTATAAGTGAGACTTCACTATAATTATATATTCTGGTTTACATACACACACACACACATATATATATATATATGTGTGTGTGTATGTAAACCAGAATATATAATTATATATATGGCGCCCCTGCCATGTTAGTTTCCACTGCCCTTCTCAATGAGCCAGTCCGGGCCTCCATACCACATTTCAATAAATACACTCATTAACAAAAAAAACGACACACCTAGAAGGAGTTGTCCGATGGAGACAAAAATTGGTGGAGAGGATGATTATTTACAGAATAGAAAATGATTAAATTTTCAGACAAATTGAATGATTTATTTCAGAGTTACAGTTTATTTCAATAAGGTGTTGACCCAGCTCTACCCTGAATGCAAGCTGCCACACGACGTGGCATAGAGTGATAAAGCTCCCTGATGGTCTCCTGCAGTATTTCTTGCCAAATTTGCTCCAATTGTTGGGCTAGGTCATCCACATTCCCTGGTGGATTCAGTCGCTTTCCCATCATATCCCAGACATGCTCGATTGCAGAGAGATCTGGGGATCTGGCTGGCCAAGGATGTGTTTCACAAGCTGTAGCACAAGCTACAGGTCATAGCAACACGTGCCGTATGTGGTACGGCATTATCTTGCTGAAAAATAAGGCCAGGATACTGCAAAAGGAAAGGTAGCAAAAAAGGTCTCAGAATGTCGTCGACGTACCGCTGTGCTGTAAGTGTGCCGCTAATGACGACCAAAGGGGTCCGGCTATCAAGGGAAATGGCTTCCCAGAGCATAACTCCTGGTTGAGGGCCTGTGTGGCGTGCAATAGTGAAAGCAGGATCGGCACGCTGCCCTGGGCGTCTCCAGACATGTCTGCAACGATCGTCAGGACACAGTTGGAAGTGGGATTCGTCGCTAAACACTATACGCCCCCAGTCAGCATCATTCCAACCGGATCGAGCCAAGCACCACTGAAATCTGGCCCGACGGTGTGCAGACGTGAGTGGCAGGTGGCATAGCGGTCGGTACGAGCGTAGATGTCGCTCTCTCAGCCGTCTGTGAATGGTCGTGGTGGACACTCGTGTGCGGGTCGCACGTCTGATGGTTGATAACGATGATTCAGGCGCTGTGACAGCTGATCTGACAATCACTCTATCCTCCCGCTCTGCTGTGGCCCTAGGTCGATCGCTACCTTCATGACGCTGAAATCTGCCATTGTCCACCCATTCCTGCCAGCATCTTCTAATCGCCGCATCACTTCGACCCAAATGACGAGCTATTCTCCGATTTGCCCAACATGTCTTTTTCAATCCAATGATACGATCTCTTTCAAACTCTAACAGTTGCACGTAATGAGCTCGAATTCTGCGGCGAGGCATTTTTTCAGTCGTTGAAATGTATCCTAACTCGCAATGCAACAGAAAGTTTGAGCATCGGATTGAGAATCGCTTCTCATATATACCTGCTGAGCGCGCAGTTCCAATGCGCTGTAGCTCTTGCTATTCATTCATTGGACACCAAAGTTTAATTATTTGCATGGGTGGTCCCAATGTCTTTGCATACGAAATTTCATTACAATCGGACAACTCCTTCTAGGTGCGTCGCTCTTTTTTTGGTAATGAGTGTCATTGAATTAAAAAACAAAACAAACAAACGTAAATTTGATAGTTTCGATTTATGGTTTTTCTTTCTTTAGCTACCGGAAAAGTAATGGAAATGTTGAATTCAATGATTAGATTATTACTTAATTTTTTTCATAGAATCAGAAATGGGAACTTTTTTAAAATTATTTTCAAATATAAAATAATTTAGTAGAACAGAAATTCTTTGAAAAATTAGCCGGTTTTGAGCTTAAATGTAAATAAATTCAGTTATCATATTAAAATCAAAATAGGGAATAAGATTCATTCGTATTTAAATTGTCATATTTCAAATGTTCACATTTTTAGTTGTATTTTTAACAGTTACAGAACGATTTGAACTTAGACCTACAAAATTGTCCTAAGTGATTTCCGTCGCACCTTAAGATAATCTTTTTCCATCTTGATTATCTTTAAGTTACCCCTGGAGCATTCTTTGTCAAAGCGTCTTAGTAAGCTTGGCTCTGCATCGTTCGGAGTTGCAGATAAATTTTGGCTTCTGATTGATATAGAAAATTCTGCTATGGGGCAGCTGTCCCAGCTTCCCGTCGATGATAGCCCAAGGCGTGAAAGAAATGTGTATTCTTTCAGTTCCCCTTTTCATATTATACTGCACGTTTAATTGTTCTATATTCTTTGAGTTTTTCTGATAAAAGATTAAAATATCTCAAACTTTACTACGCAGACTTCAATATTTCAACTAAAGTTTTCATCAGGAATTACATAAAAGAGAAGAGAATGATTAAATAACTCTTCTTCTACTTAAAAACAGAAACAGAATAATAATCATGAATTGAATGAAAACAACTTTTGTTGAAAAAGTTGAAATATTGAAGTCTGCATAGTAAATATTTTTTCATTTACTTAATTTTGTAATATTATATCTCAAACTTTGTTTTTGTGACGTAGGCCTATTTTCCATTACAGGGTGTCTACTGAATCTCAAACAAAAATTCCCATACATTTAAGGACATTTTCACAAAAATTTAAGGACATTAAAACTTGTATCGTATCCTAAAAATACTAAGGTGATCATTTTTTCTAAACTGAAAAGAAGAAAAAAAAATGTTATCAACCAAAAAAAAAAAACAACTTGTAAACATATCTATTCAACCAAAAAAAAAAAAAAAACCCTGACATCATGCTCAAAATTTAAGGACATAGTCCGATTTTCCCTTACATTTCATGTCCAACCAAATTTCCCGTACAATTCCCGGTTGGTAGACACCCTGCATTAAGACCTCTCAATTATTCTCAGTGAAAAGTACTTATCTCACATTCATATTGGTTAATATCTTCTTGATTTCTTTCTTGCACATCCCTTTCTTCAGTGCCCCTCTAACGGCACATTTTAACTCCCCATCTTCCAGATCTACCGGATGGTTATCTCGGATGTAGCACAGGATGGCCTTCAGTTTCGCCCCTTTGCCGTTGTTGAGCTCCCGGAGCGCTTCCTGTACAAGGGGGTACATATCATCTGCAACGGGTTGAGGTGCGCAGCTGTCCGACATTTTGCTAACACCAAAAACACCACTGTCAACTATGGAGAAATGCTTCAATGGAATTCCTTACACTGGACTTCTGAAATCAATTTTGTACTTTTCGAACCATATTAGAAGCATTTTCGAAGCATATTTGTTCTTTACTGGCTCCGGGAGCTCAACAACGGCAAAGGGGCGAAACTGAAGGCCATCCTGTGCTACATCCGAGATAACCATCCGGTAGATCTGGAAGATGGGGAGTTAAAATGTGCCGTTAAAGGGGCACTGAAGAAAGGGATGTGCAAGAAAGAAATTAAGAAGTCATTGTTCGGCAAGTACAAGCTTACTTTGAGATGTAAAAATATCTTCTTTCTTTTCTAATGTTATTCATTTTCTTATACAAAAGATTTTATGCTTATTTTTGTAAAGTGATCCTAAAAAAAAAAAGTATAATTTCTTTTTTCTTGTTTCTTTGGAAACGACTTTCTAAATGATTTTAAAAAAGAAGTTGTGGTTTCAGATACCACAATTGGACGAAATATTACAAAAATCTCATAAATGTCGTGGATTTCCCTTTCATCAACAAATTTCATTGGCCGGACTAAACCAAATAATTTTTTTTTTCTTTTAATATCTCTTCCTAACCATTTAAAATAATACTGTAGATTTCTTAGAAAGACATCAGCATAAAAATTATGCAATTTTTAATAAAAGGAAAACATCTTCAATCAAATGCCCAACCCTAGAATCAATGACGATAACTGATATTGTTAAAGATAAAGACTGAATTCGAAATAGTTGATGTAGTCTATGACCACAATATATAAAGAACTGACGATGGTTAGGAAACCTGAAATAGGCTATCTTGGATTCCTGATGTCATAATTTCCAAAAACAGATTAGTGAACTTTTAGTATTGTGCATTTTGGTTTATTTTTCATGTAACTTATATAGATGGTTTATAAATGTCAATATTAAAAGATCATTATGAAAAAACAAAACAAAAACAGAACTATGTAATTATGAACTAGTTGTTATTGAAAGTTGTAAATATGTTGCTGGTAATAGCTATGTGTTAAATTCTTTCCTTTCAGGATTTTCTCTTGTTTAATTACATGAGGAAAATAACTCCTCGGTTGCTCATTAATATAAAAATACATCCGTTACTTCACTCTGCTGCATTGTAATCCTCTCAGAACTTGGTTTTACTGCATCTCAGTTTTCATTATTTATGTAGAATAGTTAAAGTTAGCATTTTAAATTTGATTCAATATGAACCACAAGAAAAAAGTAGCAGTTGATAAATTTTTTCAGCCAATAAGGGTTTCCTGATTATTTAATTTCAAGCTGTTAAAGAATATGCAAAGTTTTTATTATTGGTCTGAAAGTTTTGGCGATTTGGAAAGTACCTTAAAATTAATGCATTAATATACACGATTGCTGTATATATTTAATATTAACAATACATCAAAAGCAGTCATAGATTTTGTCACTTGGAAGTTATAAATGTTTATTCTGATCCTAATGAGCCCAAACAGAATCAGAAGAAAGATGCAAACAAGATAATGACACACATAAAACATAGTCAAATAGATGAATAAAAAATATAACATGCCAGTGGCTTTGCATATTTTCGGGGGGGGGCAACCAAAAAAAACGATGGAAACGAATATAACAAGGCGCTCGTCTTCGGCCGACTTCGGGTGACATTGTATATGTTCGGGAGCCGCATGTTCCCTGGACGTCACTGTGACTTTGTTTACGTTTCACGTTCAGTTTCAGTTTAGTTTGACGCTCAGGTTGCTGTATCATCATCGAATATTGTTGTGTTTTGTAGAGCTTGGACTTTCAAGTTTTCTGAACGCAGCAGTTTGTTCAAGGATGCTGAAATTATGAAACTCCACATCATACGAAATGACTTCATAAAAAAAAACGAAGAGAGAAGACTAAAAAACAAATCGATATTCGTTTAAGATGGCTTCTACCAAGAAGAACAATCCCATGGGCTTAGATCAACCGTCTTGCTCAACTTCGAATTAAATTTTTTATAAGCTTACAGTGCACTTTTTTGTTTCATAGTCAGTTATTTTACATTATTATGTAATTTTTTATTCTACTTAAACTGTTAAATACATAAAAAACATGTTTTACTGTCATTTGTTTTGTTTAATTCCCGTTTTTCCCAATATTCATCCTGTAATCCGGAATATTTCGTAATCCGACATGCCTCAATTCCCAAACGTGCCGGATTAGAGGAGTTCTACTGTATTTGATTATAATCATAATTACATCAAATTTTTGTGATGTAATTATGATTGTAATCACTGATTGTTTTGAGAATAACAATTTTTTTCTATCGAATATCACGTCTATACTTCTAATATTCCAAGTCGAACACACGACACCTTTCCATCGCGTATTCAACTTGGAATATTAGAAGGTTTAGCCATCTTGCACAAGCTGGCTGATGCAGTTATTTTAGTCATTTCAATCTTTTAAGCAAGGATCCGCCCTCAACAATTCAGAATGATTAGTGACAGTCGGAATGCAAATTTATAACAGTACTACTTTTGAATACTTATTGTATAATTTAAAGTAGATTACAATCTTAGAAACAAAACTTGAAAGTACAATAGTAGAGGACATTTTATATGTTAAATGTTAATATGTGTTGTCCCAAAAACGTGTTCCATTTTCTTCAAAAGATGTTTCTCCTAGATGTTAGACAAGCAATTCAGGAAGTTAACAAATGCAAAACTTCTGTTATTCTTCGTATTCCTGTAATGGTATCCGCTGGAATTTTATCTTTTTCGACTTAGATCGTAAAGTTTTGGATTTTAAAGTCGTGTATTTTTCTGGACTTAGTTATGTAAGTATGTAAAACACTTAAAGAAGACAAAGGGATTAGATAACAATCACATATCTATTTATTCTGTGAAAACTGATACATCCAGGTATCAATGGTTTCTGGACATATGGCTGAGCCACAACATAGTGCAGGGGGAAGCCCTGGAAGGGGATGGTGTGGAAATATCCCTGTATTTAGGAAAATACTCTATAGTAGTTGGAAACCTATCTCACTTTAAAAATTAAAATCGCGTAAGAGTTTCGACATAACTGAAAAAGAGAAATACACTGATATAAAATTACAAAAACAGACTACAACATATTTATCGTTGAAAAGAGATAGCAAAATTTTTTGAAGTCTTACATTAAACAAAAAAGTTAATCCATAAAAAAAAAAAAGTTTATTTATATTACATATGTAAAAATTTGTATTTAAAAAATGGTTTCGCCCCCTTTTTTTATGTATATAAAACATGACTATAAAAATCAACTTTTCCAATTGAGATACCTACTTAAGTTGTAAATGCGTTGTAATGTAAATACAACGATATTCCCACGCTCTTTTATAGTGAGCAGTTCAGTTGACCTGTCAACTTAAAAATACCAATATCATCAAAAAAGAAACAAAAACTCAAAGTATGTGAGCATTGTTTAAGTCAACCGTTCCCCGACTATGTGTGGCCAAGCAAAAAACTGTACAAAGCTTACAGTAAGTACAAATTGACAAAAATCTCAAGACCATCACAGCTGCTTTGGGTGGAATTAAAAACAAAAGAAATTCTAAATGCAGTTGCAGTTATATCGTCCTGCAGCTGAGCAGCAAAATGGACAAAGGTTTAGTGCAAAAACAAAAAGGGTGAAAAAACTAATCGTTACTTTTTTTTATGGTTTGTTAGGAAAAGAAATAATAATAAAAGAAATTTGTAATTAGTAGAGACATGTCTTATGGTTGCTATTTCCTCGACTTGCAATAGCAAGAATTTCATTCAATCCAAATTATGATTTAGAATTGTAAAAACGTCTATTTGTTTTGGCACTAAGATTTTTGGACACCTTTATTTAATTACCATTATTAATATTCTTTACTTTTTTTCCAAAGCAGTTAGAAAAATTCATGAAGTATAGTACTACCAAACAACTAGTGACAATTAATCATTTGCACTCAGTTTTAATAGAAAGATTGTGATAACTAATTTCTAAGTGTTATAATATGTAGTAATTCTTATCACATGGTGTAAATTCAATTAGAACCCTTTACAAAAACTGTGAATGCATTTTAAAATTACAGTTTTCTATTAACACCCCCCCCCCTTTCTTCATTTATTATTACTATTTTTTTTTTATGTATAAAAGTAAAAACTGCAATTTCATTCATCACAGAGTTGAAATACTACCCACAATGATGCCAACCGAAATTGGCAATTGCATTTGAATAATTCTATAAAATCGTAAACTTAGTCCTTTTTTTGTAAAAATCTTTCCATTCGTTGAAATAAAACAATAGTTACAGTAATAATTTCATGGAAGAAGTTGTGAGCAGGTAAAGTCAACGTATGGGAGAAAATTTACTAAAAGTTTTAGGAAATTTGAGAAAAAGTTACTCAAAGAAAAAGCAAGAACAGTGAAAACAAAATAACAGTAAACGAAAGAGTAAAGTACATGTCAATCTACCAAAAGCAGCCGTGAACATATTTTGTTTTTCTACCTTCCCAATTAAAAAAAAAAAAAATAAAACATAAAAAAAAAAGGAAAAAAAAAAATATTAAAAAAAAAAATAACTAATTGAACGGGTATAAAATGATCATGAAGCCCTAGTAATTCCATTCACCAGTCCTACAAATGGAAACAAAAATAAAAACATAAAAACTAAAAATAACTTAAAAACAAAAAATAAATCCTGCCCGCTTCATTTGGCCTATTAATCTGGCTTAAGCTAATAAACCTCTTTAAGGCCTCTGTACAAGACTATGATGAACTGGCAATCAAAAGGAAATACTGAAGAATACAAAGTAATTAGTTAAACTAATCAGTATTCTCCAGGAATTACAAAATATATATATTATACACACAAAATATAAGTATCCAGGTAAAAAATTGCCTGGAAGGAGTAAAAATGGGCAGATAAATAACACAGAAATACTGAGGAAAGAATTTTAATCCATAACTAGTTCACTTAGTTAAAAGTATCCCAATTCAGGGACTAAGGTTGGGTGGTCAGCCCAATGCTCGCCCGTGGGGGAGAGGCCCTGGTACCCATTCTTCAGAAGGCTGGGTGGACCCTACGACTTGTCTGGAGAAGAATTCAGCAAGGAAAAATCCCTGACCTCGGCCAAGAAAATATGAACCTGGTTCCTCCAGCCCATAGTCAAGCACCTTACCACTTGGCTTCAGGGTCCACATTAGTTTGTGGGAGTAAATTTCGGCCAACAAGGACATATCCAGAAGAGATCTAGCTTCTGCATTAAATAATAATCACTATGATTTTAGAATCGAAGTGATTATAGCTAATTTCCTTTTCTTTTTCTGAATGAAAGGAAGATTCTTTAGGGTGAATTCATATTTACATATTGACTAAATTATTCCGTGCATTTATTTAGATTCAACCGAGTGTTTGAGTTAGTATTAAATTTATGTTTAAGTAAAAAAAAAATATATACAATTTTTTTTAAAAATAATTTGAATAAACAAATGCAAATAAATTGGTAAATGTAAATGACGATTACTAATTGCATTCTTAAAATATCAAAAAATTCAAACTGATTTTGGTCTGCAATAAAGTGAGTTTCGATGCACAGATTTTTTTTTTTTTTTTTTCAGTTACAATTTTTTGTTTGTATGCAGAATATGCATTATGGCTAACTTTATACATTTGATTGGTGTCAATTTGCAGTGGTTTTCAATTTCATGATCTTTGGAAAATAAATAATTGAATGAACCCTTAAACAGAATTTAAATCATTCATAACATTAAAACCTGCAAAGACATCCTTTACAGAGATTGAATTTTTAATCTTCGCATTTATAAATTTAACATCTGATTATTCTGGCAGTTTTAAATGGGTAAACTCACTCTTAACATGTTTTATATTTAAAAAAAAAAATCTTTAAACTGCTTTTAATGTAGGACATAAATCAAGAAAGGATGGTCAGCACAGGCAGTAGAAGCTCCTGTGAACCTCAACCGAACGGCATCTAATCGTTGCAATTGCAAGTGGAGGCAAGAAAGTCAGTCTAATGCTTGTTCGGCTCATGTTTTAACAATTTTAAATGATCCTGGAATGTGGTAGTATAAATATCCAGTTATGATATCTGATTGCTGTAATTTACTGTTAGGTTTTTGGTATAAACAGTCAGCTTGAAAAACATTATTCTGAATCACTTTCACTAGCTTTTAATAAATGTTCTATTCTATTCTATCTCTCTATTTTATTCATTGCTTTGAATTCATAAGACTTCGTCTGCCTTTAACAAATGCCAAAATGTGAAGTAAACAAAAGGATAAGGATGTCTATCCATGATATCTATCTATCGTACAATCCTTACCATACATCACTTTTGCATTTATTATTTTGTTTCAAAGAAGTTAGTTATAATTTAATTTCCTATGAAAGGCACTATTTGCCTCTAAAGAGGACAGCTCAAACAAAGTGATTCAATTTAGTTTATGGACCTGGTAAACTTATTTTAATTAATAACAAAAAGCAATAATGTTGAAACCTTAAAATATGTTATACGAGTATTTCTACCAGATAATTTTTTTCTTGCATTTTTTTTTATGGTGAAAATTTTTACCTGTTATATCTGTGCCATTTATCTGAACATTTTTTAATTATTATTTCCTAACTGAAATAAAAGTTAACAAAATACAAGAAAATAAAAATAAGTAACACTGAATTATCTTCGGTTTAGGTCAAATATATTAAGATAATTATCTGTGTAAATATCCTTTTTTTTGTAAAATACCTTTTTTTTCTTAACAAGAATTTAAAAAAAAAAAGAAGGAAAAATTCAAGATTAATACATTGCTGTTTGTTTTGTCTGTTGATAATAGCATCCATGTGTTCCTTTTCAAAATAAAATACATAACAAAAGAAATATGTAATTCAAAAACTAAATTTACTTGGAAAGGAGTGATAATCCTTGTGTGATAATCCTACACTCAAACTATGATGAAAATGATATGGGACGAGGCATCATCATCTTGGTTTGTTTATCATTATTATTTTTTTTTCCAAAATCAATAAGAAACTTGTATTATTAGTTGTAGCAAAAATAGTGGCTTTTTGATAATATGATACATTTTTCACTGGAGCTAACCTAAAGAAGGCAGCTTGGTAGGGTTACGCTATCCCAAACAAACTGCGGGACAGGGGAGTATCTGTTCTGTCATGCTTTATTTTCCCACTCGCGGTTTTATTCCTTCTCTTTGAGTTCTTGGCCTGCCTTGGACTCCTGCAGCTGGCAATGGGGAAGTGGCACCTCCCCTGAGTTTTAATGGGCCATGCGCGAATGGCACTGAGGCGTTGGCAACGATGAGTCGAGAGACTGGCTGATATGTTGTTGGGTCAGGCTGTAGCTCCGTGCCCACCGTGCCAGCACGCATTTAGTTGCCACTGCATCCGTCCTTCCCGCCTAAACACACGAAAGGCTGCCTCTTTGCACAGGTCCTGTTGTGGTCCAAACTGAAGGCACGTGCGGTTGGGCAGCAGAGTGGGGGCAGCTACGTAGGCGGTGCCTGGTCCCCATTGCTAGGAGGGTGGGGATGAGGATTATTGGAATTTCGCAGCACCGTGTAAACGTTGTCCACTTTACTTAGACTTTCAAAGAAAGGAATGAGATCCAGCAGTTCAGTGTCTGACATATCATCAAACCATGAAGCCACAGGCACCTACAAAAGCAAAAACAACATATTAATCAAAGTAAAAATAAGCAATCCCTTGAATCTCAGGTGTAAATTAGAACTGACCAAAATTAAAGTTGAGTTTATAATATTTCCAATTAAAAAAAAAAAAAAAAATCTGCTATAATAAGTAAAGATTAATACAAAAGGAAAAGTTATTTTATCTTCCTTAGGTTACCATGTGATAATGACATATCAAATCAACTGCTGTAAAAGTGAGTAATTCTTATATATTTTATCTTGAAAACAGGCCTGGGGAATTTGATGAAATGGGGTGAATCTACCGTTTTTAGGTGCGAGAAAGTGATTTAGCCAGGTCTTGACTTTGGGAAAACTCATTTAGGGGGTAAATGATTGACCTGGGTACCAGGGCATTGTTCTTACTTTATTTTCGTTTTATTTTATTCTTAATAAATCCGTGTTCTGAAAGCGTCTTAACGTATAATAATATATATAAATATATTTAAAAAAAAAAAATATTTTTCCTTTCAACATCATATGTATTCACTGTGGAGCTATCCATTTCCCTGAAAGGGGATTAAATAACCAGGTTAGTTCTTACATTCTTTTCTTTTTATCCAGATACTAGTGATATTATAAGAACTGCAAAAAGAATGTGTTAAGAACAAAGGAGATATATTAATTTCAGTGACATTGCAAATCAATGTTTAATAAAGGCATTTACATAATTTTAATTAACTCAAAAATTACAAATAAACTCATTGAGTCCTTGATAAATTTAAAAGAAAAATTTTGAATTGACTTTTCTTATTTTGACAAAAGACTACTAACTCTATCTAATATTGTGACTCCAACTGAAAATTTGTTTGAGTGTTTATGAGGTGAAAAGAAAATGCTAACTACTTTCAATATCAAATACTGGACATTTTTTTCTTTTAAATGCTGCTACATTATCCTTTTCTGAATAACAGTGACGTTTTACCAAAGAATCAGTTATTTAATATCTTTTTTTGGAAATACGGTTATACAAGTATATATTTTACTTACTGCATTATCTGGATGGAAGATGTAAGAAGCAGGAGAATTATCCACAATGACAACTTTGTGTAAATCCCTGCCCAGACGTCCAAGATCCTAAAACATTTCAATAAAATTACTAGTCTACTACAAAAATATTGTAAGGTTTGGTTAATTGTAATAAACATGATTAGTATGAATATGTTGCAAAGAGGAGTATATACTTTTTAATTTTACAACTCAAAGAGTTATAGGCCCTGTTTGTATAAATAAATCACAAATCACACTGCTTTATTGCTATTATTCATTTCATAAAAGAAAGTCTTTTGCTGACATAATCGGCATATGGATTGATATTTCCAGGATGTATCTATTCCTGAAATATTTCACTAAATGATATAAATATAACAAAAACATTCTGGTTTTTGTATTTTGTACACTTATGAATACATTTTTATATTACTGTTATTATTTAAATAATTTTATAACTTTTTTAAGATTATTTTATGGAAAATGTATTTATTAATCGTAATTTTTTTTTAATTTAAAAATAAAATGGAGTTGAATGTGTTTCTACTTTATTTTACTTATTACAATATGAAGTAAATTGGTCTCTTTTGTATATTTATTGGCCCTGCAAAGAACCTTTTTAGTTTCGATGTAGAATTTCCTCACATTAATTCTTTCATACTTCATTTTCAATTTCATGTGCAGAATTCATTGCAAAGACATTTTGCTTCCATTCAATCTTTGACTGAAGCTTCAAATGAATGACATCAAGCTTAGGGTATTCATTCTCATGAAAAATTCCACTGGCTCTAACAACAGATAAGTCAAAGTTGTCCATATTCACCACTGGCTTAGTCAAATCCGATTCTTGCCGGGGACAATTCCTCGGACAGTTTTCTTCACCTTGAAGCAGATAAATTTGTTGCTGTATTCATTCAAACCAGCACTTCAGAAATATGTATTTCATTATTCTGACTCTTCAAATATTGAAAAACATTTCAAATTATATCACTCGATTGTCTATCATGTCTTCCATCATGTATAGATAGTAATTTCGTTTGCAAAGACGCAATTTCTGTGTTTGACGTCTTGATTTCCAGGCAAACAAAAGTGATCAGATTTTACCATCTAAGAAAGACTTTCGCTGCTGAAATGCACTTTAGCAGAGGCTCAGAAATGACTAGAATTTAATTAGTTTTCAAATTATTCATTAATAATAGTTCAATATTATTTTAAATGTATTGCTTTTTTTATTGATTTGTTTTCATTCATTAAGAAATCTTGTTTGATTACAAAAATTAAGCACTTGTTAAGCGATCAGCATTATTCACAAAAAGGTAATTTAAATAAAAATGTATAGGTTAAGATTAGTGAATTATATGCTATGAAATTGCAACTAAGATCATAATTGTATTTTATTATATTGTTTGTAATTTTTCACATTTCCAAAGTTTTAAGAAAAACAGTATTTTTTTTTTTTGCACAAACTAAGATTTTATCTCAATTATGATAAGGATATACATAAGACATAAATTTTCAATAACAGCCATTAATTATATCAGAACATAAAATAATATTGGATATATTAATAAAAAAAAATGAAATTATTGTTAACAAGCTAACAGACCCTGCATTATGAGGAGGCTTTGAATTATCTAAGGAAAGTTACATCATTAGCTGTAAGCCTTGATTTGCCTATGCCCATAACCAGCTAAGATTTTATCTCGATTATGGTAAGGATGAACAGAAGATAGAAAGTCCTAATGAGATCCATTAAAGAAGCCCTACTTCTAGTGATAAAAATATTTTATTGAATTTACCTTTAAAATGTTGATGTGTTTGAGTAAAATAAAAAGAAATGTAAAGAGATTAATATTTTTTTTTAGATTCTTAAACAGGCTTCATCACAAAAACATTATTTTGAGGGATTTTCCCACTCTGGGATGAGATATTTTCTCAATATTTCGGCCCGGTGCCTCGGGCCTTCTTCGGGAGGTGTATTTAATTACATCAAAGTGGGCGCAAATAACTTCCATTGTTAGTTTCTCTTGTTGTTGAAATAAGTTTCTCTTGAAATATCGAAAAAATATCTCATCCCAATGTGGGAAAATCCCTAAAAAAAAAAGGATCTACATAGTATCATGTCCCACTCCTCCTTCAGAACCAAACTATATTAATTATCTAGTGGAAGTTGAATAGTCAATACCACTGTTATGTTAACAGTTGTTCATTCAATTAAATCTTAATTAAAAAAATCCACAGATATAAAAGTAAAAAACAACACCGAAATTGTGGGCAAAAAGGAGATAAAGATTGATTTTAGATTCTACAGACTATTCTCATTAAAATAGTGAAGGACAACAGCCAAATTTTAGAACAATTAAATGGCAGAAAATTAAAATTAAAAACCTAGTAAATGCTCCTTTCCTATATAATTGTCGAGTTCATTGTTATATGTTGAAACATTTGAGAATCATTTATAAGAGTAGCTTTAAATATGAAAGAAGGAAAATTATCTAATTATTCATAATCTTTTAAGCATGGTCGTTTGCTCAGCATAATAAACGAAGGAATTAATAGTTGATGGAGGGGAGGTTTGTTTCCTATTTTTTTTTAAAATTTCATTTATAGTTCGTTTCAAAAACATTACTGTAAAAGAAATCTGTCAAGTCAACAGGCCTCTACAGTAATTCTCTGCAAATCTATCTAGAAAGTCGGAATTCTTAAATCATTAACTACTATTTTTTTTCAGTTGATGAAATTTCAATACACAGCCAGAGACCACAATGTCAGCTCTATCTGAACTTGACTTTAGGAGATTGGGAAACTTTGCCACTGAATACTTTAACTTACTTAGATTCTCCTTAGAGGTTTAGAATGAATAAAAAAGAGGAAAGGAAAGGAAATGATTCTAAGAGGAAAGAGAATCCAACAAAACTGCAAAATGAAATTATCATTAAAATAATAGAAAGTGTTTCAAGCAAGAAAACAAACAAGATAGCACTTGATGGCTGTAGAAGTGTAATATTGCATTTGATATCTAAAAGTTACTGCCTCTATATATATAAAGTATCAGGACGAGCATTCTTAAATAGGGTGGGTAGGAAGGTGTGTGTATGTGTGAAAGCAATCTACATATAAGCAGTTAAGCCGTAAATTTGTCACCTGAAATTATATAATAATAGAAACCTTACCTTGACATAGTTGCCATGATGAAATACACAGGACTCACGAAATAGCCTTGCCCTGAACACTCCCCATTTGTCTAGGAGATCAGCTACAGGGTCTGCATACTAAAAATAAAATCAAAAGACTTACATATAATATGATGTAGAATAATAATAAAATCCATAAAATTTAGATACTTTCTTTAGCAAATTACTAAAAACACTGATTGATGTTGAACTTTGCAGAACAATAGGTAAAAAAAAAAACTGATTGAGAATCTGAACTACACGTGCTTCTTACATTACTTGGTCTCCAGACCAGATGATGAGCAGTGGAAGTACTGCTCGAAACATGTAACCGTTTTTAGTAAATCCGCAACTCCAAAAATATACAGGACATCAAACTCAATAACCAATATTTCGTCTTTTAGTATTCAAAGACTTTCTCAAGGTCTTCTTTTATTTATTTATTTACATTTATTTATGTAAAAAGAAGACCTTGAGAAAGTCTTTGAATACTAAAAGATGAAATATTGGTTATTGAGTTTGATGTCCTGTATATTTTTGGAGTTGCGGATTTATTAAGATAGAAATCGAGTAAGATGTTTTATATGTAATTGTTTAGTGTTTTAATTTTTAAGTATTGTTATTTCAAAGTGTTCAACATTTTCACACACTTCAATACATAGCATTATACTTATGCTTCTTTTTTGTTTAGGCTGGTTTGTATTCCAATTATTGCTTCATCTTATATGGAAATTTTAGAAAAATATGATATTCCTAACTTGGGGAAAAGGGACTAATAAATCCATTACTATAACCAACATTTGTTCTTGTTGTAATAACTACAAATTTTGCAGTATTTCAACTCTAAAGTTGCAAGGAAGGGGGATCATCTTATGTAGTAAGATGACTAACAGGCAAGTGTGAATGATAATGATTTTCTTTTAAATTTGCAAGAATTCTTCCCCTCCCCCACATCCTTTCCAAAAAAATAGAAATGGAAAGTTAATGTGGATTTTGAGCAGACGATCTGCACAAAGAAAGTCAGGTAGCTTTGCAAGGGGGGGGGGGGGGAGACTTTTTTCAAATATCATGAATTTGGGATAATTTTTGAATTCTTCACTTTGAGGAATACTAGATAGTTCTTTTTTTGCTAGTAAAACCGATCAAATTTTTTAATTGGTAATTTTGCTTAAATACAGCTTTTTTTTTGTAAGCAAAATCTGACTGACAATCTTTATCCATCATCCTGTATTTCTCTGAAACAACACAAGTGGTAACAATGTTTTTTTGTATGCGACATTGTATTTAATGGCTTTAAAAATACTTATTTTCAATCTATTCCATTAGGCTTGCAATGATTTTTTAATACAGAATTTGGCTTCTACTTTCAGTAAACTGCGTTTCTCTTCAAGATGAATGTGGCATCAATAATCCAATTTTAATAAGACTTCTAGTAAACACCACTTTTACTAGTTCTAGTAATGTTTCTTTTTATAAATTCAAAACCAGAAGTCTCAGAAATGAGAATAATATTTTGTCTTTTAAAAATAAACAGATCAATGAGATAAAATTTCAATCTTAAGAGAATCGTAGCACTCCTTTTCAGTAAGAAAATGGAATTCTTAAATTCAGTGTAAATGCTTAGAAGTTAAAAATATATCTATAAATTCTGAAAAAATGATGATCGGTTTACGTATGTAGCCACAATAAAATCTGATATTTAAAACAGGTGTGCAAATTCCGGTTGTGTATTTCTCTAAGTTCATTAATACATTTGTAAGCGATTTGTTTACTATGTATTCTTACCACAGGAATCAAGTTGTTTTGATAAAACTTTCATAGAATATGCGGAAAAACAGAAAGATCAAGATCTGCTTAAAAAAAAACTGAAAGAAGATATGGCAGTACTTTTAATGATCTATCAATAAAAAAAAAATTGTATTTTCCAGAAATTTCTTTTGCAAATCAAGTTACAACTTTACATGGAATCTACTCTTGCTTTCTTGTATAATTTACATGATGATGATCAGTGACTCAGTCCGAAGACTGGTTAGGATGAGGTCCATGACATATTCCTCCATCTATTTCTATCCTCCACCATCCCCTTTACTTCCACAAAGCCTCTAACTCCTAAATCCTTGCACGTTTTTGTAATAAAATTATTGCAAGGTTCCACTACCTTCGCTTGGAATCTTCCCCTCTAGGACCTGGATTATCATGTCTCAAAACATGTCCCAGCCATTTTAATCTTCTTATTTTAATTATACTTATATTTTTTTTTTCTTCATCCACCATTGCCAATACCTCATTATTAGTCTTTCTTTCTGTCCAGCTGATTTTTTTCCGTTCTTTGTTAACACCACATTTCAAAGGCTTCTAAACATTTAATTTCCTTATTATCTGTGCGCGCAAAGATGACCCTCCCAGAATGCAACGCAGCTTATAAATTGACCTTTCCTGGCTTTTCATTAATATTCAAATGGAAGAGAAACAGGCGGTCGCGGGTTCACAGTCAACATTTCGATGAGGAAGAGTTATCAACAGGCAAGCTAGGGAATTCTTAATGTTGCTCGTCGATTTCTAGAAGATGTATCGCCCAACAACGATTTGAAAAGTAAAAAGGATGCATTGACGGTCACTGCAGAATATACTGGAGTGAGTTTGTCTATGGTGAAGAGAATTTTACAGTCGCCATTGCTACTAACGCCTGGGAGAAAAAGGCCTTGTTTGGCTCCAAAGAGTTCGTCTGACGATTTTGATTGTTACGTCATTCGCAATATTAACATTCTAATTTTAGTAGTATATACTGCAGTGACCTCAACACATCCTTTTTACTTTTCCCATCGTTGTTGGGCGACTGCCATTTTCTCTTCCATTTGAATGTTAACTAAAAGCCAGGAAAGATCAATCGATAATCTGCGTTGCATTCTGGGAGGTTCTTCTTTGAGCGTGCGGACTTTAATGTTAAATGTCCATGTTTCCAAGTTACATAATGCAACTGACCAAATATAAGTTGTTAATATTTTTTTCCTTAAGTTAATATCTACTTTTTAACTTGTCAGTAAGTTTTGTTAAGTTCTAAATGCAGCCATTGCCATTGCTATTCTAGTTTTTATTTCCATTGTACATCTGCATTCTTGTGTGATAATTTGTCCCAGATAACAGAAACTTTTTACTTGTTCAGTTCTTTGTCTATTGACAGTTAAAAGTATTTGTTTCTCTCGTTTTGATATAAACATAACTTTGGTTTTCTTAATGTTTATTTTCATTCCAAATATGAACATTTAAATTTCTTTGTATCATACAACTTCATTAATAGTCCTTAATTATTTATTCCTATAAAAACGATTTACTTACTTTTGCTAAACTTGCTGTGAAAAGCACACACTCATATAGTTCTCCCATTTTTTTCAGATATTCATCAACATAAGGCCTCTTCAGCACATAAACCTTTAAAATAAAAATAAATTAATGTTACAAAAAAAAGTATTCAAATAATGTTATTACATGTTTCAACTATCAACAGAAAAATTATAAATCCTAAAGGTTAAAATTTGAAGTTGGAGAAGAAATTGAAAATGAAACGCACTTTCTTGATAATGTTAAAATAAACAGGCTAAAAAGATGGGACTAATCCTGCTTATTTTAACATTATCACATAAGTTCGTTTCATTTTCAATTTCTCTTCTTAATTTCATATATGCACGTTGAAGTTTGAATCCAAACTTTAAAATTTTGAAGTTAGGGGAAAAATAATTAAATTAAATTAAACATTAAAGCTTTAACTTGTGTGAAATTACATATCTCAAAAACTTTCCACAACACACAGGGATAAAATTGAATAGTATTTACAATAAAAAACGACCGGTTTCATCGGCGAATCTGCCAATCAAAAATCTTCAGGTCAAAATAAATTAAACTTCATATATAAGTTTTCATTCTACAGCGTGACTGGAAAGTCAAATCTATTTTGAACTATTTTTGTTAAAATTAAGGAAAAAAAAAAATATATAAAATCTTATTAGTTTCATGAGCTACAAATATTTCAAAAACTGGCATGGCCCATATCATCATCATGTAATGTAAAGGTTTCTTTTGTGTTTATTGACTGATTTGCCAATTTCACTATGTATATTTTTAAAAATCAATATCTGGTATAATATCTGATATAGTCTACTGTAAATAAATAGTTTTATTATTAATATCTTTTAAAATCCTAATAAATTTGCTGAATTGTTTTCATTAACAGCTATTCGGCCGTGCTAAGGTAAAAGGAAGCAACTAGCAATTTGGAAACTGATTATTTGCTGCCTTTGACCGTAGATATAAGCATATTGCTAGTCAGTTGCTACTTTTGATCATCGAAATAGGGACCATACTTAACAGCAGATCATTACCAAATTGCTTTGGAAGATGTGTAGATACTTCCTTACGTAGAAAACGCTAAAAACGCAAAATCAGAAAATTTGCAGTTACTTCCTTTTACCTTAGGACGGCCGTATTATGGTTTTATTAATACAACGGTTAATTTGTTCAATTATTTGTTTTACAAACCTTCCAAGTAATTTCCAGTTAAGACACAAATCTTAACAGAAATTTGAGTAAATAAAATTTTACAGTCACAAAATCACTTGCTCATTAATTGAGAATTTATTTATTAAAAATAAAATATCTTGCTTATTTCTAACAGCCTTACCTGATGAATAGTTCCATCAATTTCTACTGGTACAACAAAATCTGCATTACTGATTGGCTGTCAAAAAAAGAAACAAAACTTAATTAGAATACTTTAGGAAATATGGTTAACTTTAACTATCTATCCTAAACATTTCGGAATAGTTTACTTAAAACTAGCTTAGTCATTTAAATACAATAAAAACAATATTTTATTTTTTCTAATAATGTTTACACAGAATTATATATATATAAAATCTTGCAAAACACAGTACTTCTTAATCCAACATACATTAAAACAGAGGAAATGAAAGCAATTTACAAAAAAATGCAAGGGTAAAATGAATTACCCTTTTTTTGCAGGGTAAAAATGAAATTAACAGAACTATTTGCACAAATTTGGGCTGATTCTGCTACATACATTTAAAAAAAAATCATTTAATGTATACTTCAGCATATTATAGGGTAAGTATATAGCTGCTGAATTATACAAAAATTTAATACATTTTAATAATTAGTAACAAATTTCAGGGATTTCCTTCTGAAGAAGGTGCGAAGTAATTACAGGTCAGCGAAATTTGTTACTAATTTTTAAAGTGTATTAATTTTTTTAATTCAATTAATTGTGCAGGTGGTTGTGTTATTAGTCATCTTTTTACATCTCGTAAAAGAACAACCAATGGTGTACCTAACCTTTCTCTTTTTCTTTTTTTAAACAACAACAAACAAAAGATCTACAATAAATGCAGATCTTTATATTGACACAAGTGGCATTCTGCAAATATCTAGGTCTGCAGTACAGAGACAGTAAAACTTGATTGCAGGAAAGATAGTAGGACTTCCAAGAATTTACTTGCTTCAATTTATTAGTTAATTTCTTTTCTCCTTAAAAAATAAAAGAGGGAAGGAGGAAGAGAAGCAATATAAAGCAATTTATTTGTTCCCATTTCAAAGAATGACCAATGTTAATTATCATTGTAAAAAAAAAAAAAAAGTTTTAGATGAATCAATTTCTATTCTGAATACTATGAGTCGAACTCATAATTACATATCCTCTACAAACTAACATCTCCACTTTTTTGTTATTTCACAATTGTAACTTATTTCTGCAAAAGCTATAAACAGATTTCTCTTAAAACTTCAAATCCAGCAAAAGATTTTAAAATCTAGTTTTACAAAAACGAATACAAATCTTTTTCCATATATCTTTAATTTCTGTCTCATCAATGCCATCTAGTGATTCACAGCATATTGTTTTTTTGCACTTAAGAATGTATTCAGGACTGATCTTAATGTACGACAACAGAAGTTCCAAGCATGATAACAGAAAATGGGAATTTTGAAAAATTTTGTATGTGCTGTTACAATTCATGAACATTTTTTTTTTCTTGAAGAGATATTTTACGTGTGCTGATTATATTTAAATCAATAAAAAACGAAGAATTGACACACTAAACTAACTGGATAAAAAACA
>JAFIDM010000001.1:98111586-98150340 GCA_023159025.1 Thereuonema tuberculata
TTTTTTTTTTTCTGTATTCCAAATTCCAATCTTATGTAATTAAGTTATTTTGTAAGGCCTCTTTTCTATAAATCACTTTATTCTCCAATTATTCGCTTCTCCAATTTTGAACTGTCACTCACAATTAACAAAAAGTAGTAATGTGAATAAGTCTGAAATCGAATTTTAACATAAGATTTCACAAAGTAATTACCTTTCAAGCACTAATAATGTTCAAGGATGGCTTTAATCTTAGCATATAATGACCAACGGTATCTTCTGGCAATACTTTGAAGAATAGCAAAATTTAATCAAATGCCGTTTAACAATAAAGCAATAATCAGGATACCTTGCCAAAACAGATTGTTTTGATTTTTTTTTTTTTCCATAATTCCCAGCCAAGTAGACAACTGCCTGCAGAATATTAAGTTTAAAATGTTTTTCTTAATAAACAGACATAAGTCTTAATTTTTCATAGAAACAATATCTCCTTCATTGTGATGTCAAAAATACCAAGAACTACCATTTTAAACCATTGAACGTCCATTTGCATAAGTGATCTCACGTGTATGTTTAAGAAATAAGAAATTACAGAAAACAAACAGAAATATATAACATCGATCTGGTTAACAGATGGTAACGAAAATGAAACAGCTGTCCACGAATAGCAATGAAAGCAGTTCACTGCTCTTTATTACAAAACTTGTTTATTATTAAAAAACTCCCAGCGATATTTCGCAGGATAATAATCTTTCCCTGCTTCTTCAGGCTACATTTTGAAAAAATTTAAAACTAAGACAGTTATAACAAAGAATAAGGTTCATAGTGTAAGTTCTACACAATTATTACAAAGAATAAGTACAACAAAAAGTAAAGTATCAAATTATTATTCAGTGCGGTTAAAACATAAAGAGTATCAAATTATTAGAAAGAATAAGTTCTATACAATTACAAAAATTAATTCCAAGAAACAGACACTATCTCCAGATTCATTCTGGAAGCATGTGTTATTAATAACTTTGACTGTATTAATAAACAGAAAGGAACTGAAATTAATAAATTTGTAATAGAAAATTTCCAAAAAATATTATAAAACTGCATAATCAATTATTTGTATTTTTTATCAGGATAGCCTAATTGTTGAATAATGAGTGTATTTTTTAATTTATTTTTGTAATTGTATATAGAACTTATTCTTTCTAATAATGATACTTTACTTTTTGTTGTAACTTATACTTTGTAATAACTGTACAGAACTTAAACTATGAACCTTATTGTTTGTAAAATAACTGCCTTAGTATTAAATTTTTCCTGAAGAAGCAGGGAAAGACTATTACCCTGTTAAATATTGCTGGGAAAGTATGGAGATGAAAGCAGTTTTTAGTAAACAACAGTGTTTTTGTTTTGTTTCCTTTACTTCTCTAGTCATCAGTAAACATGTGGGTCCAATGACTTAATACCTTCCATATGTGTATTATTATTGAAATATTTGGAAAATTATAATTCAAATCCTAAGCTAACTAGATTAAATTATTACTTCTAAACTTATTGGAATCTTCTTTCTTAAAAGAGTTGTCTAACCAGCAGAACACCAACATTCAAGAAATCTCCCAAATACAGGACTTAAGATTATCAGCTTAGTGCAACTAAAACTTTGTAAAACTCTAAATAGAGTTAGATATAACTGCCTTAGTTTTAAATTTTATCAAAATGTAGCCTGTATCCTGCGAAATATCGCTGTTAGATACTTTCATATAAAACTTGTTAATATTAAAAGAAAATAATGGTAAGACACAACTTGTAGTTACTCGTAAGAGATCTAGTTAGATTAATTAAATAAATAATAAAAAAAACCTACATTACTATTAAGTTATAGAAACAAAACATCTACATGGAAATTCGTATTCCTAAATTAGTTTAAATACATGAATATCAATTTTTCTAAAACGTGTGTCTGTACAAGTGTTACGCTTTTTTCCGATTCCCTCAAACACAAAATTGTAGTTTTCATATGTAAATTTTTATAGTACAATCACTGCACTTACCTTGAATGAGCTGTGGACCAATGTTTCATCAAGGTCAATGACCATGCATTTCTTATGCATGTCCTGATGCCTAACAGAAGGCAGCAGGTATTTCCTTTGTCCCTGAAATTAAAAGTATTTTAGTTATTTTAGTTTAGTAAAGAACAGATTCATCCAAGAAATATATATAATATGTTCATCGCCGCTGTGTTACTATCTTTTAAGGTTTAAGGAGTTGGTAAGTTCTTTTAAGACTGAAAATAATTTTTCTTTTTTTAATGGTTGGTAAAAATTTAGTTAAAAGTTTGTGAATTTATCAAAAATGATAAAGAAAGTTTTAATTTAATGATTATCAACAAAGAAATTACGTAAAATCTTAAAAACAAAAACATTTACTCTTAATGAATTAAATACCATATTTATCGGCATATAACACTTTTTTCCCTAAAATTTAGAGCTGAAATTCTACCTGAGTGTTAGATGAGTGTACTACTTTTAAGTGCTATAAATATATTTTTTTTTTACTGAAAATTCCTTCTTAAAATTAGGGTGCATTATATGTCGATAAATACGGTAAGTACAATTGTTTACATAACTATGCCTGCTAATTATGAGAGACGAATAATTAAACAAACCAAATTAATGGAAACTCTTAAGCCTTATTTGCTGGATATGTAAAAAAAAATGAGTCTTGTTAAAGAATAATATCTGGAATAATGTGATTGCAATACCAGCAAAAAAATAATGTGTTATTGCCTTTTTAGCATAATCAGGAATTAATGCAAGAACCAATAGAAAGTTTCATTTGGAGGAGATATCTTTTCAAATTGCACAGTTGTGAGAAAAAAAACATAGGTTTGTCTGCCAAAAGCAGCTTTGGATAGATTTCCATCAAGATTCTTAAATTCACTGCCAAATCCAGATCTGTTATTCGATAAAAGTTCTGCAAAACAGATTTATGTCTATAGGAAGACTCACAGTATTGTCTTTATACAGCATTATTTGTATTTGAGTTTATTCAGAGATATGATTGTTAGCAGAATTTATATGAATACATAGCACAAAAAGCAGCTCTTTAACATATCTAATTGTCAGCTATTCTCTCAATCAAGTAAAACCAAGTTAATAATTAAAAAAAAAAAAAAATCTCTTAGTTTTCCACCTATGTTTAAAAAAAATAAAACCAAACACATAATATTTTAACTTTCATTTGAAATCTATAATTTTGGAGAAAATGCATCTTATCAATGATAAAGCAAAGAGGCTCAGGGAATTAGAAATCAAACATTTGCATCATTTTAATATCTCATTGAGATGCCATCTTATTAAATCCTATGACATATATTTAAATACAGGCATTTTTTTATTTAAAATTCAATTAAGATATAATTATTACTGAAGTTTATCCAATAGATAACTATCAATTGCTATTCAGCTAATTAATTAAACACAGTTCAGACTTCTTCTAACTTTTTGTCATTTGGTTAATATAAAACTATGTACCATATTGTTTTGTAATTGTTGACTGAACTGAATTAAACAACTGAAACTTTAAATGGATTTTATTACCTTACTATCTGATCTGATAGATATCTACACATTTTTTTAAAATTGGTTTATTCACATTTTGTAGATATCATACCCTCCTATCTGTAGTGGAAATCAGCTCATTAGGGGCCGTCCATTAATTAACAAAAAAAAAAAAAAAAAACGAAAATATAGATTTAAATATAATAAAAAAAAAAAAAAAAAAAAAAAAAAAAAAAAACGCCGCGGGAAAAGTTGACGTGAGATTTTCGTTGACACCCCCCTCCCCCTTGGTGAGATTTTGCCGGATCCCCTCCCTCCCCCTTTTGACCTCACATAATTAATGGACGACCCCTTAGTAGTACTCATGCAACAACATGCATTTACACAGAACGTGCGACAGTGCCGCAAAACATACACATTTCTTAAAGCACTATTTATTGAGTTTATTGATACTTTTTTCTTTGCTCATATCAGCATTAGCTTTGGTGTGACCACAGCGAAACTTCTTTGCAATATCAGAATCGGGAAACATTTTTGATAATAATGGACCTGCATGATCCGCAGCCGAAATTGGTATATTATGTACAATCAAAAAACGGACAAAATAAGTCTTGGTAATATTTTAGGAAATGTCACGTGTGGAATTAGGGCTAATTGAATTGTTTTTTGGACAAAAACGATTCGTTAATACATTGTAGGAATAAAAGTGATTGAAAACCTCAGGTTTTTTTGGTAGAAAATTTTTTTTAAGAAAATTTGACTTTAAAGCTGGACTCTTTTGCGGAAGCAGACGTATAAAACAATGAAAATGGCGGTTTTAGAAGCATTTGGAAAAGCGAGGGTTATTCCACAACGGAAAGTAAATTTTTTCGGGCGTTTTTCAAAACGAAACATCCTGCAGGGTTGTATACCTAACTTAACCTAACCTACAGTTAACTGCACGGGAAATTAATTTTATTTTTTTAAGTTTTATTTACAAACGAACATTGTTTTCCTCCAGGTGTTGTTTTGCCCGCTTCATAACGTCGCTGCAAGTTTTTGCCTTGAAAATGTGTACATCCGCCGCCTGTGAAAGAGTTCCAAGAAAATCTCGAATTTTCTTAGAAATTTCCAAAAAAAAACACTGTTTTCCATCATTTTTATTCCTAATATGAATTATCGAATCATTTTCTTCCAAAAAACTTTAAATTAGCCCTAATTCTACAGGTGACATTTCGTACAAAACTACCTAAGTCTTTCCTGGTATAAGACAAGGGAAAAGCTTTCGATACTCCTCTCGAAATTTTTGATTGTTTTTTTTTTTCTTTCTAGGCGGATCTACATCTATATCCTTATTACAGGGTTTTAAAAACCGATCCATGATATACGCAGCTTTCAACAAATTTACGAACCAAACGAGAGTTGGCCGCCTGGTTTTTGTGAGATCTGTGCATGTAGCATCGATTATTCTGGTCAAGCACTTCCATCTGATCTTCTGACAGGAGTCCGCCATTTCGCTAATCGCTGGTTGCTTATCAAAAGCGAATTGTATTTATAAATCCTGAAATCTAACAGACATAATTTGTAAATGAAAGTCTATAAATAAACAAGTATTTTTATAAATTAGAACTTCTCCGATAATTAAACGTTAGCCTACTATACGTTAACTATAATTTCTTGGCGAGAACAGACGGTGGCGTCCATTTTGACAGGAAAACGTAATTGATCAGCACTTTTTTTTTTTTTTGAGGATGAAAATTTCTGAATCCGTAGCTTTTCCCCATTTTCGCGTAGTTTCGTAGTACTGTACTTACTTATTTTCCGTACAAACTACGGATACTCCGTAGAAGTTGGAGGGTATGGCATATGTAAAGTAAACTTATATTCTAAAACAATATACATACCTCATTGGGAAGAAAGTGGGTGTATTGCCCATTTTCCTCAGGATGAGGTGGAACATTGTTGGATCTGGTGTGAACACCAAAGCAGCAAAGAAGAGAACTGAAAAACCCACGGTTCCGAGGTTTCTTTCCTGCTGATGATCCTAAGAAAAAAAAAAAAAGAGAGAGAGAAGAGCATTAAGTTTTCTTGTTTATACAATATATATATTTATAAACAAAGAGAGGAAGTTAATTTACTATGAGATAAAAAAATAGTAAGTTTCTTTATCTCTTAGTTTCAAACATTTCCTTTAATGTGCAGTTAATCACGTGTTTCTGACCTTAAAGCAATACGAAATGTGCATTCAAAATTAACTA
The DNA here is from genome assembly GCA_023159025.1 of Thereuonema tuberculata. Lineage (NCBI taxonomy): Eukaryota > Metazoa > Arthropoda > Chilopoda > Scutigeromorpha > Scutigeridae > Thereuonema > Thereuonema tuberculata. The sequence goes on from JAFIDM010000001.1 coordinate 98,117,357, forward strand.
ATGATTAACATGAAATTTAAATGATGAATTGCTGATGACAGAAGCCCACTATCAAAATGGCCTTTATTGATGGTCGTCGACCATTTCTGGTCAATCTGTGGAAACTTGTTATTTTTTTTTTAATTTAAATATCAGCAGTAAACAGAATTTTAAATTAATTTTCATTTTAGTAGAATACAAATTGTAATGAAGAACCAGAAGTAATGAAAAAAAAAAAAAAAAGCAAGAAACCTAGATTTTTTTTTCCTTCAATATCAATTTGGCTTATTAGAACTCAATTATATGACCTTTAGTTATCTGATATTCAGTATTATCTAATCTCTGATAAATAATAATAATAAAAAAAACCCAACGAAGTATGGTATGATGTAAAATAATTACTGAAATCATTTCAAGTAATAACTTTATGCTTTGTTGCAAAAATGAGAGGAAAGAAAAATCTTTATGAGTTTGCTTAATTTTAAAACAGACATTCATTTAAATTTTCTTAAATTCTTAACATTTTTGTTCTTTAATGGATAACAAAAAATTAATGTGTTACTATACATAATGGCTAAAAATATAATATGTTGAAAGGGGGATGGAAATCATAATCAATTCTATAAATATACTGATGTTTCTGCCATCTTAAATTGATCTTCATTTGATATTTTGATGTTTGGTAATCTTTGGTCTCGAATAAGTCAAACAGTCGGGTTCTGCTGCCCTTTAACCACTTTCATTCAACTATTAGAAATTAAAAGCAAAATTTAAAGTCCGTAATAATTCATAAATAGAGAAAAAAATCCCAACTGGACAGTAAGTATGCCTTCGCACACTCAGCCAACGTCAACGGGAATCCTGAACAGCTGTTTCTTCCGTATTAGGAATCATAAGCAGAATTTACCCTTAATGTTTGGCTCAGTTTGCGCGAAAGCTAAGAGAAAAGCATTCACGATCCTGGGAATGGCCGCTGAGATAAAAAATAATCCTGTGACATCCACATTATTAATCCCTTGTCCTGTCACTGAAAGGCACTAAGGAATTTAATTACAAATAAGAAACATCATAAGTTCAATTAAAAGCAAATTTAATGTCTGTAATAATTCATAAGTAGAGAAAAAAAAATTAGAAATTATTCAGTTTTAAATATTATATCAATATGTAAAGTTCTCAATTATTTGAAAAATTTTCGTAATTTTTAAATAATATCTATTCCTTAGATGTATTCTTACAATTACATTTAATTATTTGTTAAAGAATTTTCTTCCACAATTCCGTCATAATTTCTTCTTTTTGTTTGTGTTTTTATCCCAGATGGCATCAATAATTTTAGAAAAACATTTTACGATTTCATTAAACAGGTATTGTGAAATCAAGAGACATTGAAAAAAACACAACAACCAGATTTAATTTGTTGCCAACTGTGTCATGTCCTTGAATCTGTTTGTTGGATTGTTCCCTGATTTAATCAAACTGACTGCACTTCCTTGGACTATGTTTCAGTGCATATCAGGTTAATGAAAACCACTTAAGCAAAAAAAAAAAAAAAAAAAATAATCTTAGGAAATGGGAGGCAACAGGAACTTTCTTCAAAGGAGACGATGGTATCTGAGTGGCCACTGCCCAACTCAAAAGGAAGAAATCTCCAAGTCATAGTCAGCTACAGAGAAGGAATTTACAATTGGGAAGACAACGTTCTCTAAATGTTGACAACAAAACAAGAAACTGCTACAAATACTTCATCTAACATCAAACAACTCAAGCCATCATTTTTATTTGTAATATAAATGATTAAATTCTTCTATATCTATATTTTTTTGTTTTTAACTAATAATTCTGCCTATTTTTAATCTTCGAATTCTTAGTAATTATTATATAAATTATAGAGGCACTAATTATTATAAAAAATTATGTAATTAAATAATTATAAATTATGGCTTTATTTATTTATTGTTTTATTAACATGGAAGCTATGTAAATGATAAATGTAATTCAAAATATAGTACATTTAACTTTATTACGTTCACAAAAAAATATTTAGATAAAAATTATATGAAAATTTTAATAAAAATTATATGAAAATTTTAATTTCTTATTTAGAGTCACTTAATTTTTCTGTTTACTGAAACAGATATTTAACTAGTCTATTATACATTGATATATCCGTACATAAATAGCCATTACAATGAAAAACAAAACAAAACAAAAACTAACCTTTATTAAAATATGAACAAGAAATATAAGCATCTTTGCTGTTTTTTTAGAGTGCTACAAATTCAAGAGTACTTGAATTAATACTAATTTTAACTTTTTATTATTATTTGCCACTTAATTACTGAGAACGAGGTAAATTCTGCTAATGATATTCCAACGATTAGTTGTGGCCAAGTACAGTATTCCAGGACCACTGGAATGTTAATACTTGACCCAGTTCTTTTTTATCTTTGATTATTCTAATGCATCTGTGTGATTCACAAAGGGAAATCAATATGTACATAGGCATTCAAAGTGGATAGAAAATGCTCTGTAAAACAGACAAGGACGTATTTCGAGAGGCAGCCAATTTAATTAATGGATTTCATTTTACAATAACCTAATTCTGGAAATATCTAACCTTAGGCTAGTCCCTGAAAAGACTACAGGGGAAGAATAAGGAGATTAATAATAATAAAAATGAAGGAAGGAAGAAAGGATCGTTTTTCTCTCGTGGTAACTGTAAATTATAAAATTTACAATTTAGTAATATTAAACTACACAGGTATAAAAATTGAAAATTGAAGAGTTTCTACTACAATTAATGTGTATGTAAATACTGATTTCAATACTTCTTTCTGCCAACATTTGATATAATTCGAAAATTTGCTGATTTAAAATTTAACATAAATTAGAAATTTTATTAACATTCCCTCATTAGATTAATTTTTAATTCTAATTAATTTCTAATTTTCCTTCCATTAACTTAAAATAATTTCTAATTAATCTAATTTGGAAACTAGCTATGTTCTAAACGATTAATAATATATTATATATATAAAAAAATATAAAGTTATATACTTTATACTAAGTTCCAATTTAGTTCCTTATTCAAATTCTGCCAAGTAATCTTCCAATCAGCTTCATTTACTAGATAATTAATTTATCAAGTCCATCGTAACATCATTTGCTAAGACTAATTGGATAAGAAAAAAAAAAGAAAAAAAAGATAATTCGTTGATCTTTGAAATGGCACCATTTCCCTTCCATTGATTACTTTCTATATTTAGTACCTTATTAACCCAAAAACGAGTAAAGGACAACTTAGTTAACACGAACTAACAACTTTCCGATGAAAGAACCAATTAAACCATCATCAAAAATTTACTTAAAAAAAAAAAAAAAAATTCCTCAACATACTTTTCACAATAATTTGAACATTGTTAATATGAGGGTATGGACGCCCGAAAAATTTACTGGCATTATAAAATAAATCAATAAAAAAAAAAAAAGAGAAAACATAATGATATTAGAATGTAAAATTATTACTTAAAAACAATATTGTTATTATTATATTGTTACTCCTCTTTCAAGTAAGAAAGAAAAAAAAAACCACAACAACCATTTATTACATCAAAATTAAAATAAATATAGATCTAAAATGAACATCTATTTAGAAATAAAACTGCTATTATTTTAAATTAGCAGCAGCTATAATACACACCAATTATAATTATTGGTTTGTCTGTATTTTTAAAATAGGGAAAAGTAATTAAGCATTTGGATTTATTGAAATTATGACTTATAAGCTACAGATAACTTCTTATTTAAAATTTCGAAATAAGGATATAAAATAAATTACACAAAAAGTGCTATTAAACATAAAATAATAAGAATAATCAAACTTTAAACAATTAATATCAATTCAGTAATGAAAATAAAAGTTATGCTTGTTTCAATAATTTGACAAATATAAAAAGTTCAATAATAGTTAAATAGTGGCAATACTTATTTAATTATTGAATAATAATTTTTTTAATAAAATTTTTGACCCCGTTCTTAAATATTTGTTTAATAAACATTTTTTTTTTTAAGAATAAGTACCGTAAAAACAACTTATCAATAAAATAAATAATTTAATAAAAAAAAATCGGTTAATCTAAAAACAATAGATAATTGAAAAAAAAAACCAAAGATAAACGAAAACAAATTGTTGATAATGAGAAGCATCAGCACCTGGTCTGGGTCCTCTCCCCCACAAGTGTTTCTCCGCCTTCCTCTGTACCTGAGGCAGTAAAGACGCGCTGCCCAGTTGGAGGGTCTTCTCTAGGGCTGGGGTAAGCTGTAGATGCCCCTGCAAAGCATACAGAGTCTGTTCCACGGCAAACATGTTCTCAGAGGAGGAGGAGTAGTAGCAGAGAGCGAGCCCTTGGGCGGACACACACACACACACGTCACCGTTCTCTCTGTCTTGTATCAGAGGCCGCCGCTAAGTTGACGAAACGCAAATCCCAGTTCCGACGGTTTAGAATAACGGAAACATAATAGGAAATCAACACTTCAATGTCCTTCAAAATATTCCCGAACTCTGGGATCAATACGAACTCGGTGGTCACGGAACGTGTAGAAACCCCACCCGAGTCAATGACGTCGTTTGCAGGGGTGTGTGTATTAGAAATTACAGAGTGCGATGGTTTGGAAAACACGGAATTCCTAGATCCCTTTGGGTTCCCTTTTTTTATATATATATTCTCCGTCGTGTATTCTTATTTTTTTTCTTATGTTTTGTTTTGTTTTACTCGTTTCACCGTAAAATTACTAACTCCTCTCCGGGAGACAAGTGAACGTTCTGGAAGCCGCGCTCGTTAGCAATGAGCTCGCAGTGGTACTTCGCAGTGGACCACCACCATTCGCGGCGGAGGTGGGGAGAACGGGACAAGTGCAATCGTCGTCTTCCGCTGAGCTGCTTCAATTCCAAGGACGCGGTTGGCGAGGGATCATCTCAGTGCAGCGGCCAGGGCAGTTCTCTCAGCCGCAAAAAGGTTTTTCCGATGATGAACGGGGAACAGCCAAAACCCAATCGCAAAGGAGTCCAGACAGCGATGATGTCATTCGAGGACAATATCATGTGACACAAACCGATGACGAAAGCCCCCCTCATCCACAATGAAAACGCATCTTCGCGAGCAAAATGGCCGTTATACATCTCAATCGATATTTTATTAAACCAACACGCACTGTTCACATTTTTTCTAAGTTTAAACTTACCTTAAAACTGGAACGGAATTCGTAGAGACGAGTATTTACGAAAGCTTTTATCAATAATCCATTCCAATTTGAGATTTTCTCCCCTCTTAAATTCAAATTTCTTCTTCCGAACTTATAATTTTAATACAATAAAAAAAAAAGTGTTTATTTTATCTTTGATAGGCGAAATATTAATTTAAATAGTTTTAGATCATTGTGAACTGAGAGTGAGACAAGTAATATTAATAATTTGAAGAAATTTATATATATATATATTTATTTTATTCTGTTTTTTTGTTTGTTTAAGTAAATGTGATTTGAAAGAAATATATAAAATATTAGAAAAAACAAACAAAACGCAAAGAATTTAACGAAATTTAATTAGGTATGATTCAGACAACATATTGAAATATCTACAAATATTAAATGAGTACTAAAAAAAAAAGTGTTTTCTAGACTACATTTTAAATTATTATCGTCTGCTGATAATCAACTGTAGGATCATATGGCATCATATATCGTAACAAATTGAAAAACTTCTGTTATAATGATTTAGAACAGAAAATTCTTATTGCAAAAATTAAGTTTTTTTGTTTTGTTTTTTTCATTCTGAAAATTTTAAAAATAAAGTAAATAGTCACTTTATAAAAAAAAATCAAGTTTATTAAGTAAATAAATAAATAAATAAATAAATAAACAAACAAACTGATGTTTGATAAAAGCTTCAGTATTACGGAATGAAAAATCGGACGATTCCATAAAAAATGACTGGGGTAGTGGCAGTTATCAGTGAAATCATGTGAAAATCTGAATAACAACAGTTGATTACCCAACGTAGATTAAAAAACAAAGTTTATTCACGAATTTAATTATCCTGAAGAGATTTTTTTTTTTTTTTAATCAGATCTATTTAATCATTTAGTTATCTGAGATTTGTTGTGAAGTGACTCAAAAATCAAACTGTAGCTACGACAGACACTTGACAATAGACATCATCCAGACAAAAGGGTATTTGTCTGTTTATTTCCCCTTCCCTCATCTATCCTTTCTCCATCTGTCGCCAGGATCTCGAAGATGGGATTAAGTGATAATCGCTTAATGCTGACTTTTAATAAAAATTAATTCATAAATAAATTCGCGGGTTTTTTTCTGGGGAAAAAAAAGTTTTCCAATATACAATGAGACGAACTGCTGTAAAATAAACTCCGGAAATGGTCAAAACACCGGAAATGGTTCGAAGTCAAACGTTTTCCGTGAGTGGTTAGTCCCCATTTTCTCGCAAACAACGATGCGACGAGAAAAATAAAAACACGGCATTTCCCTTTTTTTTTACGATGGATAGGCATCGATTTTACAAAAAATAACAACACATCTGGCTTATACAGGAAGACAATAAGCGATTTAATAAGTAAGTGAATAACTGTACATCACTATTCCTTAAAGAAACTAAACAGATCGCACTTAGAGATTAAGGAAATAAAAAAGAAAGCAATAAAAAATGCTAATGAAATTTAACAATTTCACTGAATCACGAGAACATACAATTAATTTACTGCAATACACAAGGCTAGTATTGCATTAACTTCAATTTAACTGGTAACTGATAAACAGAACATTTAATGAGGAAATGAAATTCCTATAACGTGAAGGACACAGGATTCGTGCTCTAACTCCAAATTGATTTTAACTCTGAAAATAAATGTCTAATGTTGTTGCAGACAAATCAATTCACAATGGAAAAATGGCTGAGTTTATTTATAATAATTAAATGTAATATTATTTAAGTTTTTAGTATTATTCCAAATTTATATGGAATATTTACGACATTTAAAAGAAAAAAAAGGCCAATTCTAACTTTATTAAAGTATGCTAGTGAAATGATGCCCTGAATTTTGCATTTGATGTCAATTATTATAACGCTTTTTAGAATCTAGCCAAGAAAGATCTCGAATTGGAGAAAAAAAATCTTCACCACATGAATGTTGTTATGACCTCTCCACATTGCAAGAAAAGGTTCAGGTTTCTTTGAGCAAAACCTAGATGTCTTCAGGGTTTTTTTTTTAACTTGTATGGAAATGAAACTATCTGGTTTCCGAAGAGCTCTTTTACTCGAATCGTTTCTAGGCCGACAAACTACGATTCCAATGTGGCATCGGTGCTCGGGTCCTTGCAATTCTGCCAATGAAAACTAAATAGACCGTGTTAAAGAGATGTAGGACAGCACGGACAGAGAATATATCCCCTTTCCTTCCTTTTAGGTTAGAAATCCCTTCAAAGGGGAAAGAAAAAGAAGAGATTAAATGGCGCCATCCTGTTTTATGAGGAAAATGTTTGCAATTCCAGAATTAAATTCTAAAGGTGATTTCTTTATCGTTGTTTGTTTTGTATTTACTGTTGATTTGAAGATGTCCAATATAACATCCACCCACTAGTTGAAGGAAAAAAAAGAGCAAAACATCCGACAACGCACAAATAAACATCCTTTTCATTGTTCCATAAATAGACAAAAAGAAAGACACGATGGCGGGAAGAGAGGGCTACAAGAAGAGAAGAGATATTAGAACGAAGACATTGAAAAAGCTAGAGGACATTACCCCGTGTTTGTTTTTCTCCTAATATTTATTTTCTAGGTAATATAGGAATTATTTATAGCCTTCTTTCAAGTCCGCGTGGGAGTGTTTGGATTTCGATTCGTAGCAAAAAATAAGGAAATTCAACGAATCGTGTGGGAGGAAGCGAAACAACGACGACGCTAAAAACAAATAAGATTATTTCGCTCCATTCATCTCAAACCTATATCAGAGATTAACACTCCCTCGTGCGCAAATACAAAATAATCTGGCTCTTTTATCACTCGTCTGAATCTTTACTGATTCACTGAGATCTGGACGATTGGATTAATCAGTTATCATTCAAATGATTTCATTTTAGCCTACGTTCCTAAGGCTTAAAATAAAATTACCTAATTCCACCCCCCCCCCCCCCCCCCAAAAGAAATAATCTTTGAGCGGGTGACAAATAATGTTTGATCTTGTAATTGGCCTGATTATGAATCAGAAAAGATGTAAATTCGTTGTATTCATTTCCGTGTAAGATACCTATCAAGAAATTTGCTCGTGTAAAGCGTGACCCAAAAAATTCGATGGACAGAAACGAAACAATGATGTCTAACAATGCTTTATTAATTCGCGAGCTAGTGCATTATATATGATTAGAGTTCAGTTCACGAAAGAAAAACTTTCTTAGACGTAATTTGCTTAGGGATTGATGTCTCCAGGACGTAACTGCGACATCTATGGTTCAAATTCGTAACTGAATCTTGTAAACATAAAGAAAAATATTGTGGTTTTTATATTTTTTTTACAGTTACGAAATATACTTTTTATGTTATTATGCATTTAAGCAATTTTGTAATTTTTAATAACTTGGCTTGGCTATGTAATATCAATATAGAATTTCCTCATATTAATTCTTCCGTACTTCATTGCCAGTTCCACGTGAAGAATTCGTTGCAAAGATGTTTTGCATCTTTGTCTGAAGCTTCGAATGCATGACATTAAGCGTTGGGTACTCATTCTAAAGAGGACCGACTTCACTGATAATGCTTCTAACAATATACAAGTCAAAGTCGTCCATATCCACCATTGGCTTTACACAAATCCACTTCATGCCGGGAGCAGTGAACGATTTTCCACGGAAAGACCCTTCGCGGACAGTCTTCGTCACCGTCTAATCCAGGGTTTCTCAACCTTTTTTTACACATGGACCCCTTTCCCCCCCCCCTTTTTTTGGTGGACCCCCTCATAGCTTTACGATAAAATAAAAGTTCATTCTATTTTTCACTAATAACAAGTAAAGGGTTATATTAATAATCAAAGAAATAGTAAATAATTATGCTTTATTTTGAATGAAAACTAATTTAATGCAAATAAATTATTCTACAGTTAAAATATGTGATTCAATGAGATCCCTGTGGTTGATGCTGCTCAGCGAGTTTCTTTATATCTGGTTCCATCGATGTTAACGATAGTCGAAGATCACCTCTTTTCACAATGTCAAATCTATTGCGAACTTTTGATAAGTGAGAAACACGACTAAATCCTGATTCAACAAGCTTAGATGATGGAAAGCAATAATGTAGAGCAGTGCTTTATCCCAGAGTAATGGGTACTTTGTAGCAATATCATTTGTTTTCCATATATTATACTTCCCATCTTTGAATTTTGCACGCATTATTTCATCACTTCGTAATTCAATGAGGGGCTCTTGCAAAGAAATGTCTATATCGGCAACATTAACTTCGAAAGGAATTGTCACCCAAGTTGGTATATCCATCATGAGTAGGTCACTAAATCGAGTTTGCATATCTTCGTGCAAATTTTCCAAATATTCGCTGTATAATACAAGGTCTTCATCGTGCAAATCGATGCTAACCGAAGCCAAACAAGGAAACTGTTCAAATGCACAACGCCTGATATTATTTTTGTACAACTGTAATTTTCTCAGAAAAGCAGTAACAGCACCTTTACTTGATATGAGATCAGAATCTTTTCCTTGGCGCTGTTTATTAAGTAAATTTAATTTTTCAAATATATCTGATAAGTACTGACCGATGGTTGAGTAGATAGGTGAAAAAGAAATATAAAATAAATAAAGTTAGAAAGAATCATTCATATATATTCTCGACTTATTTCAATATGGGGTAAATTACAGTAAAAATTTTATTTTGAGTAATAACAACCGTTCTGAAGTCACTATGGACCCCCAATTTGTTATTTTTTGCCTGTGGACCCCGAAGAATATTACATGGACCCCCAGGGTTGACCCCCATGTGGACCCCGGTTGAGAACTCCTGGTCTAATCGGACAAATTTGTTACCGTAGCCCTTCTATCCAGCGCTTCAGAAATACATATTTCATCACTCTGACTCTTGAAATATTGAAAAACAATCCTAATTATAGGGTTTTAGCAGTGTAATGTCTTCTCTCGCATACTGACAGTAACTCGCCTTTGCAGAGACGCCATTTCTATGTTTGACGTCATGATTTCCAGGCGAACGTAAGTGATCAGATTTTGCTAAATAAGGAGTTTTTTTTTTCCTCAATTGAAATCCTCTACACAAATAATTGGCGTTTGACAAGTCAAGCATTTGCGATTAAATTTTCAGAAAATGAACAATTTTCACTGTTTATAATGTTCGGATGATATTATAATGTTGAAAGTACAAGAGGTTTTACGACTATAACATCAAAATCAAAATTAAAGCAACATTTAACTAGAATCTTCAGTTATTTTCAGGGATTTTTTTGTTTTATGTCCATTATTCTCTTCCCATCTCCACAGTTCAATAAAATACATTTTTTTTAACTGTTAGGATAATTTACTTGCGCTGCAAATGTACAAAAAAATTGCTGGGAAGGCGGTCGAATCCTAACCCAAGAAGATCCGTTGGAAAGATGTATTTTTATTTTAAGAAAGAATCATGAAAGTTTCTTTTACAGATTAAGACGGATTAATAACTGGATCAATTAAAATCCATTTTCTTTAACAGCGTAATTACGTTCTATTCAGTTCAGTCAAAGAAACGAGCAAGACAAGCGCCTGCATCCGCAATCTTGGAATAGGAAGGAATGATTCTTCCTTTTGACTCCACCTCACTGGAGGTTCCATTTCAGCCTTTTGGGGAGGGAGGGAGGAGGAGGAATACGGTGAGAACAATCAAGCGCACTCGGGTTTGGCAGCACTTCTGGATGCTACTGGATTCTGCAACACCACTGTCATTATTATAAGTTGATTTACACATTCGAGGTATTTATGTAAACGACTTTAGAAAAATTAGATTTAAAAAATCAACAAAATTATAAAAGATATTCAAGAATCTCTTGAAAGAACTTTAAGCCAGTTTTCCTTAAATATTTTATATACATTTACGTATATTTAAACAATACCAAGGATTTTTTTTTTTGTAAACTGTAACAGCTATCGAATATAAACAACATGAATATATATATTTTTTTTTGTTGAAAAATTCATTAAATTCGCAAATACTTCGATGGACTAAACCCACTTAATTCTAACCCTATCTCGAGCAGATGACAATTATTAGTAAAATAATTCATTACTAATAAATATTCTTAACTTATTAACATACATCGACAAAAACATTCATTGGTTAGTATCGGCTCTGTCGTAATTCTTGTCCTCTTCTAATGTTCTCGACGAGAACTCACGAGAAAAAAAGTTTTTTAATTCAATTCAAATCACCTTCTTTTGTCCGTAAATAGGAACGCCAAATTTCAAGAAGATCCATTCGCCAGATCAGAAGTTATTAGGAGAAACATACGCATTATTATTATTATTTTGTTTAGCCTAGCAAATAATAAAAAAGTACTACAGTCAATTTATTGAAAAAACAAAAATATTGTTTAAAAAAAAGTTAAATAATAAATTCGAGATAGGGTTTTTTCCATTTACGTTTCACAATCTAAGTTTTATTTCCGCCAAATAATGGAAAGAACATACAAATAACCAATGTCGATCAACTAACATTAAACGTCTTTTATTCTGATCATTTGAAAGTCAACGATGCTCTCTTTGAAATGAAAAAAACAACAACGATTTATGTGAGTGAGTCATTCACCCAACGATTATTATCTGCCTTACTTTTTTTCGTTGGGCAACCGAGTTACTTCAACGATGTCGTGTATCCTTCCGCCTCTTAAAAAGAATTCATGCTGTTCTTTTCTCCCATCTTAAAAACATAACGTTTTCTCGTTGATAAACGTGCAGACGAACAATTAAAGATTTAATTAATTTCTATTAATCGAATTACTACGTGTGAAGAAGTTAACTTATTTTGGAAAGGAAAGGTAGACTTACGAAATCGTCATGTCAACATTCACTGCCCATAACGACTTCTGAACCAGTTAGCAACGATCTTATGAAATTCGTTATTAGAACTTTTAAAATCAGTAGATATTTCATTTCAATCAATATTCATCAGAAATTAAATTTAAATTAAGTAGTGGCAAAGTGAAATGAACTCACTCCGTCTAATTCATTAGATTTATTTATTATCTTGCTGCCACATTCTCTTCAATAATAATGAACGGACTTTCTTAAACCTGTATTCTTTCAATTTCTTTTTAATTTCTCGAACAGACCTCAAAATTTTGTTTCACATTTCTGTCAATTTTCAATAGTAACTCATAACAAAGAAATAATAATTTGACTTAATCAAGTGAATTTTATTAAATGGAAGCTACAAAAACATCTAAAATATTTGTTAAGAATAGACATTTTATTTTAATTTTTTATTATTATTATTATATACGTTAACGTGTGTGAAGCGAATTGATGGTAGCTTAATGTTTGAGCATTTTCAGATAAATAGGCTCCAAGCTTCATTCAATAACAACTTCTTCATTTACTATATAAGTTGATGAAAGTTTGTTGAAAAGGGCGTGGCAATTAATAGTGGATTAATCATTCCAGGTACTATAGCGACATCTAGTGTTGAAAAACTGAATTGTTGCACTGACGTCCTTGTGAATGAATCTTTATGCTAGCGGCTATTCTCATTGTTTATACGGTCGCTTACGCACAGCATCACTTTCGTCTTAACTTTTTTATTTGATTTTGTGAGTCTCTGTTTACTCTTATGATCATGCAATAGTTTCTGTAAGTATTATTACAGTTCTGGGGTATTATTATTACTATATTATTATTATTATTATACACATGTTTCTATTCTTGGGCTTCCTCAGCTAAGAATATAAACAACATGGTGGATCAAGGACCAAAGGACAGGTTGGCAAGTGTTTATTATTATTATTACTACCATGTAAGAGCCGTTATAATATTGTTATTATTATTATTATTAATATCGTACATGCACTGACTTCATCAGGGATCCAAGTTGGATACAAATTCTCAGGATCGTATCTCGTTCGTAACGCGGGGACTGCATGTACTTTCCTTTACGTCCAATGATACAAATAATCCATTTAAATCTCCGCGTGCCTTAAAATCTAATTAACGTTAACTGGATTTTAGGCTTAATTGGGGGCAATTAAGGAATTGAATCAATTTAGGGCAAAAAGAGAAAATTTTTCAGGATTTTTCCTTTGTTGTCACAAAAAAAAAAAAGAAGCCATTTCTTGCTTTAGAAACCTATTTGAAACTAATGAATACTATTGGTGAAGTAGAGAGAGCGGGTGGATCTACTTTAAGATGGCAACAGAGGTGACCTTGAAGGTACACTGGCAGCAGCAGCAGCAAAGGGATCGTATAGACAACACGTACTTCACTTCTACTATTATTACAGTGCTTTTTAAATTTCTCTATCAAAAGCAGATAGTGTAATTAAAACCTTATCTGTTCTTGAAAACGTAACTACGCTGAAAAAAAAATAATAATTAATTTTATTTAACATACGGTAGAAACAGAAAAAAAAAAAAAAAAGGGTTTTGCGAATCTGTGAAATACTAAAAACAACGTCAAATCAACATTATAGTAAAACGAAGAACTTAGAAGCTACTTGTCTTTAAATAAATAAAAAAGATGTATGATTTAAAGTCTTAACGAAATGTTTATATCCACAAAATACAACAAATCCATCTTCATTTTTCATTTGTAAATACCCGTCACCTACATTCAATTAATTTAAAAGGAAACCAAACAAGTCATTTAAAAATGAATTATCTAAAATTAATTATTATAATTATTTGGAGACATCGTTGTTTGGTGTCTGTAGAACTCTCTTTCTCTCTCAATGTTTTTTGAGGGACTTATCTTTGTCAACTTTTTTTTTTTTTAGGCGTAAGTTTCTGGACAGTATTGAAAAGGAGAAATGAACAAAGTAACAAAGAAATATTTCTCGAAAATAAAGACACTTGACAAGTTTTCTTGAAGATCCCTTCCCTGGTTCCAAAGTTCTTAAGAGGGATATTCTTAAGCCAAAGAACGTTAACTCTTCTCAGAAAATTATTTTTTAATAAAATGGGAGGTATTCTCAACTAAGTCTTGTACGAATCTAAACTAACTAGTTAAGGAAAGTTTATTCACTTGGCGATTAAGCGTACCATGCATTTCAGCGACATCTACTGTTGAAAAACTAAACTACTGTAAACTGTTCGTGAATGACGTAATGTGAAAATAATGTAGGTTGATATTAATTAACAGTTTCATTTATTAAGTTATTTTTTTTTTTAATTTTTATTCTGAATAACTTCTGTAAACGTGGAATTCTAGATTTGATAAAAGAGTTTTGGCTATTTCCTTATATGGCAAAAACTTACTGATGGTGGCAACTGTGATCTACTTCAAAGTCCCAATTATTGTTTCTTTTAACAGTTGATAGAATCCTCCTCAATCCTTTCTTAAATTAACATACAGCATAATAATCATAAAAAGATAACACGAATATTTTTTAAATATCTATAAGCAATATTTAAATATTTATTTACTGAAGGCGAATGTAAGCGAAGCGTCGAAGTGTTTCAGAATTAGTTCGAAATATACCCAACAGAGGGCGACAAAACCAAGCTATTATTTTTTTTTTTTTAACGCGGTTTCAACTCCCAGACGAGGAGGAGAAAAACGAGAGAAGACGAACCAGTAAAAAAGGCGTACATATGGCTGAGTTCCAAGTACTGGCCCCTGCACATGCCCTTGACCTACTTTGGGTCCTCTTTTGCAGAATAAAAGAATTCTACACAACAAAATAAAAAAAGAATGACGACGATTGATATTTACACTTCCTCAAAAAAAAAAAAAAAAAAAAAAAAAAATTCACTGAATGTCAACATCACACCTTTAAAATTTACATACTAAATATTTGCTAAGATATTAACTTCGTAAGAATCTGGGAATTTATTCCAACATTTAATTTCACCTCAACTTTCCACAAATCTATTACATTTGTACCGAAGTAATTTGACTGCTTCCTTGCAACAAAATATTCCTCAATAAAAATTTGTTATATATTAAAAAAATAAAATAATAATAATAATTTGTTATACAATAAAAAAAATAAAATAAAAATAACAATATAAGTTAATATGTGAAATCACTTCCTTTTGGACTAATAACTTACAAATAGAACCCGCAGAAATTCTAGGGTTGGAAATATATTTCTCCTAATCATAATTAAGTGACAATTCAGATTAATTAAGATTTTTTAATCATATTTAAGTGAAAATTAAGTTAAGGTGTGAACGGATTCGACCAGTTTCTAGTTGTAGGAGGACGCAAAAACAGGGATCCAGGAGGCGTCAATTTTTTAAGAATTTTTTTATTAAAATTACTTTTAATGAAAAATCAACATGCTCAGGCACGCCACCACATGAGGATCTTAAATTTGATACCATATTTACACCCTGTACCTCATATGGCTTCCGAGAAAAAGGGCTTACAGACTCTTCTAGATGGATGTAAGAAAGCAAGCTGAGCCACGGCTATTGTCGTTATGCGATGTCAGTCAGTGGGATGATGATTCGGTATTTACTTCTAGGATTTTTTTAAAATTTTAAATAATATTTATTCTGCTAAACATTTTAATTAAAAATTAAACAACAGAAATGAAGAGTCTGGTTTGTTATTGCCACGTTGTCAAGACAACGGTCGTAGTAACAGAATACACCGAAGGGTAACAGATTTCCATTGTGGGAGATTGAGGTGAAAGTAAACTGTCTTTTAATAAAACGAGAGAGAAAACAAACAAACATTAATTTAACGAAAATCAAATCAATTTTCTCTTATTTTCATTTCAAAAATTTATTTTCGGCAGAAGTTTCAATAAAGGTCAAATGTAATTTATTTATTTATTTATTCTCTTTCTTTTTCTCAAATCGTAAGTGCTTTCCAAACAATGATTATAATTAAAAAATATTTGTTATCACAAAACTAGATTTCCCTCTCCCGTTTCTCGCAAATTGCCCCTCTACTAAACACTGTCCCATCCTCTTTCTCCAATACAGTGCATCGAAACTATAAATGTCCCTCTGTTATTACAAAGGTAAACAAAAAACTTTTAGCAAAAAATCAAAACAAAACAAATGCCTTTTTTTTATTTTTTCTATTCTATTCTTTTAAAATCTCGTGGAATTCTCACAGATGTCGCTACCAACATTATCCGCGGCCTGCCTTGCTTCCTTTTCTTCATACTAGATGGCGCAGTAGGACAGAGCACCTTCAGCCCAGATAACAGCTAGTGTCAATAACAGTAAATATTATTCTCAATGCATTTTAATTTTTACTTCTAATAATAGTAATAAACTTATACGAATTATATTATTATTAAATTTAAACCTAAACACAGGCAAGTGAGAAAGAATCACACGTAATTGAAATTTTTGACTTTTTTTTTTTCTCCAGGGTTTGGGGGTGTCCTCTTTTTATATTTAAAACCATTTCATGGAAATGTAAGATAAAAAGAGAAAGAGATTCCATAGTTTTCCTTATCAGTAAAGAACAAAAAAGTTATTTCTGAGACAATTATTCCTGAATTGTACATTAAAAGACAGTTAATAATGGTGGGCCGTGCTGGCGTGGTCGTGCGGTCTCGGCGGCGGCCAGCCGTGGCGACCAGAGCGCCAGTACCTGGGTTCGAATCCCGGCAGTGGCATGGCTGTTTCTTTCTTCTTCTGTGTTTCGTCCAACGCTGTTCAAGGGGTCACAGAGGTGACCTATGTCAGAGGATTCTTCTCTTTAAATATATAATAATGGTGTTCTTTTGGAAATTACCTAAAATTCGTAATTTGATGGGAAAAAAAAAAAAAACCCTGGAAAACTTCTTAAAAATTTACTGCACTTCGTCAATCCCCATATTACTAACCAATAAAGTTTAAAACTTTTATTTAAAATTTCTTTAATAATAATAATAATAATAAAATCTTAATATATTTTTTTTTTATTTACTTATACATCCCTTATGCTTCCACGTTTCAATGACTAATTTCTAAATTTAGGTTCAGTTAATATTTCTTACCTCACTCCCCAACACCACTTCTTTACATCTTGGAATTGTTCTCCAATTTGAAGAAAAATTCCATTGGCCGGAAGCCCAATGGATCAAATACTTATAAAATCTCGCTACGATGTTATTTGTGGAGTAATAGCTAATCCCATGAGAATATATTTCGTGGAAAGAATTCTTAATCTCAGTTTCACTGGCGTGATTCCAGTATTACAGAAGGGTTCTATTCGCAAAGAATATAAATAAACTGAATCAAACCATTGGAAATCAAAAAGTTATGAATATTTTCCCCTTAATAACTTAATATTTGCAAAACGCTCTCTTTTTACTCCACTTTGCCTTTTTTTTTTTTTTTAAATAATGATTTTGAAAACAACTCAAAAATATCCAAGCTTTTTAACATGTTTCTGTACTTTAAACGTAAAACAAAAATAAAATTACTGGTAACTGAATACACGTAAGAAAATTCATTTCTGGCCAACGTTAAAAGCAGGTAAAATGTACGGTGTCTTTTATAACTGAATATCTTATTGTTTTAATTTTTGTTCTGACAGATATCACGATTGTTTTCTTCTAATAAAATTTAATAAAAAATAAATGTAAACATGAACGATTTTTGCTTTTCCCCATTACACAAACAAACAGTAAACTATGCCTGAGGACAAGGATACTGTACACATTTATTTTATATCTCGTGTGTTTCTGCAGAATCTGCTGCTGATTTTCAAGTGACACTGTGTCGGAAATCGCGTTTTATTTATTGGACGAAACCACGGCCTTCGGAAATGGGATGTGAGGGAGAGAGGGAAGTGGTAAAAAGGCGGCCAGGCGGGATCTCAAGTCGCAGCTCGTTTCCGGCTGAGTGCTTTTCTCTCATTGCAAACGACGGTAATTACACTCAAGTGATGTGAAAACTGAAGAGACATTCACACGGACCCTAACCACACAGTTAAAGGCAAACGAAGGCCAGATGACGAATCTCAGCAAGTGGATAGGGATTGAAGGAAAAGGGGTTTTAGAAAGGGGGGAGGGGGGATTGTTGTCTAATAAAAGGGCAATCGATTTATTTACTTGTAACGAATAAAAAAAATAAATAAAAATAAGGCATGAAAGAATTATTTTTTTTCTTCCGAAAATGTATCTTTCCGATTGAAATTGTCGAATCCGGAAGTAAAAACTCAAATTACTCACGTAGGCAAAAACCAGGAACACTGGACAAGGAATTAATAACAGGAAAAAAACATTCGACCGAGCAGTTTATTTATAGATACAGCCACTAGTTTCTGGACAATTCGCAGATGTGGGACACGGGCTAATGTTGCAGCCGGAATGTTAGATTTGTTACATTCAATTTCTTATCAAATCTGAGATTCACTAATCAATACTTGTGGACGATCTGAAGGAATTTACAACTGCGTGGGATTCATAAAGCAAAGATTTCAACAACAAACTTAAAAAGTTAAAGCATTAAGACCGTATTCCCATATGAAGATCGTCAGCACGGGAGAGAGAGGCTCCCTACGATCACCAACCAATGGGCAAAAATAGCATAAAAGTGTAATTTAAGGTCTCACACATTTCATTCTGTTTATTTTTCCGCTCATTTTACACATGATACGCACGAACAAAACTTACAGGTGGCTATACAGGAACGTTCCCGACATGCTCTACAGAAAATAAAGTTTGCCCTCTTCAGATACAAAATAACTCGGATCTCTTAACAAAAGTTCTTAGCATTACGAGAATTTCGTAACATTTTGCAATGGTCACGGACAAACAAACAAACAAACAAACGAACCTCAGACGCATCTCCCTCACAACCTAAAATAGTAGAGAATACTTAGTAATGAGGCCGATAGCTATTTTACTATCCGAATATATAAATATATTTTGCTGAAAAATAACAATGCAAGCAATTTAAGATTCTTATCGCAATGATTTTTTTTTATTAAAGACACACAATAGTGACATTTTATTGCGAGAAAATAGTACAAGATAATTACAAGTTTATTCCGTTCGAATGAGTTACAACAGGAAGGAAGACAAAGGATCAACGGATATTATTAAATGCTTTGTTTTTTTAAATGAAGGAACTCAGATGATTTAAGATTTTAGTTCCTCTGAAACTGGGTCACTGTGGTTTGTTTAGAAACGCTTAAAAAAATTCTATTCAAAAGATTTACGTGTTGAGACCTTGGCATTGAGAAAGAATTCCGTTGGTTAGGATCACAGCTAACACTGGTTTCAAGCTTCTTATATACTACGAGACATTCAATGGTTGTAGAGTACCTACTACATGTGGGGTAGATGTGCGCGCGCATTATGTATTTATTCATACTAATTAAAGCAATTAAAAAAATACTAGACAATAAGCTTAATTCGTTATTTACAAGATAACAATAAAAGATAAATAAATAAATAAATATATAAAAAAAGGCGCTAATATATATACCTTATAATTTCAAACAAAAGATGTAAATTACGAAGTAAATTGAACCAAAAAAAGAGAATTTCTACATTGCCATATTGGCAAGATTAAGTTGATTTTATAATTTTTATTTTCTGAATAAAATTAATTCATGAAGAATATATTATAAAATTTATAATCCTTCAATAAATTATTCTGCGTACCGCAGTTTTAGTGCCACTGGCATAATTGGGGAAGAAATTTATCTTTTAGGTGAGCGGATAATATAATAACGTTACTTGTAAAGACACAGATTCCATATAATAATAATAATAATAATAATAATAATAATAATAATAATAATAATATATATATTTTAATGCTAAAAACACTAAAGATTACAACGACTAACGGGAAATTTCTCTTCTCTCTCGAACTAGCTTAGTTCCTCACAATCCACTAAATTAACTATGCAAAGAGAAAAACAGGCCATCGCTAATGACATCCTACCCGTAGTAACATGTCAGAAACATGCATAGTAAATCTCCAAATTATAGCTGATGTTTCTAGAATATGTTTCTACAATTATTAATTCTGAATAAAGATCATTGACGTGATCCAGAATGATTCCCCTTCACAATGGAGGAATTTATTGGTAAGCACTTGGTCCCCGAATTAAATGCTAATAACAACCCTAACTCGTAAAAGATGTAACCTAAATGTTGAAGTGTGTGTCTATGTAAGGTTGGTCTTCTTTTTTTTTTTATTTTTGGCTTTTATTTTTAAATTGTGCCGACGTTTTCAGAAGGCAAGACCATGTTTATTTTGAGAGAGGCTCTTTCCTCAGCCTCCCTCCCGTCGCGCAACAGCTGTTCCTTACGCCGTCTTCACCCTCGTTCTATTTATATCCCCAAGTACAGCGGCTGACCTCATCAGAAGCGCTTTTGTGATTTCTTGGCAAATTATAGTTTCATTGTTCGCTCATCGAGCCGCAACTATTCAGCGGACGATACAGAACGTATATCGAAATCATTTCGAGAAAATGCACTTTAGAATTTATTCGGGATGTTTTTGCTTCTCCATCACTAACAGAACTGTAGGTTTTCCTCTTTCTCTACAACGGAAACACGTTTTAGTGCCACGTGAAACGTGAATCGAATGCGCCTCAGAAAAACAGTCAGTTGCAACAAGAATGTAATAATGCACAAGGAAACCAAAGTCATGCCTCAACGCAAAGACAACTTTTTTTTCAAAGTAAATAAAAATAAAATAAATAAGCAAATAAATAAAAAAAATACCCCCGTACAAGTAAATAGTTTTCCAATATACTACAACCTCGTTTATCCGGACTAACTGGGACACTACAACCTCGTTTATCCGGACTAACTGCGACACTACAACCTCGTTTATCCGGACTAACTGGGACCAACGGCAATCCGGATAATATGGATAACAAGCAAAACAAATCCTTAAATAAGCAGACTTACCGCTTATTACGATAAAAACTATGTTTTGTAACAAATTACTCTAGTAAAAAAAAGCTTTCTTAAACTCGACAAAAATATTTTATTACCATAATTTATTGTTCAATCTATGCAGGAACTGTACATTTAATCAAAATAAAAGGCGAATGTTTGGCGTACTTATAGTTATGTTCTTGTTATCGTAGTTAAAATTATTATCTATGTGAACATTAAATAAATAAATAAAAAAAAGTCTACAAATCTGAACCGGATAAACGAGGTTCACTTAAAACTTTTACGTACGCTGTTCAAAGCAATCATAAATTGCTTTCTACGTATATAGTTTTCTGGGCCTTCTTTTAAAATGATGTATTTTTTTCTTATTACATCTTTCTTCGTGAGTTGTGCTAAAAATCCTTTAAAACTGCAAATGGCAATTTTAAATCGTCTAAATTCAAATGGAAGTACAAGCATTGAAATTCATCAACGAGTTTTCTCATACTAATTGCATCTGATGCTTTTGTGTGGGGATTTTTGTCAAATCTATGCGCAAATTTCTCCCAGGGGATGTTTAAAGATAAATTTTCCAAGAAAATACTCCGTAAATACGCATACCAAGCTTGAAGATCGATTCAAAACTTATTAAATGTAGGCATTCACGTAGGAACTTAAAAGTTTGCTTAGATAAAATATGTTAAAAGTAATAATATATTTTTAAATAACATTTATTATTATTTACTAACAACGAGGGCTTAAAAGTCAATTTTCAAAAAAAAAACAAACAACAACAACAACAACATTTTTTTAACATCGTTAAAATATAATATCGTTTTTACAATGATCTGACGGAATGTTTGATCTCGATGATGATTTTTTCGTAAATTACGCCACAAGTTGCAAGAACTGTGGGTCAAAGATGCCAGAAAGTAAGGAGATATTTCAGACAAATTTCTCAAACACTTGGCTTATGCTTTTAATAGTGAAATCTTTTGTCATGATCGCTTTATAAAAATCCTGTTCTAAGTAACGATGCTAATAGAATCAGGAGTGGCTAATCGATGAAAACAAAAGCCGCTTGATAGAAACGGACTATACTTTTTTTTTTATTGGGCGAATCCGATTCCAGTAGTTGATTATAAGCTGCGCAGATGTTATGGGATGTGTAATTTGCAATCCAACGACGTTCAAAGAACTCTTTTGATAAGTAACAGGTAATCATGGGAACGACTATTTGGCCAATCACAGAAGAAACATTACAAGACGTTAGGGAAACTAATAATAATAATAATCGAACACGGTTTAAAACTTAAGACCATTATTTTATCCAAAGACGAACACGAGCCACGATAAGTGAAAGCAAAACAATATTCTTATATTTAAAAAAAAAAAAAAAAGATTTGTTCACTGTAAATCCAAGCCGGGGAGAAGAAAAAATGGTCACATGATAATCAGGTCAATAAGTCTACTTTCCTGGGTAAACGTTAATCATAAAAGTTAATTATATTCAAAATAACTATAACTCTTTAGTTGTATTCACTAGACAAACATTTAGCAATCTAGAGTAGTTCTTGAAAATTGCTAAAATAAGTTCCTGTCTAAGTTTAAAACAAACACTGATTGATTAAAAAAAAGGTTTTTTATTTCTGATTTTCAGCAGAATTGTAGATATATCTCTCTTCTTACAGCACTGATTCGCAAACGTTTTTCTTATTAATCGTCTATGTATTCCCAAATAACATAGTTGAGTTCGCACAGCAATGTAATAACGCAAGCTTATTATTCAAAATGGCGAGTTTTCTTTTCTTGCTATATTTGTTTTGTTTTTTTTAGTAAAATATTTACCAAAAGCAGCCAATAGTTTTCAAACATCCATAAAGAGTATTTAAGGATCTAAGCGGCCCTTCAAGGATACCGCACCCAAAAAGTTTTAGAATCAAAAAAGTTTTTTTTTTTTTTAATAAATAGCATTATTTGCTTTTTTTTTTTTTAATAATACATATTTTTTGTTTACATTTGCATTGGAGAAATTTTAATTACCTTTTTTTTTTATTATATTATTAGTTTTACATGAGATGAAATGGACAGTCTTTTTCTTTCGTTCTGTTTGGTGAAATCAAAACAAATGTGCTTTGAGATTACGTAAGAATCAGGTGATGTTTACTTATTATACTCGAAGAAGAAGTGAATAAAAGACTCTTCAAATGGTCCGCGTCTGGCTACAAGTCAAAGACTACAGTGACAAGCGCCGATAAACTTCGCCAACAATACACAGACGGCGCCATTCGAATAAAAAGCAAGCAATAGAAAAAACAAGAGAAAACGGAAAGAAAAAAAAAAATCAACAAAACATGGCAGTGAAGAAAGAAAGGGGGAAAAAAAATGAAGAAAAGTCCTGATAAATAATTTTATGTTAATAATTCATTTCTCACTAACTCTCGACTTTATATTTTGAAATCCGACTTTATACTTTGAAACAGAAGTATTAGGCCTACTACTGTTCCATTGTCAAAGGTACAGAAACGTAAAACTATTTACCAGTTTCCATTGCAAGAGAAGTCCTTGACTTTTATTTTAGTCATAACTTCTATTGCTAGTTGAATACAAATGTGATATCTTTAATATCATCTTTTATTAGAAATAATAATAATGGTTCTGAATTTAAATATCGGCTTACGAAACGTCAAGAAAACTTCTACAACAACCGTATAAGGCATTACCTGACATAACGTAATTGCACGATGATGTTTAAATATCCAAATGTCAATATAAAAATATACTGACACTTATACTTCTTTAAAATAAGTGAAATATTTTCTGACCCGTAATGGCAAATCGTAACACGCCCCCTGTAATATTAGCGTAAACAACACTGAACTCCCCAAAATTTAAGAAAAACTGTCGTTGTACGTAAAGAACAAGTGAATTTCATTACAGTAAAATAAAATGTTTTTGTAGCAATTAAGAGCATTAGCCATACCTACAAAAAGAAAATATACCATGAGTTGTATCGATCTACGGAGGCTAAGCTATTCTTTCAAGACAAGGCAAACATTATAAAAAAAAAAAAAAGACCTGATGGACAACAACTCACCCGTTACGGCGTTGTTGTTGCTCAACTGTTTTTGTACTTGCGTTGTCTCTGTGAGGGCGTACAGCAACATGACGATCGGGTAACACAAGGCGACTGAGTTCCTTCTGATCACGTTATGGTGCCGTCAAATGTCCAACATGTTATATATGTATCCCAGTTTTTCTATAGTTGGGTTGGTTCGCAATCAGTTTTAGGACGTCTGATGGCCGGGAATCGGTTTTCGGGCAAGCGAAACAACGGCACCGATTTGTTTGACCGACGCAATGATGGATCGTGGACTGGGGGGGGAAATCGTCAATGTTTTCTTACTCGCATTCCTCGATAGTTTGACGGGAATTGAGAACGAGAGAATCCCGGCGACGGCGACGACCAACACGAGCGAAATCTCTGTATATCCGGGGAACAGATCGGAGCGGAAAAGGGCAAAGGACGATGGCGGCACGTGCTCCTTTTCCCAAAAAAGAAAAATCTTAAAACGAGCGAGAGAGAGTGAGAGAGAGACGGGTGTATGTGACGCACTCACAACATCATCTTGTCGAGACGTTTTTTTTTTCTTCCTTCTTCTGCGGTTCCTCTATAAGTGTTCAAGAACACCTCAAGGAAAACGCGTTGAGCTCGATTTGGAAGGCTGTGATTTAATAGAACACACACACACACTAGTCGGGGGAAGTAAGAGCTTTGCGGGAAGACACGAGTACAGGACCTGACTGGTTACCAATCTTAGAATAATGAAGCGGATTAAATGGGGGATTTGCCATTCTTTTTGTTTTCCTAATCCAGGAATTATCTTTCTGGTTTCTGGCTAAAGCTATTCAGAGGATTACCTGTTGCCCAATAAAAGATTTTATTTTAAGAGAGGAAAAAAAAGAAAAATACAGAAAATGGGAATTCCAAGGTTTCACGAATATTCCAAATGAACATTGGGGAAAGTCATTTATTTTTATTTCCATATTTAATTTAGTTGTACAACTAATAGGCGCACTGTGTTATTATCATTACAATGTGTTAATGTCCCTCAAAATTATAGAACACTCAATGAAATAAAAATTTGTTACTATTTCTCCCCACCCCACCCGCAACAAAAAAAAAGGAGAGCGTTTGTATTTTGTTTGTTTTTAATTTAGATCCGTTGTTGATGAAACGTGTTAATGGTCTACAATTTTTTTTTAAGATTTTTTTTATTACAATTAAGTTTCATGAAAACAGATCCGCTAAAAGAAAAGTATTAAAGTGTATACGCAGGGAAAGAAAACAGAACAAAAAAGAAAGAAAGATGAAAATAAATTGGAAAACGTCCTTAAGTAAATTTTTAAGAATTGACTTACATATATAATACGTTAGTTAAAAATACTTGAAAATATGTGAACATTTAAAGTAATGTAGCACGTAGTAAAGTATTGTAAACATAGTGAAAACATCTCAACCCCAACCAGGGTTGAGTAGGTCTAAAGGAAAAATATTATCTTTGGAGATCAAAGAATTTGAGGCTGAGCCAATATGTCTTCGAGCTTCTTAATAATCCTTTCTTTCTCTACAGTTTCATCTTAATCAATTTTCTCTGCCCCTCCCTTCAACAACCCCTTCTTTCCCCACTTTGTATCTGTCCATCATCTTCAAACGAGTAAGGAGATCAGTAAGAACTGCAAGTAAATACAGTCGAACCTCTATTTAACGAACCTCTATTTTGCGAATTTCTCTACTTTGCGAACTTTTCTTTGGAACCAAGAACATTTTGCTAATTTCTTCGTAAAATAGCCTCCAAATAGCGAAGTGCATTTTCTATTTAACGAACTTTTACGTGCTATTTTTTTTTTCCTCCTTGAAATGTTTTTATTATTAATATTCCTTTAAAGGAAATGAAAGAAATGTGGATATAGCTGAGGGAAAAAGAAGAAATTAACGATGATGTGCTGATTGATGATTATCTTTCACTTGATTTTTGAAGTTGAGACCTCGGAAACACTAACTGAATCAGATAATTTGGACAGTGTGAAAAATAAAAACAATACAGCTATGAATTGAGATGAAGATGATGAAAATGGAACGGATCAAATCAAAAAACCTTCGCATGATGAAATGCTAAAATCATTTGAAACAATCCGACGCGGTTACAATTTGAAGAAAATACGCCTGAAGGGGTTTTTGGTGCAATGCAAAGATGCGAGACGTACTATGAGCGAAAACACTTTTTTCAAAAAAAATAATCAGACAAAATTAACAGACTTTATTAGTAAAGTTTAAGTACGCATATGGTAATGTATGCTTTATGTCATCAAAATTATTACTTTTTTAATAACATTTATTGTTTATGTATTTTAAATCTGTTTTATGTAGTTTAAAGTAATTTTAAAAGGCGAATCTCTATTTAACGAATTTTCCATATAACGAACTTTTTTTCGGGATTTAGCTGCTTCGTTAAATAGAGGTCCGACTGTATAATATTTGAGACATTGCTGTTCAGATGTACAACTTGAGATTAAGTAAAAGAAAGTTGAAAGTATTTCAAAATAAATATTCAATTGAGAAAGCTTAAATTTAGAAAGCGTAAATAAATTCAAAGATATTTATTTGATCAATTCCAAACTATCAATAAACAACGAAGACTGAGGCGTCGAAACTACCTTTCTTCGTTCTGTTTCCATATCTACTAAAGAGATCATGCATAAAAACATTTTTTTAATGACTTTTATTTTTGTAAATTGTCTTTGTAAGGTATACTACTCTTGATCAAGACCTACATCCACATTTTAATATTTTCCTATCTCTCGACACACATTCACATTAGTTTCGAATACGGCTCATATATTGCCATTAGGGATGTCATATCTGGGTCAATATCCATAAGAGAATCATAAAACTCAACGCATCAAAGTCTTCACATCTATTTAAAATCTTACTGTCTACATCTGATAAAAAAAAAAATCTTTGTCTCTAAACCTACTTAAAAGGGTCCTTTTCACATCAGAGGTGAAATAGTGGAACCTCAAGTAGATAGCCCTGCACTGATCTCTTTATCACATTGAAAGACTTGTATTACACTGCGAGATGTGATCTTTAACAGCGGGGCCTCAATTCTGAAGCCAGAACATCCCGAAATTAATAAAACCGAGCGACAACTGAATTGCTGCTTATTTAGTGATAAGCTATTATTTACGTCGTTCAACGTACATCCTATACTAAATTACCAAAACAAGAAAACCCCATTATATAATATATAGTTTTTTTCAATATTTAAAGCGAATGGCTTCTTAATCGTATCGATTAAATGAAGCTGAATAATTAATCTTCTTGTTTTTCTTTTGTGAATTCAATTAAGGTAAAAAGATAATTTAAAACTAAGAATTTTCCGTGATTTAAGCGAATGTCAAAAGTTAAACAAACAAGAGATGATTGTGTGTATGCACATTGACGTCAGCAGTGAGAATAAGCTCGCAAAAAAAACCAAAACAAAATTGCTGTTTGTAATGGCGATTTCTTTTTTTAATTTTTAATAAAAATTTAGGAAAACATTATTCTAGACATTTCTCTCTGATTTAATTATGACTGAAAATTTCGTTTAAAAGATAGACTACTGATTCTCTTCTTCATTTTGTTTTGCCTCACTTTTAAACATTCCGCAAGGCATCGATCTTATACTTGAGCTGCAGAACTGTACTAGATTTCCATGTTTTCTCAAAAGCAGTATTAAAGCTCTTGTCTGATTGGTGGAGGCTACAATTCAAATTCAACCAATCAACAAACATGGCTTTAAAATTAACATGGACATTACTGAATGCTATTTCGTACTTAAACGAGTTTTAGCAAGTTATCAACGAGTTCCAACGTGTAAGATTCCATTTTTGAACCTCTGCTTTATATATGGAGTGCTCAGAATCCAATCCGTGTAAGTCATTGAATTTTTTTTTTGAAGTTATACTCTAATGTTTATACTTTCGGTTGACAAAGTGCCCAAATCACTCCTCCAAGTGTATAGTTATGTTATCTTTCAATAAAAAATTTATTCTTCAAATTTACAAACGTTGTTATTTTTTGGTACATAATTTTAAAAAACCTATTTCATTTTTTGGTTTATTGACTATTGGCTTCTGAGCACTCCATATAAATAAAAAAAAAAAAAATCGTGCCAAGAGGGCCTTTACCAGATATTAAGGCTTTTAAAAAGCGTTTAATACCTTGCAAACAACGTGATATTTCCAAAAACTGCCGAAAAATCATTATAAAAAAATAGATACTCTAAAACATTTGGTGCTGTACAAAAATAGGTAATTGAAAAAAATAAAAGAAAGTGTAATTTCTTTTCGAAAGCAATAATTCATTAAGGACTCTCAATGTAGTTGAAGCGGAGACAGAAACGAGTTCAAATTCTTTTTTTGCTGACTGGTTTCCCGCATTAAGCTTGAATATTAGGCGAAATGATCTTGTTCTGCACAATAAAAAAAGCGTACTTTATTCTATTTCGATTCTATATTAGTAACATAGCTGAACCTACCGATATACAGCATACATATAAAAAAAAAAAATGCAGCAATAGTAATGACAGAAATTCAACCAAAAAAAAACCTATTAGATATTTACAGTTAGTTTTCGTATTAAAGTTTGAAAAGCTGTCACAGATAGTCTTATCGTTTGAAATCGACAAAATGCAAACAGTTCATCGGCAGGAAGCCATTTTTCTATTAGGTAAAAGTCATTTCGCATGGCACTCAGAACTAAACATGCATTGTGCGGGATCACTTTTAACCAATAGGGTGGAATGGATACAAAAATTATCGTAGTCATAATTTAAGTTGGACCATAGATAAGCTAAGAATCAAGTGTTAAGAAGTCCGTCCTGCCGTTTGCAATCAAAGACACAACAAGACAAACGAGAAAAAATGTTCAAGCGGATACTCCATCCGTAATGAGCCGTTTATTTTGAAAGTGACCCAAGTCCACTTTTCAATTTACAATATACTCAATCGCAAAATGTGGTCTATGACTGCTAACGTGGAATTTGCACATGTTGCTACAGTTAACAAAAAAAATTGAAAAATGGACTTAGGCCATTAAATCCAGCTACACAAATAACTCCATGTGAACTCCTTTAATATCGTAACAGATAAGTATATATATTAATGGACTTAGGTCACTTTCAAAAGAAACGGCTAGTATTTTCGAAAATTCGTTACTAGGGCGATGTGTAAGAATATATAAAAAAAAAAAAAACCAAGACAGTTACCAATATGTTCTGTAGGTAGTGTTTGAAACATTCTTTGGATGCTAGAAAGTAAAGGACATAACACTGCTTGAGTTCAGACTTAGCAGAAATACTGGGCAACAGGGTTTTTTTCCAATATTTAAATCTTTCTTTGGTCTTCGTGAGCACAATGACTGAAGGGCGGGGTTTGACAAAACAGGGCAGGAAATAGGGTAGGTTATCGGATTATGGAAAACCAGAAGTAATTAGGGGTTTTTCTGGGAAGCTACGGAAAGAAAAGGAGATAAAAAAGTAATTCCCCAAATAACGCAGTACCTTATCTCTGGCGACCCCATGTAGGTCTTTGTACTTGAACTTTTTTTAATTCCCGAAATAAATGAATGTTGTACAATTTTGTTGTTGAAATGAGTCTTTGTTTATAAAAGTCTATTTTGAGGAAATTTCACGACGAATATTTGATTCACGACGAAATAAAGCACCACGTGATATCACTACTTTTAACTAGGTATCTGCTATCTACGTGTTTTTGAAGGCTTTTTATCTTGAAATGCTCTCAAAGAGTATTGATTCCAGAAAAATAGTTAGAGAAATTAAGGGCATAAAACAAAGAAGCTGCTGGTCGTGAAGCATTAATAACTATTTAATAAACAGCCAACTATTATTTCAAGTTTTCTTACTTTGTGATGCATTACAACGTACTACTCTCCACTGCAACGCATTTCGAGAGGCGGAAGAATGCTTTCAGTTTTCGAGTTAAACAAAAATTGGATTGGCAGTGTAGATTGTAACTTAAATAGAGGGAAAACGGATTCCTATTTCCAATTCTTCGCGAATAAGAAAACAGTGGAACTAATTTTACGTTAGAGTGGAGGGGAAAAAAAAAAAAAAAAAAAAAAAGGACAGTTGAAAAATAGTGGCAACTAGTCAAGAGATGGGTTGGTGTCAGCAACAGAGAGCCAGTGTTACTTGGAATGACCAGTGTTGTCTATTTACGACACCCACAGACCATTTATTCAGTGCCAGAAATAGACACAGTAATAGTTCAATGGACGGACCTTCAACGAAAACACAACAGCTAAGAAAAATAAACCAATTCTAATTTTAATTCCTCCATAAAAAAGATCTCCATTAACCCCTAATCCTATTCCCTTCCCCTAATGGAATACGAATAATACCTGTTTTAAAAACAAAACCGAAGCATCGTCAAAGATTATTTCTTTATGAACTAATAGTTCATTAAAATTTCGAAATGTTTTAAGATGTATTTTTTTTTTATAACGCATTCAAATAAGAAGGGGAAATAGAAATAATATTAAACCTAAATGTTTTTCCCTTAGGGGATGATTATCTCGTAAGAAGGGTTAAATTGAGAGAAATATTTCCCCTAGGAAAAGAAAACTTTGGAAGGGACAGGAAATGCCGCATTTCTTGCGGGTTCCGCTTGACGGGACGAGTATAATTTAATGCACGTGACTTCAACGCTTGATTAATAGATAAGAGAGACAGGCATTGTGGGATAGGAATGCGAGGCGACACCATCGGCGAAAAATTGATGAAAAATAAATAAATGAACATCGAGATTGACAGAATGAATTTATTCTTGTCTTGCTTTGTGACTCAATTAAAAGCAAAAACTACTGAACCACACAACGGCTCTCCTCGTATTTTTAATCGAATATTAAAAAATCTGCAAATAAAGCTTCCAATTCAGTTCACCAAAAGGCATTTTCATAAAGCATAACAATAAATTTTAAGGTTTTTTTTTTGAAATTCAATAAAAGCCAAAGACGCTGCTATTACGAGGGGAACAAAAAAAAAAAATTGTTATCAAATCAACCTTCGAGAGCAGCTTTCATCAAATGCCCTTGCGGAGATAAAAATGAAGGAAATAGGAGGGCAGAAGATACCCGTGGAAACGAATGAATGGGAAGAGAAGAAGGGGGAAGGATGTAAACGATTCCCATCACAAGACGTTCTCACAAAACAAAACCAAAAAAAAATCTTTTTTTTTCCTATTTAAAGAAAATAAACTATAGTATTACTTATTTCTGTTTTGTTGTTCATTTTATCACCTCGAATTTACTTAACGCATAAAATCTTGCATAATAAGAACACCAGCCGAAAATACTGAAATATTAGTACAAAGAAGATTGCTCTCTGTGCGTTTAATTTGTGCTTAAATAACTTAATGTTGTTAAAAAGGAAAAATCATAAACCTAAACGGTACTGGAGGAGAACTTATTTTCGGGAGGCATTACTGTTGCTATTAATCTTCTCGAAAAATTAAAACTGGAAGATGGCATAGGTTTCAGAAATTTTTGGGCCAAATGCTCCATAGCATCCATTCTTTTATTTCTGTTTTTGTAATCTAGACTTGTGATATCCCAAAGACATGGGAGGGCCTTTCGATTATTCTTAATGTTGTTTCCATGGCGGACAAGTAGAAACTGAACTCAGAAGTCTCGGAACACGTACAGACTACGAAATGTCACGCAACATTGTATCATGTTCCCCGTTTCGATGGGGAACATGAGACTTGCGACTTTAGTATCGCGACAGTCGCGGAACAGCCCGCGATTTTGTCCCTCGGTGTGCATGAGGTTTTAAATTGAATTGAGTAATAATATTTTGAATTCAACTGTTTTTATTTGTTTCAACTTGCTTGTATACAAATTTAAAAAAAAAAAAAAAAAGAATCAAATTTATAGCTTAATGATTTGCACTTAAATGGTCACAATTTTCAATAATGGACGATCTCTTTTAATTACAATCTCATTTTAAATTTATTAAGATTTTCGTGAGTCATAAACAATACATTAAGAAAATAAAAATGAAAAAAAAATAAAATAAAAAAAATACTGAATTTAATATTATACATAGCGACCCCTTATATGCTTCAAAAGGATATTATTAATAAGATTTTGTAAAATTAAATAATTAAGATTTTTTTTAAAGCATGTTTAGTCGATTTATAATTACTGTTAACTTTGGTTTTTGCTATTTTGGATTGAAGCAAACAATATCGATAATAATTTTTTTGGACCTAACCAATTATTTAGCAATTTCAAAACAAATTTAAATTAAGAACAAAATTAGAAACAGTACACCCTATAGGCCTATATTAATAAGAAAATATCTAAAAAAAAAAATAATGATTTGAAATTCAAAGGAAATTTCTGAAAACTACATTGCGATGCATCAAAGAATTGAGGAAATATTTTCATTTCCTCTATCAATGTGGGACTTTTTTGTTGTTGTTAATATTGAAGTGAAACACATGATAAATACTTCCGCATATCCATCAAAACAATTTCGTTATGCCTTACCAAAAATTGGTGATTTAACTTCATTCTACAATATTAAGTGACAGAACATTGAAGAATGAACAACAATCTCATTATAATCTATATTACTAAAATCTTTTATTTCTCTGTCTGTCTGTCTTTCTGTCTGTCTGTCCGGCGCAATTTTCTGAGCGAATGGAAAATAGAAATAATTTTTACAATGAAACATCCGCGACAGGAATCGAACCTGCAACCTTTTGATCCGAAGTCAGATGCCTTATCCATTAGGCCACAGGGACTACAACTCTCTTCATAGGGTTTTTTGACTTATATCTCCTTTCCTTTCCCCCATCAATAAGGAAT
>JAFIDM010000001.1:98150350-98190723 GCA_023159025.1 Thereuonema tuberculata
TTGCAATATTTTAAATATTCTTACTTAACCAAATCCTATGTGATATTAAAAAATATGTGGGTGTACACGCCAGATGGAGTAAAGAAAACAGAGTCAAGAAAGAGAGAAGCACTCTTTTTTTGAGGTGGAATACCGAAAAAATCACTATTTGCAACTCAAAAACCATCAATAAATGTAACTCAAACGTCACTGAAAAGTGACAATTATAATTAAAATGAGAGTCAAAAAAGAATGAAGCGATACTTCTATTAGATAGAATACTGAAAAATCACTATCTGTAACTCAGAAACCATCAATATTTAGAACACAAAAGCCACTGAAAAGTGCCACTTAGAATAAAAAAAGAGACTCAAAAAAGAAAGAAGCAGTATTTCTATTAGATAGAATACTGAACACTATTGTAACTTAGAAACCACTGAAAAGTATCATTTGGAATAAAAAAAAAAAAAGAGTCAAGAAATAAGAAGCAGTATTTCATTAGGTAGAATACTGAAAAATCACTATTTGTAACTAAAAAACCATCACTATTTCTAACTCGAAAACGACTGAAAAGTATCAATAGAAATAAAAAAAAAAAAGATAGTTAAGAAAGAAAGATGTACTATTTCTATTAGGTAGAATACTGCTCAGAAGTTAGACGTCTTAGCCATTAGACCACTAGGCCTATATTCTAATCTCTGTAAAAAATAAAAATATATCATAGATATATGATTTACAAGGTGGTTTTAAAAGCAGTCGTAGATTGAGAGAATACAGACATCAAAAATTAAATTAAAAAAAACCTTTAAGAAATGTTAGTTTTAGTTTCCTTGATGTAATTTGTGTGTGTGTGTGTGTGTGTGTTTTTTTTAATAAATAAAAAATTGTTTTCCGTTACATAAGGGAGGCTTCCGGAGCGAAGCGACGGGTAGCCGACTAGTTATATATAATTAAGGTTAGTAATGACATAGGATTTTAAGTTGGCATATTGGCTTAAGAATTCACTGCAGCTGACTGTTAATTCTAACTATAAAATTCGATAGGAAAATAATAAAAATCAAACATTCAAAATGTAACTCAATCGTAACCAATGTAAGTTCGTGATGTTTTCCTTTCAAACGTGATTGTCTTGCAGACATCGACGCCACCTGGTGTCAAATATCTTCAGCAAAAGAAACCAATCCCCAATCCAAACTTCGAAGTATTGATGAAAAGTTTTCTTTTCATCCTCAAAAAAACAATAATAATAATAATAATAAAATCAATGTTTTGAGAATGTTTTCAAAAGATATTTCATATCTGCGAGATGAACTAGTGTGGGAGCTGATGCAATGGCAAATTCAATTCCCCAAAATCTTTTTATTTTTTTTTTTAGTGGTCTCCATGCTCTGTCAAGTCTTCTGAGGATCGTCAATACATTTACTCTTTTTTTGGTTTTCCTTTAATACTAAAGAGGATGTGGAATATTCCATTTGCTGAAGGTGTGTCTTCTCTGCCTGGGCTGTTGGGAGGAGAAATGTGTAGGTGTAGGAATCTGGCACACAATAGCCATTGAGAACCGACACATCGATTATACAACAAAAAAAGCAACCACCACCACCACCACTCGCACTCTCTTCACTTTCTTTCAACAGTGAATCGTTTGTTTTGTTTTTATCTTAAATTAAATAATTAATAATTCCAAAAGAAACCAATCTCTGTAAAACAATCCAGCATGGAAAAAAATTAGCTTAAAAAAATTTTAAGTTGAAGATTCGTCGAAATTTATTCTATAAAATACAAATTATCCCGACAAAAGAAAAGGGTCAGAGAAGGAATTTAAAGGCCAATCAAAGAAACTCCAGTGAATGAAATAAATTAAAAAGCAGATCTTTCAATCTTTCAGATTTAGTTTACGTTTCTAAGGTCCTTTACTACGCACAGAAGAGAAAACAAACAATGACAGAACAAAACAAGTTTTAGAATGCAATTTTAAATAAAAACAAAAACAAAAAACAAAAAAATCCTTATTCGTCCGCCCATCTATGATCGAGGAACTGTTTGTCTTTGGAGCAGATTTATCTTCAGTAGTAGATTAGGGTTTGAAAAGAAAATTCCTGTTGATTTCGGTGTCAATCGAAAGAAGGTGGGGGAGGAGACAAAATTAACTAGCTTATGTTCCCGATTATGATTACGAACTCGAAAGCAATTCATCAGAAATACTTAAAAAGAAAAACAGACTTCGCATCTTTACATTCTTGACCTCAGTAGAATCTTGAAAAAAATTAGCTTAAATAGAGATTACGTAAAACCGAACAGAAGTGGTTCGATTTGGAAACTCAAGACGCATCTAAATAATTTTAATCATTTGCGGCAAGCCCAATTTCACTTTTGTTTACACAACAACCTTTTTTCTCTCTGTGAAGCCACTCATGTTGGATCTTCGAAAATTAGTTCATCAAGTATTAGTTCGAGATTTTTTTTTTTTTTTTGGAAGAACAAATCAGTTCTAACGTACATTTAAATGTTTCAAGCTTTTCTAAATCGTCTGTGTCAAAGTGACTACTGTTCCTTCATCAGACAGTTGTGTCAGTCAGTCATCGTAATGAAGGACAGACTGAGCAAGTCCATTATTGGTACAGTCAAATCAGTATTTTTTAACTGGGGGAAAAAAAATGATTCCACAGAACATTTCCTGGGTAAGAAACGTCCAAATCTGTAATGATCCGCCGTAAATCATTCCGTTATTTTCGTTTTAACCTATCTTATTTTTATAGTTCAAGTAAAAATCTCACTCAAGTAAAAAAAATAATCAAATTACTTACTTAATATGCACAGAAATTAGTCACTGATGAATAATATAGTTTTTCTCTGCATTTTTTTTTTCCTCAGTCGATTTCTTTAAATTCTGGTCCGGTTTAAACATTTCAAAAATACTGCCTCGGAAAGCTACCACACCCAGGTCTCCCTAACGATTTCACGCTAGCTCAGAAGAGTCACGAGGAAGGAATTTTTTTTTCCTCCACTTTCAATCAATCTTTTGTTTTTATCTCTTCATGTGTTTTTTTATTTATTTATTTATTTATTTTCCAAATCCCGCTGAAAACGTTCCCCCTCCGCACAACGGAATGAACTGTTCCTACGGAATCCCACCTGCCCCTCGAGGAACCCAAACGGCAAATGACATCAGCTGTAAGTTGGCTCATCTCCACCCCCGCAGCTAAGAATATCTGGCAGCAGTGAACCCGCCCTCTTTAGCGAACAACTCCTGTTTATCATCGGGGACTCGACAGAACCAAGTGTCACGTGCCTTGTTTAATGCAATGGTCCCCCAGTGGCTTTTCATAATTTAAGAGCAGGCGTTCTTTGGGCTTCACCTTTTGACATTTACAGGTGAACAATTCCTTTGACACAACGACTGACTTCAGGCTCACGACTCAAACACTGCTGCTCAAAACACTCCTCTATTTCTTCCCCCAAATCAGGATAAAATATTGGAAACAGCTGCCTAACTCCACAACAATGATTTAGAATTGAAAAAAAAAAAAAAAGTGCAATTCATTTGTCCAGAATGAATTTTTTTTCTTTCTTTCTGTGCATTGAGAAGTCCAGAGAAATTCAAGCTAAACACCACATGATGTAAAAATATTGTAGGACGTAATTTATGATGTTCATTTAATACAAATGATGACTTTATACAAAACATTCAATGAATACAATTCTCGCCATATTCAACGAACGTTATCAGAAAATTCAGGACAGTAAACCAAATTTAAGCTTACCTCTGAATTTGGATCGGTAGAATTCAACAACGTCTACGATATATTTAGATAAAAATTACTTATTTTTCGGGAAAAAACAAAAAAAAAAAACAAATCAAACTATAACTGTAATATCACAAAATCTGAAGGAAAAAATATTCAACAGTACAGATGGAAAAAAACTGTTCACCTGTTAGGTAAATTGTACATTGATACATTCCAATAAATGATAAAACAACTGCTAAATTATGAAAGACTTTTTTTTTTATTTATTCTCCTTATGTTGTTCAGCATTTCTACTTCTCAGTTAATTTTTTTTTTTCCGCAAGAGGTTTTTCTTTAACCTTTTTAGATCCGAAATAGATTCCGCCAAAAGAAAAAAAAAAAAAAAAAAAAAAAGGTTTTTATGATTGGAGAGCGAAACGGAATTAGCAACGCTACAGGCTTCGTGTAATCT
Source organism: Thereuonema tuberculata (assembly GCA_023159025.1). Lineage (NCBI taxonomy): Eukaryota > Metazoa > Arthropoda > Chilopoda > Scutigeromorpha > Scutigeridae > Thereuonema > Thereuonema tuberculata. The sequence goes on from JAFIDM010000001.1 coordinate 98,154,527, forward strand.
AAAGATTCACAGTTTGTGCTGCAGAGGGAGCAGCGATCGGAACGAAAACAAAACAAAACCAGATGAAAACCTGAAGCGAATCGAATGGAGAAGAGACGAAGAAAAATGACACTGGCAGTCGCTCTCTGGACAGACCCATCAAAAAAAATAAATATTTATCTGACAGAAACTAAGCGTTTAATTTGTTTCGACCTTCTTCGAAGAGCCAAAGGTCGAAAGAAATTAAACACAATCATTTCGACTAATAGTACAAAAATGCAATGGCTTCTTTATTTCGGTTATTTATGTTACAGGAGTCAATTTTAAAGTGAATTTGAGAGAATCAACGTGATTTTCGATTATGAACTTCATAATTTTAAAATCACAAGAAAATATATTAATAGATTTATATTTCAATATACAATACAAATGAAAATGAAGAGTCAAACACAACAGCTAGTTTTCTTAGGCTAAGAATCCTTTCTGATAATTCCTTGATTAGTATTAACTGGTCCTAATCTCAGGTGTGTGAGGTCGCCCCCTTAGCCACCCTTATTACGGCTCCACTGCACGAATCCATTTTTACGAGCATCGTATGTAGGTCAACCGATCCATTTCCAAGTCAATGTTGAAAGCCGTGTTCTCGATGCTTGTCTATAACAAACCGGAGGCCTTTGATTCCTGAATATAAACTCAAAAATGAATCCTATCAACGTTTAAAAAAAAAAAAAAAAAAAAAGGCAAAATTTACTGAATTTTGTCTTTTACTGAAATCAAATCAAAACAATTCGTCTCCTCCTTTCAGCTCGCAGCAGCAAATCAGATAATGGAAAAAAATATTCCGACAGCCAAACACGTTCCTCTGCTTTATCAGTAAATCATAGAAGTGCATAAATTCTTGTCAAGTAAAAGAGAGAAGAAAAAAAAAAAGAATAATTGTGAATTATAAAATGGAGTAAGAATAAATCCAATCCTATAATAATAATAATAAGATTCCTCTTATACGAATTTCTGGTTTTTATAGATCGAGTTACCTCAACGAAGGGCCCATAACCTTTAAGAAAAACAATCCTTGTGCGAGGTCAAGGATCAGAGCAGCTAGAAACCAGATTCGATTTCTCTCACTGGAAACTGATGACAAGTTAGCCTAACTTTTTAAATGTGATATGTATTTGTGTAATAATAACCACAGGGCAAACTGGATACATCCTAAAACCACCAACGTTTCCTAATTTCTGAAGAATGCTTGGATCGAAACTTCAGAACAAAAAAAAATAAGTCAGCAAATAATAAGCGAGAGCAAATGACGAATTACTTTATGTCCTTTGTATCTGAAGTTGATTTTATAAGAAATAAAGTTCTTTAAAGAAAATCTGTTTGCCTATTAGCTCAGTATAGGCCTTTTTTTTTTTTAATTTGCTAAAATAAATTTAAACGTTCTTTAACGTGCGGAGGTTGTGCGTGTTCATTGTGTTTCTTGATTGATAAATTTGAATATATTTATTTATATTAAAAAAAATCAAATTAGTGAAAAAGAAAATTCATTTTGTCATAATAATCCTATTATTTATTTGTACTTTTTTTAAATGCAATAAAAGATATGTTTTCTGTATGAAAAAGCTGTGTAAATTATAAAAAAAAAAACTAATGTCAATGGTATTCTAACCATGCTACTTTCGTTACATTCTAGATGTTTCTTAGTACATCCAAACAAGTTATAGCAGCACTGCAACAAAAATGTAACAACTCGTCTGGTAAAACAAAACTCGAAGTAATAAAAAATAAAATAGGTTTAATCATCCATCAACCAAAAAAAAAAAAAAAGGAATCATTTCAAATAAAGAATAAATAATGAATTGCAAATGTTATCATCAGCCACAGCTATGCATAGTTGAATTGAGTTTTCTGTCAGTTCGCTGTTTTTCATTCTACGAAAACTGCTTCGGACTTTTTTCAAAGAGCGGGAAATATTATTTATTAATATCCTTTTTTGTCATCTGCTGGTGTTATTCGTAGCTGTTAACGTTCAAAAAGGAAATCTCTTGTGTTTAATCGCTAAGAACTGAAAATAGACCATAAAAGAGGGGGCGATGTGCTTTTGTCTCTGACGTAAGTAGAATAAATGGGATTGTTCTGAGTCCCCACGAGTTAGCAAGCAATTGTTGACCCTGAGAGCTTTGGACATCAACGAAAAAAGAAAGTGGGAGGGGAGGGGCTCGCCACTAGATTTCGTGAATTATAGAAGAGAGGAGGCAATTGGCACTGAATAGAGGTTATTTTAGAAATGAAAGACCTAATTACGACGGTGCCGACTCCTTTCTGCGAATCCACTGAGAGGGTGGATGGAAGTTTTTTTTTTTTTTTAAATGATGTAACAGCGACGACACAAGACCAAATGAGATGGTTCCATCCAACAAAAAAAAGGAGGAGGAGGAGAAAGTAGGTTTCCACAGACCTTCCTTCTTATTTCAATTAATACAGACAAACATAGTCTGCGTAAAGAGCTCCCAACTTCTTTTTTTTTTTTTTCCATCGCTTTTTCTTGTCAGATGTCAAGGGAACGGAGAGTCTATTTTGGAAAGGGAGGATCAGTTTCTGTTTTGCCTTGCATGAATCTTAAATAAGGATACAAGAAAAAAAAAAAAAAAATTTAGTTTTTTTTTTTTTTTTTTTTTAAAAAAATTTTTTTATATACCGATTCCAAAAAAAAAAACAAAAACAAAGATTATTGCGAGGAGGAAGATGAAGAAGACAGTCGATCACCTTTACTTGGCGTAATTACAAGATGAAAGGAAAAGGTTAAAAAAATACTACGATTTAATACATTAATTTTTACTTGAGTATTAATAAGAACAAGTTTCTTCTCACGCTCTTCTTATCTTGGCATTTTTTATTTAAATCTCAGCAATGCTGTAACAAGTAGAAAGTCTAGAATGTTAATATCTTGTTGTTTACTAGACTTAGGGATCGGTTTGATTCTTTTCAAGTTCTTGTAAGTATTCCACGGTTTTTCAAATAAAAGTCTTGAACATTTAAGGCCTCAAAAAAATAGCTGAACTTTGCTTTTGATGGTGAACAGTTACCAAAAATTATTAATTCTAATATAACTTTGTTGACCCACAGCAAATGCAAAAACAATCGTGCAGGAAAAAAAGAATAAGAAAAAGAATAGTACGAATATGTTTCAACTGCTTTCCGTAACGAAACAAGTTTTAATTTGGTGTGACAACTTTCGAATGCCGTTAGGGTAGGAATTTAATAATAATGAATTTAATAATGTTCAAAACGATGGCTCAAAAAAAACAAAAACAAACTAATCTTTCATGTTTCCCACATAATTTGTTAATTTACCGTGCAGAGATTCTAGTAAAGGTTAGTATTTGGATCGTCAAGTAAGGACCCAATATCTACCAAAATCAATTGGGTAATAAGTAGCATTTATCTATCATTATAATTTCAATATCTTAAAGGTTTTTTTTTTTTTAATTGGCTATTGCAGTTTATTATCAATGCTTTTCTTAGTAAAGCTGTCTGTGTTTTCTTAGTAAATCTATTAGGAATCGAAATGAAAAGAAATCTGTTACAAGTCAATTAAACACTAAATTGCAGCTTCCCAAGATAATTAGTTATCTTTGAACAATTGATTATTTTAACTTAAAAACTGAATTTAATCTTCTCTTTTTCCTGTAGACATTGAAATCTTAGATCGAATTTATAAGAATGTTTATCACGTGACACTATTATTAGAATTATTATTAAAAGAATAATCTAAGTATCGCATCTTTAAACGATATTTAAAAAGAATTCATAGCAGAAGAGTAAAAAAAAAAAGAGAAGGTAAAAAAAAGATTTAAAATTCAACGAATCCATTTTCGTTCAGTTTTATTTCCGTTGAGTTGTGGGAGGAGGTTTCATTACAAAAGGGCCTGTCAGGCCATTGGAAAGACACCTGTCATCCACGGCTATGATTTTGAATGTATGCCCTACGAATACACAAACGGGGTCATTCAATTACCAAACGAAAAGGTTTCGCATGATATCAAATACATCATCGTAATGAAATTCAGTAACATTTCCAATATTCCAAACTATTTCACAGTAATAGTTACAGTGTCAGATAGCGATACAAAAAAAAGACTTTTTCAGTTATTTTATACTAATTGTTCTAGAAGAGAACTAAATAAGAGGGCTTTTTTTCTTTTTATTTTACGATTCTATGACTCAAAAGCATTTAATTTTTCACAATTAACAGAAAAGAATTAAAATCTCATCAGATGTTATCCTGTGTAAATTTACATTCTGCTCCCAAATGAGATACAGTAAAAAGGCAGATTTAATTTTTGGGAAAATTTAGGGTTGATAATAAAGTTTTAGCGCCCTTTTCCTAAATCAAATTTCATGAAAACAACTCAAAAGGAAAAAGAGCTACTCCTTTTTTTAACAGACGACTTGGTATTTTGCGAATGCTCCCCATCGCCTAAAAGGTTATAGCCAACTTATTAAAAAAAAATAAAATAAAATAAAGGCTTCCTTAGTGTTGTTTAAATTTAAAAATACTTTCTGATATCAAATATAAATTTCCCATTTATTCAGTCCCATTACATGAATTTCTCTTTAATGTCATCAAAGTTCAAGTTTTGTTTTTTATTTTTTTTAAAAATAAATAAATACATAAATAAATAAATAAATAAATAAATAAAAGAAAGCTTGAGTAAGATAAAAAAGAAAGCCTAAATAAACAAAACACTTAACAAAAAAAAAAAAAAAAGAAGAAAAAAATGTATACATATACTGTATATATAGACAATTCTTATTTTCAAATATCAACATGAAATAATGGCACTGCTGCCTTTGAAGAAAGCACTTTTATGGCGTAATTTCTTCCAATTGAAACAAGACCTGTTCATTAAAGATGTATTAGGCTTATTAGCATTGGAAATAGTCCTGTTATAAGAAAAATGTTTGGTTTCTTTTAACAGTATTTCTGATACGTTGCCTTCGGGGAACCGAATTCCTGGAACCCGTTTTCCAATTGGGTTATGAGTTTAGTCACTTGGTTTGCAATGAGATCAACCCTAGAAAGCCCTCCCCCCCAATAACACAAAAACACCTTGATGGTCACATTCCTATTGTTTCCTTTTAACGATTGGGGCGGCGGGTACAGACAACTGTCTTGTGAAGATGATAATGTGGACCAAGAGTTTCGACAAATCTGACGATTCAACTGCTTATAGAAATCAACGGAATAGGGCTTCTTTGGATACACTTTTTTTTCTCCTTAAATACGGGCAACAAGAGTTATAATTTAAAGTCGAAGCCAAAATCAGGATTCAATTTCGACTTCCGTTGTCGGTATTTTTTTTTATTCTTTTCCAGAAGGAATATTAGAGGTTAACACCTGAATTTTTGCTTGTCGAAATACACTTAAGGAATTTCAGATCTAAACAAAAGGAAATCGCCTTTCTGATTCATTTCAGATCTCTAAATTTATAATTTAAAAAAAAAAAATCTTAATATAAGTCATAATTAAGATATAAAAAAATAAACTCAAAAATTATTTTATAAAAAGATACAGCTAATCAAAAACACTTAACGGCTACATACATATATAAAAAAAAAAAAAAGCTTCATGCCCTCTACTTCAGTTACCAATATTATAAATTTAGGCTTCCTAATTCCCTAGAGGAAAAATATTCCTAAATATGAAGGAAAAGCATTGCTATTATTTGTAATTATAATTTTTTTGCCTCAAAACAAAACAAACAAAAATCAAAACAGGTAATTATGTGCACAAGGAGAACCATCTTGTACTAATGCAGAATAGCTGAAGATACTTAAATAAGTAATAAAAATTTCGATTAATATCACAAAAATTTAAGTCTTATTGAAAAAAATATTAATAATAGTAATAATAATAATATACACAAACGGATTTTTTTTTTTTTTAATTTTTAAAATTAAAAGTCATCTGAAAAACAAACAAACAAACAAGAAAAATGGAAATTCTGATAACCATCCGTCAAAATTATCTACGTATAAGGATTGGGAAGGGATTACAAGCCGTCTTATAAAAGATAAGCGGTTTCTTATTAACATAATTGGAAGTTGGTTGTAGCGTCGTATTACGGTCGCCATTTTTTTATTTCTGTCACTGCAATTACGTATATATATTTCACGGAATTTATACCGACTGTCATTTCCAGACAGATAATTTTTTGCAGCGTGGTTTCAAAGGGTTGTGTTAAATTCGATGGAAGGGAAGAACAGCCTTTTTTGTCATTATTACAGGACATTTACTTCACTGTCCTATAACTAATCGTATGTAATTATTAAGAATTTCTTGATGTCCGAAATTCAAGAAATCTAAAAACAAAAGTAAAAAAAAAAAAAAAAAATCAATTAATTTTTACGATCGCGTTTAAAATATGAGCACCGGCAAATTTAATTTCTCAAAATATGTTTCAGAAAATGGATCTTTAAAAGGTAAAGAAAAATTAAATACAATGAAGAAATCATTACGGAAAATTAAAATATAACCAGTGGTTTGGAACAACATAATTACGATAGAATTCAAGACTTTTTACCAGATAATCATTTGCCTGTCATTTCTAGATGGGTAATTTTTTGACATTTTCCTCTTCACTTGAATCACATGAAAAGGATTTTTTTCTTTAATGATTTTTATTTAAAAGTTGGCTCAAAACTTGACTTAAAGAACTTTTTTCCCCTCTCCCTTTATTTCCCACGTTTTATTTGGAAAAAAAAAACAAAAAAAACTTACAGCAATATGATACCTGAATACATTATCTCATATTAAGCATTTTTTTTTTATCTTCTTAGGAAAAACATTTCACAATCACAGAAATAAAGCGTTTCAGCTGAAGGAATTCGCAATAACCCCCCAAAAAATAGTTGCAATTACAAAGTATCTAATGTAACTATTTCCTTCGCTCTTCTGTAAGAAGAATTGGAAGTTTTGAACAGTGAAAGTAAGGAGGTGACAGAATAGATATAGGTTACTGCAAACTAAAATGAGAAACGATTTAGAGAAATACCCACATCTGAGGTAACCGCCAATGTGGTGCTTTATTTTTCGGCACAAATTAGAAGCCATTGATTAGAAATTACTCTATAATCCGATTTTCACTGAGCACTAAAATATATTTACACTTAGAGTTTTGCAAGAAACAGGTAAATATAGTATGTAGTTATGTAGTTGACGTACCAATTGTGGGATGTCCTACGGTAAGAGCCAAACATAATTGATAAAAAAATAAAAAATAAATAAATAGAGAAGTTGTTTGATATTACCCAAAGAAAAAAAAATAAAGAAAATTAAACAGTTCAAGGCTCAACTGAAAGTGAACAAGTTTTGTAAGAAAACAAAATCTAGTTTTCAAGATATCTGTGGTACTGCAATTGAATGCCAAGCATTTGTGGTGGTTTTTATACCTCAAACCTGCTGGTCCAAAAAAAAAAATCATGGGAAAAAAATTGTCTTATTTCCTTAAAACTACTAACATCTACTAACGAAATGTTTCAGCTTGCTAGGTAGGGTAAGTAGCTTTTCACTCAAAATGGTGAACAAATTGTATTAAGGGTTCTTCTTTCTCTCCGAAGAATATTATGAGGCATTTACCGAAAATGACAATACCTTATATTTAACTACCAGACGGATATAAAGAAAGAAAGAAATATGAAATACTACAGTAGTCTTTTCCACAATCAATTTGGGGTTATAGCTTTAAACTTATACTAAGAAATACAAAATAATTCTGAAATTATTTATTTTTATTCGCCATTTAGTTAAGTGATGGCGAAATCTTGAAAAAGCTAAGGTAAAAAAAAATAATAAAATAAAACAAATAAAAACTTAAAAATTATGCAAATTAGCCTAAGTTCTTGACTGAATTAACGAATCATATAATTAATCGCCCACAATCCATTTGAAATGTAAAAGTTGGCCGGAGTCTTAAAAAAAAAAAAATTACTGCTTACCAGGGATGTACGGGGGGTGGGGGTTCTGAATAAGTGCCACTACCATAACGATGCCAGAAACAATCAACGCATAGAGATGATGAAGTGCTGGCGAGCGTGTTTGGTTACGGTTCCATCCGAACACACAATATCCATTCACAATGTGAGGCGCGCTTCCAAATGGGCATCCCAGGACTGGGCCAAGGAGCCGAGGCACGCGCGCCGAAATGGGTCATGGCGAATCACTGTCACCCAATTGATAAACTCCATGGAATATTCCTCCAATTGCAATTTCGTAACCAATTACATCAGGGGAGAGTGAGAGAGAGAAAAAAAAGTAATGAACCATTGTTGTAATGAGTGTGTGTACGTGGACCAAGACACGTTTTCACAGATTACGAAAAGATAGAAGAAAAAGGAATGGAATAAAAAAAAAAATGGATTGGTCAACTGGATTTTCACAGAATGAACTACATTAGTAATACTTCGCTGCGAGATATAGAATAATGTAAATAATAGTCAAGGAAAAGAAAAAAAAAAAAAATGAGATCAAAAACAGCGGTTTCTTTAAATGGTTGTTGAAGGACGAGCCATTACAGAATGAAATAATCAAAAGTTCGTTTAATGTAATTCTACCTAAGACATATTTCTTGTGTCATCTGAGTGATTTACATTATTTTACTAATTTAATTATTTGGTCTCTGTTATATTCTTTCTGTAAATACATTATTCAAATGACTTTTTCGTAAATTCGAACCCAAACCAATCTTGTTCAACTAGCCGGGTACCGTCGCTTCGCTCCGGAACCCTCGCATCTATAACATTAAAAAAAAAACTTTATTTATTTCGCAAATTAATATTGAGAATTGGAGAATATACGACTTCCAAGCCCGTTGTGGCCTTCTCCACTTACCTCAGGTGTATTGCGGGTTGGCGCCACACACCTGGGGTTGCCGCCGTTCAGTTCATCGTCAGTTTGCAAGATTATTCCCTATCCCGTAAGAATTTCGAAAAATCCGGCCTTATTCATTATCTACATCATAAAGGAAACCTCTGTGCAAAATTTCAGCTTTCTAGGTCCAAGGGTTTAGGGTGGGCGTTGATGAGTCAGTGAGTGAGTGAGTCAGGACTTTTCTTTTTATATATGTAGATTTTCATGAATTTTGTTTTCTTAACATCATTGATTAGTTCTTTATAGATTATATTTGGATCTGTTATTTTCTCATTTTCAACTCTTATCCGATTCGTTCTTTACATATTATTCCTGGTGTTTTGATATAGTGTTTATTTATGAAAATATGATCTATATTTGTTTTCGTATTTCCATGAATTGTACAGTTGTTTCTTGTTGTTCGGTAAAGATGATTTTTGAAACCATTACTGCACATAAGTTTTACGCATTTATGTACTGCATTGTTTTTATTCATTTTGAAAATATCTATATTTACGTCGCCAATCAGTAAAGTTGGACAGTTGTTTAATATCTTTTCATTTCTTATGAATAGATTCTCTATTTTAGTAACATTTTAGTAATTTGTAATTTAACATTTTGCTTACAGAATGACAGACAGAATAACGTTTTTATAATATATAATAATAATAGCCGGGTATCGTCGCTTCGCTCCGGAACCCTTGCATATATAGCATTGAAAAAACAAACTTTATTTATTTAGCAAATTAATGTTGCGATCGTCGGAGAATATATAACTTCCCAGCCTATTGTGGCTTCTCCGAATAACTCGGATATATTGCGGGTCACACACCAAAAATTCACATTTTTGCATGTATCTTGAAAACGCTGAAGCGTTTGTGAATAAGTGATACATCGTTCGATAGAACTTTCAAATACCAACATTTTCTCAATTTAATGTTGTCTTCTATCTTTTATACTTTTCGTTTAAATTGAGAAAAAGTAAAAATTTGACCCTTTAAAAGGCGCCATCTTGGAAACCAAAAACTTTTTTCGAAAGATTTTTGTAGCATTTTGTTTGTCTTAAAAAGATCTACATTTTATCCATTTACATCACCAATCTATCTCTTATAGTTTGGTCACAAAATTGGAAAAACGTAAAGTCCTTATGACAGACAAAATAACGCTTTTTTAATATACAATATTTTCCGTTCCCGAACTGACCTTTGCTAACCTCTATTTTCTATCAAAATTGACCTTTTTACGGAAAATAATAATAATAATAATAAATATAACATTAACATTTACAAACCACATTACTTTGAACAACAAGCTCCTGGAAGAACTCAAAGTCTACTTTTCTTGCATTTTTTATTTTAAACGCGAAGGAAAGGATTCCGTATTTGCACATTACAATATCCGTCGAATTACAAATAATCTCGGTCTGAAAAGTTCTGTTCTCTGAAAAATGTTACCTTCAGCCGTACCCTGATTTGCTGAACCCATGACCCACACGTCGGTTTCCGATACATACATTGTTAATTGCCACCATTTCCCGATTCTGCGTCCACGATCTGTTTGCTTACAAACACGCTAAGCACTGCATCTCTTTATGCTCCCTATAAATGCTTTTGCCAACTTTACGTACACGTGTTTACAACAAAGGGAGAAAATTTCAACGACCAATCGTTCCTTAACCATAAATATTTCATGTTTCAAGAAGACCTCATTTTCTCTGGTTCCATATCTTATAGACAAATGTGTGCCCCACTTTCTGAAGGAAGAGAAACAAAAGACTGAAGTTGCAGTAAAAATGGTAGTGAAATTCAAATGATAGATCATCTCTTGATACAATAAGGAACTTCGAGAAAAAACGCTCACTGGTTCAAAAGTTAGTAAAGTTATTCACAATACATCTAAATTACTACATATATGTTTGTATTGTTGATTTAAACTTAAATTTTTCCGATTTTATTAATAGTTTAAATTAAAAGATGAGATATTATCTATTTATTTTATTTCAAATTTTTTCAGTCTTAATTAAGGTCCAATAATTCCCATCAAGAAATACCAACAGAGTTGTGAAACGAATACAGAAGTCCCTAGGCTTTAATGTCAAAGGATGTTTTTATTTCATTTTACAGACGATATTAATTTATGTCAAGGAGTTAATATGTGTGTTTTTTCAATTCCCAGAAAATTACTTACATTCCAAAAGATTAAATCCTGTAGGAAAAAAAAAAAAAAAAAATGGCTGTGAACTGGATCTGCAGGTGTTATTGCTGTCACGATGATGGCCCCAATTCCGTCTCTCATCACCCGAAGACCCAGAGGTTAGTGAGGAGACAGAGAGAGAGAGTGGGTCATCTTCATGCACCAGTAATACACCACGCGGTCAAACCACAGTCTCTCACTGACCACCAGAAGCAGTAGGAAAGACTACTTGTAACATAATAGTCGGTTTTAAAGTGAACGAGTTTCAGCAAAACGGAAAAACCCACAGTTATTCACTGATTTTGAAAATAATAATAATAATAATAATAACTATTCCAGAGAGTAGAAACAATATGAGAACAACTTTTTTTCCCCCATTTACTGTTTATTTATTTTTTGTTAATACAGTACTTTTATGACATTTCTTGTATTTAAATGTTACTCCAGTAGACTTTGTACTAAGCTATCGTAAAGAAAAAAGTAAAGATTAAAGAAAAAAAAAAACAACATCTGTGTGTAAGACAAGAATATTTATCTTAAAATACAAAGATAAGCACATACAGCAGAACCTCATTATAACGGACTAATAGGGACTGAATGTTGTCCGTTTTAAAGAAAGTCCGGTTTTTAACAAATAATTCTTATAGGAGTGTAATGCAGTCTCACGGTGCACATCAATGAAAGTACAATAGTTAGCTATAAAAAGTATTTATTATAAATCAAATAAAAAACAGCCTTCAACATAGTAGGCTGAATTGAAAAAGATGTGTACTTATACACTGCATTAATCTTTAAAACAAGAAGGTCCTGGTGAATGTTGATCGCTTACATTCATTGATTTGAAAAAATAATTTATTTTCTGCTGGGTTTGTTTGCTGCTTATTTCTTCAGTTATAACTGACGGAGGTGCCCTAAGTGTTCATAATATGCAAACATATTTTCATTTGCCGATTGGTCAACATATTGTCTTTCACTTCGCTCACCCAACAGGCCGAGTAGTGCCTCCTACCTCTTCTTCCTCGGTATGAGTCTTGCAGAGCATCCATGTTTACGCAAAACATCAAAACGATCATTGTTTAATCGCTTGGTTGGAAATGAAAAACTCGTCGGATAAAAATAAGCATCCTTTATTATTATTACAAAATTTTTTAAAACTGTCCGTTGTAAGCGACGTCCGTTATAATGAGGTTCTACTGTATTTAACAAGGGAATATGCTTTATGTTCCACGCTCAAAGAGCTGATTTCACATTAAAGTAATAATAAGAAAATATTAATCAATATCTACATAAGTATCATTCTAGTACACCTGTTTCAAGATTGTATCGAGGCATAAAAGTGATCTTAGGTGAATGGTTCCAGTTGACGACTTCAACGAGTGTGAAACAGCTGTGTTAAGAGTTTACGTGTAAAGGCAATGTCTCAATTTAGTAATTGTTTTTTAAAAAAATATTTATTTTTCAGTCTTAATTCAAGATTTTTTCCCTCTCCCTTCTAAAACTCCTTCTGAACATTAAAAAAAAAAAAAAGTTGAGTTGTTTAGTTGTAGATGAAGATCTCTTCAATCAATAAGAAAAAAGGACGACGACGAGGAGGAATCCGTTTGTTGTGTGAATGCGTGACAATCACGGAAGTAAACAACATAGCACAGGAAATGTTGATTTTTTTTTGGATTGCAAAACAAATGTCAAAAGACTCAAAAATAACAGTCTGGCTTCCTACGACATAAAATGACCTCGTTCCCGTCGTCACTGGGTTAACTGTCACCCAGTAAATAAATAAATAAATAAATAAATAAATAAATAAATAAATAAATAAATAAATAAAATAAAATCTACGATGTCCGTTATTGAATATATGTTAAATAACAACGCATTAATTGCGTAATTTTATTACTTTTCGGGGAAGATCAGGAGGAGGAGGAGGCTAAAGCTGATGGAAGACACCTTACATGAAATTAATTGTATTAACAACACTAAAACATCATCCTTGGAGACACTGGTGTGTATTTTCCTTAAAATATGGGAGCAACAACCTTTATTGCTTTTATTTTTATTGTTTTTATTTTTTAAGCTTTTTTGAAGAACAAAAAAAAAGTTTTTAGACAAAAAAAAAGTAATGACTTTAAAAAGATTTGTCTTTAGACTGAGTTTCATGAAGAACCAATCATTGTTTCTCAAGTAATAATGATGGTTTTTTTTTAAAAAAAAGAATTTATGTTTGTTTGATTCCCTCAAAAAAACAAAACAAAAAATTTTTTCAATTTTTTTTTTTGTTTAATCGAAAACAACACAACGGAAAAGACTTAATATTTATAAATTATTATTAAAATCTTTCATGAATTCAATCTACATTTTCTGTTACTACACAATATTCCAATTGCTGACAATTAATTAATTATTTTTATAGCCAATTAACTTTAACTGTAGCAGTTAATTACGAAGCATTGTTAGAATTAAACAGCTGCAACATCCGAAATTTTGTACACTTTACGCGCAAGTTTCTCCATCAAATATGATAAGATAGTGGGTCAATTAAGAGGCAATTAAAAAAAAAAAATTATTCAAAGGTTTACAAGTTACTTTGATAACGATATAACGCTTCTAAGAGTGTAACTTTTCTTAGACAAAAATATCATATTTTCTTACTTTAAATTCAGATATTAATTTAAGGATTTATATAATCGATATATATAATCGAAATGCAGTCCTCTCCTTTTATTTATTTATTTCTAAATTTCCCTCGTGTAAGGAAATGTGTGTTTTGAATATCAAAAAAAAAAAAAAGTACTAGTTAACCTTAGAGCGCTTTAATCGAGGAAAAGAATGGAACTGAAAACATTACATTTTCTCGATACGTTTAAGTCTAATTTTCTTGCGTACCCTAAGCCTAACGATTCCGTTGAGTTGGACGAAGAATTAAAAGAGGAAAGGTATTAAAAAAATAATAAAAAAAAAAAAATACAAGAGGGAGGAAGAAGGAAGAACATTTCATGCAGTAAAATGACCGTGAATAACCCTCCAGCGCAGACTGAAGCTCTTTTTATCGAAACTAAGACCATGAAGAAGAGTCAACGGAATTAGTCAGGTGTTAGAATTTATTTTGCGAAAAGAAAAGAAAGCGCGTCGTTAATGGGTTCGAAATCCAATGGATGTGTTCAAGCTAAAAATAGTCTTTTTGGGAGAGAAAAGGTTTTTCTGATGTGGAAAATGAATTATTACGTCTGATTGAAAAGAAGAAAGTCTGAAAATGAGAATGAATATAAACGTTTCAATCTACCCAGTGTCATAAGATAAGAAAAAACAAGACTGAATTCGGGCTAGATTCCAGCAATTATTTTCAAGATTGAATAAAGCTTTTTTTTTTAAATAAGTTATTAAAAAAAAAAAGTGTATTCTTTGAAAAAAATATCAAACAAATAGGAAATTTCTGATTCTAAAAGGTGATAATTAATTTTATTTATTTTTTATTTTCTTTCACTTTTTATTTATTTATTCATTTACTTTTGTTTTATGTAGGGATGTATCATTTGTAAGCTACAACACAATATACTGTATTACAGCTAAACACACAACACAAATTATATATATACTTAGCTATAATATATGCTTATATATTAATATGTAGTACATATTCAGTTAGAAACTTCAACAGCTTTGACATTGCTGTAACGATATATTTGAAAGGGCAATTTGTTTCATTATGAAAGTTTGTTCTTTATGATAATAATTTCCGATAATAATATGCTATTAATAATCTAACGTTATAACATTTTATAACAATTCTCAAAACAATGGAAATCTTTTTTGAGAGTAATGAAAATCGCTTTCGAGTGATTCAATTTCCTGTTTATCCGCCATGATGGAATACTGTCTTGCTTTATTTCCGCCAGAGGCCTCTGCTATTTATGGCAGTTCCTTACAAGGCCTAGGAAAAAGTGGATTTGTGAAATTGCATTAACCAACTCAAGGAGATTCTCCACGAAAATACGGAAAACAAAAGAGAAGAAAAAGTGTTCCAAGTGTTCGCTCCAAAATGAAATTACAGCAAATTTTATTAACATAGCTTTTCAGAAAAGAAAAAAAAAAATCCTTAATTATTTTCAGATTTACCAATTTGATTAGAGAATATTGAAGTAGATAGCAAAACGTCCTTCTAATTTCTTTTCAAAACTCTTTTCCTAATAAGGAAGCTTTTAACAGAAGATTTTCGGATAGTAAGAAATGGTTAACTAAATTATTTGACAAAACACTTTTTGGAAGAATTACGTCAAGCATTAATTAATCACGAAATTAAATAATAAAAATAGTAAGAAAAGCACAGCTTTTGAAAATAGTCAATCAATTTTAAATTCTCAATAATTGACTTGAAATGGTGAAGCTGAAATAAGACAAAGATTACGGTTTCTTCATCGTAGTTCCGAAACAGATGAGAACTGAACACACAGTTATGAGGATTTATAATCTTTCACCAACTGAGAACCATAGCCACAATCCTGAGTGTGACGGAACTTCAAAATAAGAATGTTACGTTTCACTATTCAGTTGTTGAATAGCCACAAGTCAGCCTCTCGCCAAGAAATAAAAAAAAAAAAGCTGGGCTACAAGCCAAACCACTAAAAAAATGATAAAAAGGTCATTGAAGTACAAAACAAGCTAAACAAAAGTAAGTATTCAGGTATTAGAAAGCTAATTAATTTGGTAAATATTCATTTATTAGGGTATATTTTCTGTGAAGATGCTTTTTTTTTTAATATTGCCTTAATATTGTTAAAATGGGATAAATTTGAATTATAAGATAATTATAATTTTTCATTAACATAATTTATAAAATTAAGGTATTAAATGAAGCATTTTTAATCAATAAACACCTTTTTTTTAAAAAAATTAAAAGATAGAAATATTGAGGATCAGAACAAAATATAAGATTTATATTCCAAATATTTCTTAATATAACATTATCATTGCTGATTTATCAATACTTTTCAATTATTAAAACACCATTGAAATGATGGTTGCTGGCTTAAAAATACTATGATAAAGACTAACAAGTCCAGTTGATAATCACTGTTAATACAGTAGTAACATTTTTCCCAAAGCATACAAGACTGCACAACTTGAATCCTGTGGATTACCTGTGGACGTTTCTCGATGAATATATGTGAAAATCTATCTGTAATTTCAATTCCTTCTTTACAAGAGCTTAGGATTTTTTTTTTTTTTTTTAAAAAAAGCTACATCTTAATCCTTTCATTAAAACTGCAGAAACATTTAGCAGAAATGGTTCGATTTATTTAGAAGAACTTACCGTCTTTGACTTTTTCCTCTCCTTTACTCCATTTCTTGGGGAAGAACTTTTCAGGTCCTAAAAAAAAAGTAAACAAACAAAACGATATTAATCACCTCATTCCTCTCAACAATATAGATTCAATTCAGGGTTAGTTAAATATGTTACATCGATTTTCAAGTGAATAAAATAAACCTACAGTTAACCTATCTCAATTACCAATAATTTCCAATTTTCAATGTTCGTTTTTCGTTTCTTTGTCGAAGAAAACAGTTTATCTTATTTATCGAACGAGGCAATGTGTCAAGACCTTCGTGCGGTTCAAACAAAAACATTGGTGAAAAAAATCAATTCTCAACGAGAATGTCCACTTGAAGGTTTATTGATACGATCAAGTCAACTTAAAAACGTTTATTCTTTTAAAACAACAAATTTTACAGTAGATTTCATTTAGTTTCTGCTTTTATCAGATACTGATTTTCCAAGCTTCGGTGTCTCAGCCCTCTAAGCCTTCTCCATGAAAATATTTTTACCATATATTTATTTATTTATTTATTTTCAACCAATAACAAACAGGATTACACTTTTGGTTAAGTGCTATCACAGGAAGGCAATTCTGAATCTCAAATTACTTTCGAAAATTTTTAAGATAAATTTCAAATTTGTATTGTGAAATAAAATTTGTTCCGTTTCTTCGTGGCAAGGCTGTTTCCATGGCAACAGCACAACAAAGCGTTCCACCAGCCGGTGAGTGTTAATGGAACTTCAAATTCCAAAATCTTGGCCTCCAAACGCAAAGGTCGACTAAAAGCCATTAAACGATTGGATTTCAAATTGATACTTCGCCGCTTTCATTTTCAGAAGCAACTTTCTTCTCTCCATTCGAAATTAGCTCCTTTTCTTGAGCAAAGACCAAACAAACAATAGCAAAAAAAAAAAAAAAAATTTCTGTCATTATTCCAAATATTTCTTAATATAACATTATATAGAAAGAACTCAAATTTCTGAAATCCTTTCTGGATAATCCACCTATTTCCCGTTACTATTAAATTCTAGTTCCTGGTCGCTTACTGTACACTACATCCTCACAAGTATATCTCCACCTTGACCTTCATGTGATGGAAAGTCAATTGTAAAAGAAATTTACGCTTACAGATTTGAAATACAAATAGTACGATTGAAAGAAGACTATGTATCTTTTAACCACTGTAAAAGCACTTATTTTCGCGAGGATTTAATTTTCGCGAATTTCGCGAGACCGTCGTAATCGCGAAAATTTAAGCCTTGAGAATTACTTTTTTTCGGTTCTGTTCATATAAAATTCGCGAAATTTTCAGCTCGCAAAATCACCGATATCTTCATTTTCGCGAGAATTACGGCTCGCGAAAATTAGTGCTTTTAAAGTATGAAAAAATGATTTAATTTTAAAAAGTAAAATGCTATAATATTAAAAAATAAATAAATAATAAAGAATCTAATAGAAAATCCAAGCATCAAATATTGAGATTTATTCTCTCAACTGCAAACAACAACAACAACAAAATAATAATAATAATAATAATAATAATAATTTACCGCACTTCCATAACAATTCCAATTATTGGTAATCTGCAGTAATACACAGTTTTATTTGCTAATATTCAAGCAATGGCTTCTAAAGTCTGTGCTGACTGCAGCTGATGAGTGACATTAATCACGAAACAGTGCTGTCGTGAAACGCTTCCAATGTTCGTTGTAAGCCACAAAGTACAACCATTAGAGAAGTTAATCTAATTATTTTTATCTTCATTTTTACAAACTCAACCAATTAATCAATCCCAACTCTGAAATTTTAAAGGAGCTGGATTTGAGATAGAAGTAATTTTTGTTTTTTTAACAGCAAATAAATATAAATAAAGTTATTAATTATTATTTATTTAATTACTATTTATTTTAATTGTATTTTAATCTTACACTGGTGATAAAAGTAATTTAATACATAACAAATTGAAAGCGAGAATCTCTAAATAAAAATATAAGGCTCAATTTCAATGTTATTTTTAAATTTTTCGTTTCGAATGAAAAGTAACTATATCTTTTCTAACAAATAAAACTCTTCAGTCCTTCTCTCACTGGTGTTCCATGTAATTGTCAACTTCACGAGTTCGTGCGAGAGAGGCAATGGGTCTTTGAAAATAGTGAGAAGGGAGAGATGTTTACTCATCCCATCTATAGGAAAGGTTATAGAAATTCACAGATGAATATATTGAGAGAAAAACAAGCATACACATATACAAGTGAATTCATTAACGGTTCTTATGACTAAAATACATGTTTCTCATTAAGAGGTTATTGTGACGTCATTTGTGAATGGTAAAATTTAGTTCATGTAGGGTTGGAGGAGGCTGGGGAAATTCCCTTCACAAGGCCCCAAATTGTGATAATTATTCAAATATTCCCTTACTGTCATATGATAAGGGATATGTAAATATGATAAGGGATTCGCAAAATATGTTATTGTACTTGTTCCAAATTTACTGATAACAACTGATATGCCACTTACTAAAGTTAATTTAGTTCCAAGATAAGCCACCAGGGCAGGTTGACCATGGAATCTGAAAACTGATTTTATTCAACAGATCCCAACACTATTGAAGAATGGTCGATTAATTTGTCAGTTGAAGGTGCAACGATGTCCACTGGATAAGAAAAGAAAGTGAGATCTAATTGGAACTTAATGGATTTCGGGAGAAAAGATATATACGATGATCTGAAACTAATGGCTGAAGCTCCCCTGGCGAGTACGGGATGAAGCTGAACTGTAGTACGCGGACGCCATGACTGTTGCAGTGGAGTAATCAGAAAGATGAGCGTATAACAACAGTTGATTAAGTCAATTAATTTTGAGGAAGAGTTAAAGATTCACTTGATTAAAACTTTCAGAATAGGCCTACAACTGTTCTTTGTTCTTATCAAAGAATTTAAAAAAAAATTCTTAAAAAAAATTAACAACCTTCAAGCTAATAATAGTTTTTTTTTTTTTTTTTTAGTGAAACAGTTCGAATTAAGGCTATCAAATACAACAAGATTTTTGAAGGACGACCACAAGTTTTATAGATCAGTTGGTTCATTAAATCAGTAAAATACGGATTTCAAAACAACATTCTATAACTATAAAAAAAAAAAAAAAAAGTAATAGTAATAATAAGAATAGTTTACTGTCATCTATAGCAGTTTCCCGTATCTGGTGATACAGGGAAAATTCATTAATGGCCTCGTTTGTTTAACTTTCTTTTGGTTGAACAATGCTGTTAGAGCTTTAGTATCATTATTATAATAGGAATTATTCATTATTATTATACATATGTGATGAACGAAAACGTTTAAGGTGGGGAAGCTTAAATTTGATCAGATCGCTGTAAATCGTTTCATTGGGATCCAGCAGTCAATAAAAGATTCCTTCGTAGCAAATCTTTAGTCTTCTAGTACTTTCTAATCGTTTTTTCGATGAACCTATCTATTCTGTCTTTGTCTCTCATTTAGAGCTTAATTAAAAATCTTCTGACAAAACACTTCCTTTTCTTTTGCAATGAAAGGGGAGAAAAAAAAAATAATAAAAAAAAACCGCCAATTAATCCCAGAGGAGGATTTAATCAAAATGAATCTCAACCAAACTCCATGTTCCCTCACAAAGACAAACTCCAGGTGGGTCTAATTGCTTTAGAAGTGTTCGATAGTTACTCTACTTTAAATTCCAAACTCCTTCACATTTCTTCCTTTAATTTTCTTCGTAATCGGTTAAGAATAAAAAACTCCCGTAATTCATTTGTAAGTCGTTGGGCAGTTGTACAGGGTAGGTTCGTTTTAATTTTAATACCACGACACAACCGTAATCGAGATCAATTCTCCCAGAGTTCATTTTCTCCAGAGAAAATATTTTTCTTTTTATCCAAGAATTTTTTCACTAGATTTTTTTTCTTTACACGAATTTCACGTTAAATTCGTATTTAAAAAAATCAGCTTCAAATTACCAGATGAAATGCTCAGATAGTGCACATGTGATAAGGGAAAACCACTCCCGCACCAGGCTGTGGTCCCTCCAAAAGAAAACGCATTTAAAAGAAAGAAATCAAAACAGGCAAAACGTCATCAAATCCTGTGAGAGGGTTTTGCTGATGAGTCCCTAAAAAGGACGAAACGGTCCGTCCTAAACTCTCACCGATGAAAGCTCAGACATTTTTTTTTTTTTTTATTTCTGTGCCATTTCTCTATGCTCTATATTAATTTCTGGCACGTTAATTTTTTTGTTTTAATTTACTTGTAATTTACGATTACAAAAAATCGGGGTTCAAAGAAGGTGAACATCGGATTGGACTCCATTATCAACTGCGTCTCGTTCGTCTGAGAACGCGTTGGCGCCTCAAACTATCCGTGGTCTGTAGTGACCTGGTTAAACAGGATCATGTAACTTTTTTATTTATCAAATTGCTCTACGATCTGTTGATTAATGTGTTACGTATCTGTTACATAAATAAAAGTTGACTTCTACCACTGGCGAAAGCAACTATTTCCTGTGGGGGGAGGGGGGGGGGGTTAGTATTGCCTGAGCTTTTTTTTTGCCTATGTAAACATAAGAGACAGTCCCTGACCAAGATACTGAGGTCAGAAGTGAACTGTTGCTGTTTGGCATTTGAACTCTTGCTTAATAGTTGCCAACAGCTATAAGAGAGAGAGAGAGAGGCGAATGCACGTGTGGAAGGAAAAATACATTTGGTATTCAGCCGCCGAAAAGGTGTTAATGAGACGGGAATTGGGTTAATGCCATTATCTCACTCCCGAGTCAACACTCGGATTAACGCAAACCAACATTCTCTTATCTGGAGTTCGCTTTTCCGACAGAAGATGAGTACAACAACTGACGAAGTCTTCTTATTTGAGAAATCTACTTCCTTGCATTCTTCTTTTGTCAGTTGACTTTTTATTTATTTATTTACTTTTTGTCTTTGTATAACTACGTCATTCTTCTTTTAATCAATTTTTTTTTTTTTTTTTTAATATTATCTACGATCTATCTTATTGTACGACATGCCAACTCTACCTGTCTGCTTTTTATTATTATTATTATTAAAACAACGTTAAGTAAAACGTTAGTAGCCCAAGTAATTTCGGAAACGACCACTGCATTGGCAGATGAGGCTTCAAATCACGAACTGCTCTTCATTAATTAAGTGGTAATTAGCTATCACAGCCTGCATTGGACAGTGATCACCACTTAGTCTACGAATAAAATTCACCTTTCATTCGTAGTCTATTTTTAAAACGCGGAACATTTTCAGCAAAACAACTTTACAACAATAGTATTTCTTTATAACTTTCTTTTCATTACTGACACAATTCCGATGATAAAAACGAAATGCGTTAACTTTTAAAAAACACATTTCTTCTTTTGTCCTTAACATTAGGTAATGTACATCTGTCTCAACGATTTTAATTTATGGAAAAATATCAAATCCTTCATCATTTTGGGCCTAAGGTAACTGTGCAACAGTATCTCCTTTTTAGACACTTAGTAATACCATTATATTAAAATTTCCCCAATAAATCAACTACGCCTAACGCATTAATTTAGTAATACATTTGCTAGTGTAAATTTTTATCCTGGGTTTCTTATGGTTAGCCCTGAAACCGTTTAGGAAGAAAAAAACAAAACAAAAACAATCAAAAAGGATGGGTGGGGCGAATGCTATCACAAGTGGATCCTCAAGTTTCACTCTATTATGATGAAATTTGAGGTTTTTAGAGGTTAGGGTTTTAAATCAGAGGTGGTTTTAGCCACCGAGTTCCATGAAAAACAGTCAGACAGTTATTTTAGACTTCTAGACAGACAACTAAATTTAATAAGAGCTTTTGTAATACGAGTGCAAAAAAACCAGTTCTTTGTCAAGTGAATGGAATTACATTCAAAAAAAAAAATGATTACGACGGTTCAACAGATGATGACCTTCGTCTAGTTAAGAAATAAACCAGTGGAAACTAGTAAAACAAGTGTCATTTTCGATTTGGAATATCTGATTTTTTATTTAGTTTTCAGAAAAAAAAGAGTTAATATTAGTTATAATTTCACACTAAAGTCGAATTTGTCCAGACTAATGGGACCGAGAGAAAATGGATGATTAAAATGTCATTTAATGCAGATAAAACAATGAAAAACAATCACTTTTTATTATTCAGGCAAGAAGCAAGATGTAAGGATAAGATACAAATATAAAAAGAATATAAATAACGATATTGTTAAACATCACGGTATGCTGAATAAACTATATAATGTTTAAGAAAACTAACAGTGATGTTTAAAAAGCACAAACAGAATCGAACATCAATGTGTTTTATTTAATAATTATATTATTTATTGATCGGGTCAAACTGGAAAAGAAATAGCAGATGTCAAATAATAATGAAAGTCGGATAACTGAGATTCTTAAATGTAAAGAAAAAAAATATATTACAAAATATTAGCCCCCACTTGCAAACATCCTCAATCGTAAAAATCTCGACAAAGAAAAACAGCAGCAGCAGTTACACTCAGTTTTATGTTGCGGGACCATTTATTAGATGGATCATAAAGACACTGACGTATTCTTCTCTATAATATTATCATAAAATAACGAATATTATATACGAGAATAACTGTGTTATTATAACACTTATCACTATTAGACTGTTAACCAAATTCTGTCTCGAAATTTAAAAGGGATTGTGTATTTTATTTAGATTTAACTTTTTTTTTTTTTGTCTCATGAAAAAAATCTTACATTCATTGTATATATTTAATCTTCTAACAAATATTTTAAAAATGTAATCTTTCTTGAATTAATCTTTAACGTGCGTGAATATTTTTAACATAATTGAATTAAGCCAACGCACTGGACTAAAATACAAAATTAAACAAATCTTTCTGTTCCGAATTTTTTTTTTTAAGCGACCTTGTTGTACAACTGTTTTACAAAGAGTTCTTATTTATAGTTATTATTATTATTATTATTATTATTATTAATTTTTCCTTCTTCATAATTTGTCGACCTAATTATTTGAACTTTCCAAGTCGAACTTTTTCCTTCGTTCCTTTTATCTGTTTGCCATTAATCCCGGTTTCATCTCCTGCCAATTACGACCGGATTAGGAATTACAACTCCTTCCCTCTTAACATCAGAAGGAATTAGAAGAAGAAGGAAACGAAGGAGGACAAGAAGAAGAACAGCCACAATTCTTGGATCAATATTAAAAAGCAAACAAGGAAAGCGCAGGGAATTTCAGTGCATGGTTGTGCTGCTAATCTGCGGTATCCAGGCAAACCTGGATGTAAAAATATTGCGTAAATATTTATGACTGATCACAGAATTTACATTTTTGTGACGGAAAAAAAAAATATATTACGTTCGTATCAAACAAAAATTTTTATGAATTTTCATCTATTTTCTGGAAAAAGAAAATAAAATTTAAAATGTCATCAACGTCGATGAGCGGAGTCGATTTCGTTCTTGCGGATGATGGTGTTAATGTTTCTCTAAAAGCTTTTTAGAGAATGACGCATCCGTGCGAGCAACGAAAAAGGAAATTGGCCAATAATCCATTCTTTTGTACATCTAATGCTTTGAAGAAAGATTCAAGTCAATGTTAATCATACAACAATGATTTCAAGAAATTTAAAACGAACTATTTTAATTATCAGAAAATAGAAATGAAAACTTTTTTTTCTGATAATTAAAAACGAACCGTTTTAAATTTCAACACAGGGAATTATAATTATTCTTATATTGCTTCGTGCATATACGCTTATGTTAAATAGCAAAACACAAGGTCACTTGGTTATTACGTAGATTTTATTAATAGCAATTATGCAATAAGAGAAGTAGCTAGTATCAGATAGCAAAAAATCTATCATCTATTTTCTCAAGTAACTACAGTTTGTTTGTGAAATCAATTTAATTGTTATTGTTTTCAGGCTGTGTTTTATCAGCAGCTGTGATTCAAGTTGATAACAACAAAATATTGTAATTGTACCATACCTTTTTTAGGTAGGTCCTTTCTACTACAATATTTATTGTAATAAAAGATCTTCGACATCTCATAATTAAATGTAATATTTTGCATTTATTATTAAAAAGCAAATTTTCGAGGGAATTTTGTTTCCTCTTTCTCAAGCCTATTTGCAACAATAAGTTAGCGAAATTTATTATTATTGTAATAATAAGATTGTAATAGAAGAATTAGCAATAATTAATTAATAGGAAGTTTTTCAAATTAAGGTTATTTGTTGTCAGTATCGACATATGAACATTGTTTTCTGTTTCAGAAAATTGTTAATAATAGAAATGTTATTTATTATTAACAAAATATATATACGATATATAACAAAATGTGAATACTGGTAGCATGTAATAATTTGATTCTTCAAAAAAATTCGCGAACTTATTGTTGTAAATAGGCTTGAGAAAGAGGGAACGAAATTCCCTCGAAAATTTGCTTTTTAATACTAAATGTGTAAAATATTACATTTAATTATGAGATGTCGAAGATCTTTTATTAATAAAATATTAATTAAAAAAAAAAGTGAAGTCAATAAAAACATTTATCACAGAGACCAGCGTAAGCTTAAGACAACGTATTATCCAACATGTTGTAAGTAGTACATTGACGAAGCATTCGATTAGTACCTTATTATCATTTTTACAAGGTGACAAGATTCTGTGGGAAGAATGATGGAATCTCAGTTGAGTTGATTTAATCTATCACAGACAATCATCAGTGCAATGGTCAGGGTTCAGTTATTACATCATTAGAATGTAAAGTTCCACGAATGAATGGAAAAGAAAAAGGAAGCATGTTTTACAATATCCGGTGAATACAAACAATCTACCTTTAAATTTTCCTTTTCATGAAAAGTGATGAAATTCGTAAGTGGAACTCAAGCAATTTAAACATATCAAAGCACGCCCAAAGTAGGCCTAAACGCCACGACAGTGTTGGATGTCGTGGAAAAATTCATTGTTGGTTATCGGTGAGAGTGAGTTGTTTCGATTCTTGAATTTTGCGCAAATTCTCCATCAGAGATTCAGAAGATCGATCGTCTATTATCCATAAATGTAACTGTCAAGTTTCAAGAAAAGTCCTTAAATAGTTCAAAAGTTGTTAGGAGCAAAACAGACAAACTGAATTTTATGAGTCTAGCTTTCTAACATAAAATGTATACAGTTTGTGGTGAATGACTTCGGAGCCACAAGCTGTTGGTGGTGTCAAAACGAAGATTAAAAATAGAATTCCCTTTGGGTGTGTGGGTGCAAATGTGTACTCTGCAGAAGGTAAATACATCTTCTGTGTCTAATCTTAATTCACGAGATCAATGAGCAAAAAAAAAAAGAACAAACGATCCAACAACAACCGTTCTGTTTACTTTGTTATCTGCTCGCACTCTCATATCTTTCATCGCCACTTCTCCAGTGATGTGTTGTTGTTTTTTTGTTTATTAATGGTAATCCATTCGAATCCAATTCCTTGTAATTAAATCTTAGTGATGGGGTTCAGTCGTGTCACAGCCTCTGATAAAAACTGAAAATGCTTTTACGGTGACTTCAAAATGGATGTGTTTCAGTAGATATCTTCTGCATGGAATTCGAGATTTGTTCAGTCAGTTTTTCTGCTTAGAAAATGTTCCAACACGTGGCTCGGTAGGAGGAAAAGAAACGTGATACAGTATTTCATTTCAAACAAAAAGTAGACAAATTGCAAATACAGCTTACATTCAAATATATATATATTTGAAGTTCTCTTTAGATGACCGACTGTCCCCCCCAGAAACGGGTGAACAATACTTTCTCCATAATCTTTTGCAATATCGCACCTAAAGGAACATAAATTACGATCAACCAATTAAGTGATGGTATAACTATGATATACATATGTATAGTGTAGAAAGAGGGAGGACGGGAAGTCTTTGTTTGAAGATCTTTCACCTACTCATAAGGTAAAGAAAAACTTCCTTAAGATTTAAGTTTGACGTACTTTAGTTCATCCTTGAGACAGAAAGACAAGAAGAAATTGTTAAAGATATTCAGATATTACTGAGAAACATAGTGTTAATTAATTAAAAATAAATATCTCAATCAAGCTCACTTTGACTTCACTCCAACTTGATGTATTTAGTTAAGACCAAGGATCAAGTTTCGTAAATATTAATCCTGGCCCTAGTCCAGAAGGAAGAACTCAAAAAAAAAAAAAAGGCAAAAGCTACAAGAACTCTACTTCAAACGAAAGTCCCACTTACAGCGCGTCCCATTTAAGAATTTATTCAGTTTAAATTTATAAATTCTTAATTAAACTTAATATCCATTGTTGTTTCTGTAGGATTTTTTTAAATCATATTTCGGTTTTTATAGATCTGTTTTCTTAACGAATTTTCAAATACTTTTATTTTTTCTTAGAAAATTAATTACCACAACACAAACAAACTTTTCAAAATTCGTCAAAACTCTAAAATATTATCTTTATTATCTTCGGTTTTACAGATATCTTATCAACTAGAAAATAACTGATAATTAAAAAATCTGATTATTAATTTTTTTAAAAAAATACTCCTTCATATTTTATTTCTAATACTACTTTGGCAATATAGATCTTTAGATTTTATATATATTTTAATCTTCTGTAATTTATCTGAACACATATTAACAGCGCAGTAACAAAGTAAAATAAAATAAGTAAAAATAAAGTAAAAATAAAAAAAAAAATCTTATTAAATAATCGGGATTAAAATAAAAGCTACTAAAATAAAAACAAACGAAATAAATAAATAAATAAATAAATAAATAAATAAATAAATAAAATAAGTTTACTCCGCTAGTTTTGAATGCAGCTGATTGACTAAAAATGAATTAAAGATCCAAAAACAGAAATAAATTAAAATATTGAATGGCAAAGCCTTTATTGTGATAGCTTTGTAAAACCACAATTTAATTCTCAATAATTATAAAAATACAGGAACATAAGTGTTGCCTTAATTAATTAAATAGTTACGTTTATACTATTTTCAGTGTAAACATATGCTTCTATTTAAGTTATATGTTAATCCTAAGCAACCAAAATTACTATATTTTGTGCTTCTTTAATCAAGCTTAATTAAATCATTTGAAGGAAAATATGTTAAAAAACAACTGGAAATTTCTGATTATGCAAGATGTTTAGCAAATAAGTAATTATTTTTTATTTTAACAAATAACTGACGTTTCGTTCTCGAAATAAGTTCGAAACATACCGAAAAATTTAATCTGCAGTTTAAGGAAAAAAAAAAAAATCTGCAAAAGAAAACAAAAGATCCACTTTTGGTTCGAACTCACTGTTTGGTTCCGCCTGAGTGATGAATTTGCTGCGGCCAGACAGAGAAGCGGACACAGCCAGTGCGTACGAGCTTTGAATCATGGCTCTAAAACCAACAATAAAGCACAGCGGAGGACCAATCAGTATCCTAGTAAAACATTTGTTCAACGACATCATCTGACATCCAGATTCCGACGGTGGCGGTGGGTTGCCATCAGGTGTCGTCGTTTGGAACTGATCATTCCAATCCACCGACTGTAAGGTGGCTGTGACGTCACTTCCTTGATAAAACATGTTCGCACCGTACCAATATACAACCAGACGATAAGAAAAAAAAACCCAACAACACTCGGAACGAATTAGGAGATTCATTCAAGTTTAGAACAATGGGATAAAAGCAGACAGCTTTATAATGACTATATAATGTGATGAAATAACATCTAAAAAAATAAAACAAAACCAAACCTTATAGCTTAATATTATACAGTATATTACAAGCTAAAAAAAGAAAAGTAAAAATCAAAAACATGCTAATCTTTTACTATTGACAACATATTTTTATTTCTGGGTTAAAAATTATTATAAGTTATTTTGGCTGCGACTTGTAAAGGAATAAAACCTAACTATATACTACAGCAAATTTTAACAAGGTAATTAATGCTTTTAGACAGTGTCAAAAGCAAAGCGGCCCCATAATACGCACAATTTTATAAACAAAATTTTATCGGAAGCGATCCGTACAACAATCTCAAAAACGCAACAATTGCGCCTTTTGCATTCGCAACAATCACATGTATAATAATAAGGAAATTAAAACAATAACAGGTTTTTTGGTTTGTGGCAACCCATTAAGAGCAAACTACTCCTTGGAGGGTCAGGGAATCGTCCTGCAGGTCTGATTTTTTGGACGTAGTCACCTACTTTTTGATGCTGAACACAATGGTGAAGGTTTTATTCTAATATCTCTAACCGTTTGGCCACTATAGAGTGTGACATCCAGCAGACATAAATGCAACAGCGGTTACCTATGTTTTACAGGCAAGCTGTAACACAGGGCCGCTAAAAACGGAGGCCTTGCTTGTAATCTTAAGGAAATTCTAAAAGCCTATTTACAAAAGGTTATTTTATCGCAGTAATAAAGGAAGAAAGATGTCTACTTTGTATAATTTACAAGATAAGGGATTCGTACATTTTTTTGGCTAAAAAAACGAAATGGTGACGCATTATTGAAGTACCAAAACAGTACTTCACAGCTTTTCTAACAGTAGTAGATGTATTGCTATCAATAACTTTACATTGTTGACATAAAAGATCGTAGGTTAACAATGACATTCAGCCATATTTTTACAATTTAAAAAAGGTCACCAACGTCATTTTTCCCATTTTATCGATACTCAAGGAAGTATAATTTGAAATGCTAATCATCATTTCAATGAAATTTCTGGAAAAAAAAAAAAAAAAAAATGGCGCCAGCATTAACTGCATTCAAAACAGAATAACTGAAATCAGACATATAGATCAAATTGGAAATAAATGTGTTATCGGCTAAAGAGAAAAGATAATACAATCAAAGGTTACTCTGATAATGATTCGTCGGTGGCTCACGTACACCAAATCCATTTTATTTCGATCCATTAATCCGAGAGCGTTTAAAATATAAATCCTCTCGTCTCGGGTTCGGAAGGATATTTTTGGAGAATGATTTCACAGATCTGCAACATTAATGACTGCAATCAGTGAACTGTTAGATAACCAAAATAAAACAGCTTTCGTTAACTAACAAAGAATGTTCTAGGTTTTAAAATGAAATAATACTGACAAATTTGTCGACTTTGAGTCATTAATTCGCAATTCACTCAACGAGCGTAATTTTAGGAGGTAAACAAGTTAGAAATGGGTATGACATTTCTATCAGATCAAGTGTACGTGAGATGACAGGTGTCCTCTTATGCCGAAATGAAATCACCGGCAATTACACTCCAAAGGTGATGTCGCGTGGGTGGTTTCAAGTCGGGGGGAAAAAAACTTATCAGATAGAACACAAACACTTAATAAAGAGAGAGCAATTACAGCAAAATAGAAACGAATAATCGAGGCCATTGTCAACAGCATTATCCCGAAAAGTCATTTTAATACTGAAGTTAAGCTATTTCTAAGGAGGAATATTTAAAAAATTATTTCAAAAACTTAATGATTTGCGTTAATAGTGCTGGAGGGGGGGGGGACGAACGTCTAATTCAAGTCGGAATTTGTCAATGAAATTTTTGTAAGAATAGTTTTAGTCTTCTGATCTAGATCAGCAGACTAATATTCCCGTTTTGTCTGTCCGTCTGTGAACAAGTATCATTAAATTATCATTAAACCACAATAATCACAACAATCGCAACAATTGCGTCTTTTGCATTCGCAACAATCACATTGTAGAGCTGCATTATAAATGTGATTGTCAAAAGGAGCAATTGTTGCGTTTATTGGAAATAAATACAAGGAAATTAAAGCAATATGAATGATCAGAAGAAGATGCGGAAGCATTGTGATTGGTTTACTAATCGCTTTCCCTAACTTGTTTATTTAAGTATTTATTAGTTTTTTTATCTGTTAAAAGATCAAAACCCAAATTTCAGACAGCCAAAACCTGATGGGTGTCTGGTGACTTCCACACCACAAAAACGACGACTATTAAATTCCACATTTTTCCTAATAAATACATAAACACACAAAAAAAAGCGAATGCGTCTAATAAAGGTTTACTTAATTCCTTATTTTGTTTTCTTGATAAAAATATTACGGGAAGAACTTAACAGATCACAAAAAAAAAAAAAAAAAAGAAAAGCAAGATTTATTATTAAGATAACAAAAAATAATAAAAAGAATTAAATGTGCTCTCGAGTCAATAGTGTAGAAAGATATACGCCTATCTTTTTTTTGTTCTGTTTGTTTAACTGCCGGTCTCGCAGCAATCGCATTTTGATGAAACTTTGCACGAAATAGTTAAGGAAGCAGTTTGTTTTAATAAGAGCTTTTCTTGATATAAATAAACAGGATCAATGATATGAAATTTCGTATGAAGTCCCTTATCATTAACAATCTTTGTTATAGCTTTTTATTTATTTAATAAATGATTTTTTTTTTTTTTAAATAGAGAGATAATTAATTTGCATATATAATTTGTAATATGTTTTCTTTTCACTTTATGATCCAATTGTTACAAATGAGAGTTGCATTATTAATCGTCTTCGATTGCAACGTACTATGCACTTGGAAATTACACAGAAATGAAAACTATTTTTATTTAAAATCGTTAACATTAGTCTGTTGAGTTTGTTGGTTTCTTCTAATCCAAATTTTTCAATTCTCACGCTACACTTATTACACTTATTACCTCAACGTTACCAAAAATAATAATAATAATAATAATAATAATAATAATAATAATAAAAACTTTTAATTAACTGTAGTTAATAAAAGAAAAGAAAAGAAAAAAAGAATGATAAATTATTTTTCTCTAAATTACCTCGGATCTTTATTTTCAGATTAGAATGTGATATTTGTAAAAAAAAAATAAATAAATTAAAAAGTCTATGTTTTTTTTCGTTCTTATTAAGTTAACCATATTTTGAACGATTTACTTTTTTGTTTATTTATTTAATTATTTTTTTTTCTTTTATTTCTCTGATGCTCGATCTTCAGGTTAATGAAAGTGGATGATGACACGGAAATGAGCAAAAAACAGTTTTTTATTAGGAATAATAATAACGTATGCTATTGTCAATAATAACAATAAAAGTAATAACTAGATATCTATCTACATATTTTATTAGATCTCTATTTTTTTTCTTTTAAATAAAAAGAAATATTATCAATCTAATATTGCTTCTACAATTTGAAAACTACTGTCATTTTTTTTTTTTTAAAAAAGAGGTAAAAAAATCTATCAAATCCTCCAAAAAACAAAATGAATAAATAAAAATAGCCGAGTCCCTATTTAACTGCCTACTCCGAAAAATAATGAATAATTTCAATCCGATGTAACAATCGATTACAATCTAAACGTTTTATATTCTACGTGTAAATGTTCATAAGAAAGGTTAAAAAAGTCGTATTGATTATTAATAACAAAAATTGCATTAATGCTTCAAATAAACCTACTTTTCAAGAATCAATTCTTTTTTAATATGGATAGTTTCATGCAACGTTTCACACTGTTCAATTTGAATACTTTATGGTTTAGCTAATGACTCCAATACATAAAAAAAGTTCTGTATAAAGAAGAAAACTTTCAATATTTTCATAATATGCTTTATCGATGACGAACACTATTTGTTATATTTTACTTTGTTTGCCTTATAATAATGACTTTGTTATTCAAAATGAACGCTGCATTTTATAGTTCTATTTAACTGCGTAGTTTATTTATTTCAACAATTGATGTTATTTGTTTTGTTTTGTTTTTCATTTTTAAATCATATCATTATTTACTTTAGTTTTTTTAATAGGAATTTTTCTTATCGGGGAAGAAGACTATCTTGCAATATCAAAAACGGCCTTGGATTTTTACTGCGGTTTTCAAACCCGTATCTCTCTGAATCAGCGAAACGAACAGTTACGAAAAATCAAAATTCAACAAAATATCGAATTGACAGAAAACAAGTAACCTTAGTATTTGTGAAATAAGCAAAAAAAAAAAAAAATTTACATTCTTTTTAGTCTAAAACATTACTAACAACAAACATGGTTACAATTTTTCGTATTCCATATACTATGATCAATTTTCCTGATTTTTTTTTTTTTTTTTTTTTTTTTAAATATAGTTAAAATGTTTTCGTAAAAAGTATCGCACAATTTAAAAAAAGTTGAGACACACTGTTTGTCCGATACTTAAGGCAATTAGACGGGTGTTCACAGAGAAAAAGAAGATCGGCAAAAATTAATTTACCAAACAATTTGGGAAAAACCGGTTCATGCGATGCAGGCTCAAACATGACATTATTTAAAGCCCGGGAATTACAAAAATCCTTTTGCACCCAGATGACAGTCTTGAAATGAGGTAACTCCATTAGGATTTTGCTCTACATTGGAATCTGTTGAGCAACTAACTGATTTCCATTCCAGATTCCAACGCAGTGGCTTTTGTGAGGTTATTTACCTCAAGTCTCTCTGTTAATGAATTGGAAAAAAAAGAAACCCAACGTTTTTATCACAAATTTCGAGCCACAATGGAAGTCCACGCGCTTAACAATAGATATATCTGATGTGAAAAATTACTCCGCAAAAAAACAAAACAAAATTAAAAACCAGAATTGAGGCAAAGAAAAGAAAGAATTTACAAAATTAATTTCTTTTGTTCATGGAATGGAGAGGAAAAAAAAGAAAAGGGTTTCTTGCAATTTTTTTTTTTTTTAAGTAATTCGACAATCACAAATAATTTCCCTACAACATGGAGTTTCCCACAAAAGACGATGGTTTTATAACAGACAATCCCAATAGTTGGTCTCCTTTTCAGACCGGTTTTAAAAGGAATATATAAGAGTCATCTTTTCTTCTTTTTTTAACCTCTTCTCCATTTTTTTAATAGTTATTATTTTTTAACTAACTTCCGAAGCATTACAGCTAAGAATTGTTAGCTACGAATTTTAGTAGAATTAAATGTTTTCACTACATGTCCTGAAAGAAGATTCTAAAATATATAAAGTAAGTTATTAAAATAAATATTTAATATACGTAACCTAAAATATACGTTTTGCGAATGTTTGTGTCTTGATTTTCGAGTTTCTACACAGCAGAACAACATATAAAACTAAAAAAATGTAAAGAAAAAAACAAAAAAAGCAAAAAAAAAAAAAAATTACACTAACAGAATCACAAAGTGGGCGCAATTAAAAAAAGAAAAATTCTGATTTTACCTGCAGTACAACAGAAGAGGCATCGCAGAAAACGAAGTAGAGAACGCCATGACATGACCACCAATCGAACGAACAAAGTTCATCGGAAGATGCCAATTGATCATCAATAAGGGAGAGGAAAAAAACCCTACGCACGCGCGCACACACATGGCAAACTCATAAGGGAAAAAAAAATATTAATCAATTTAACAAATCTCTTATCATTTTATTTGCCCACATTTCTGTTTTAAATGAAGAATACACGAATTAGGACTATAATGGAGGTTAGAAATTATAATTATTATTTTTTCCAATGTTTATAAAATCATCATATGTCGATTGTCATATTAAATGTGCGAAAAATTATATTCTGGCCAATAATAAATTAGCTAAACCAATTTATAATTTAATCTTTGCATGAGTCTTTCCGTAAGTTTATACCGGTTTTGTTTTGCTTTTTTTGTTCCGGGAAAGGACTTTGAAAATTCAAACAAAGAACGAACTTTTGACCCAAATGAAAAAAAAAAAACTCTTAAGTTTGCTGTTAAATAATTTTTAATAACTTCGTTGTTTTCAGAAATATCTAGAAACAAACACACAAACATACTTTTCAATCAATCGTATCACATGACAAAGATGAATGTCATCTTTCCCAATCTTCCTCTTTCAAGTTCTGGTCAGTGACCTTAATAACAGACAATGTTTACAAAATGATGGATCTCTAAAAATAAATCAAGTCAAATTCGGAGCTGCCGTATTCAAATACGGCCGGACGTATCTTCAGTGCAGGAATGCTACTGGGATATAAACGTCTGCAACAACGCTGCTCAGGCCTCCAGAAGTTTTTTTTCCTACTGTAGCATCTAAAAAAAGACGGTTTCTCGTCGTAAAGTAAGGAAAATAGAAGCCTTTTCTCCCGTATTCTTGTGAATACCTTAAAGCCTAATCCATTGAGTGAAGGCAGACCTTGACTTTTGAAATATTTTTGTTGTTCACTTTAGAACATATTTTACAGATCGCAACTAACGCAACAGTCAGTATTTCTCAATCGCATTTAGGTTACAAATAAAGAGAAACGTCTATCAATAGAAAATCAACATACTGACGCACATTTTTTTTTTATTTTTTATTATTATTCTCAATTTTCAAGAATTAAAAAAAAAAAAAAAAACAGGAATAAGTAAGACATGAACTGTTTATCTTGGGCAGATGGTCGATGCCAACAACAATTCCAATACACCGTGTATCGTCGAAAGTAGAATGGCAATTGTAAAAAATTTCGTAGAACAAATTATTACTTCCAGTTATTTATAGTTCTCATTCATTGATTCAATTTTTAAAATTCTCTTAATGCCACCTGCTAAGTTACAAGGAAACGCGGGCGGTAATGAATTTTTATATTTCTTAGTTTACTCACAATCCCCGTTCCGAATCGGCCATTGACGGAATCGTCTTATCTGAAGAACCCCAATAAGAGCGAAACAGCTGTACTTGTTAACCCAACGTCTCATTATGCTGAAAAATTTATTTTGCTCTAATTTATTTAGGGGAAAAGAAAAAAAAAACAAAACAATTTTGGTTTATTCTTATTTATTTAAATATAATTGAAACCAATTACACAGTATTTTTAAGTGGAAAGAGAAAAGAACTGAGTTTTACGTCATATATTTAATTCTTGGTTTACAAAAAAAGAAAAGAAAGAAAGAAAGGAAGGAAGAAAAGGAAAGTCCTTCAATGAATCTAGTCAATGAATAGTTTCTTGGAAAAGAAGAAAAAGGAGGATATGCGGAAAAGAGGAAAAAAAAAAAAAGAAAGAAAAAAACCGGGAAGCCCTTGAGTTTTTCTGCCTACGTTTGTAGGTGACGTCCATGGCTTCGATTGTATGAGAATTCGCTGCATGGATTTGATCAATATATTCTCTATTTTTATACTGCAAGGGGTCAATAGAAACAGCACAGATTACGATTCGGAGACTATATAATGGTATGCTCACTATTTACGTCAATACATCCACTTAACAAATTCCAAAAATACATTTTCAATTGATTAGCGACTAAAAAAAAATAATTTTCTATTCTCTGACTTAGTAAAAATGAATGAAGTGCATTTTTTTTTTAATATTTCCGTTAAAAATAAATAAATAAGTAAAAACAAAATAACGTAGCTGATAGCGGTTTTCTACATTGCTAAGGATCTCGTGTTTACCAGTGTCGTATGGGCGGGATTTTATATACAGTTCAAGCACAACATGAAAAAAACAATGCTTGGGAAAGATTTTTTTTGTATCTGTTATTTTCATCAGTCCTTAAAAAGACTGAAAATTCGCTTCAAATGTTCAAAATCACAGTCAATGCTTTAAAACGAAATGTTTTTAAAGCAAACTATTCCAATAAGGCAACTTCAATCTAAATGAACATTAAGACGAACTTTTTTTCTTTTCCCTCGCCATTTCAATCAATTTCTCGTTATTCGCTACCAAATATTTTGTTTCTCGAGACCGCTTTTGAGTGGATAACAATGGTACGTGATTTCGTTCTATTGCGTCATTATAACAATACATTTTTAATAGAACGGTTCATTATTAAGACAATAACTGATGACC
>JAFIDM010000001.1:98190733-98227501 GCA_023159025.1 Thereuonema tuberculata
ACAATATTATTATATTTTAAGTGAGGAGGCTCCACTGCGATTCCGACAATTATTCTATTAGCTTCAGTACAGAGACCTCGACGTTTACTAGTGACTACTTGTAGCTGATGATCGCGAAAGAGCGTGAAACAGCTGTTCTAGGATTTCACTTACTAGTTAGTAAACACTTGGTTTTGTTTAGGTACTACTGAATTGCAGACCAATTCTTATTCTTTTTAGATAAGAAATATAAAAACTATTAAAATGCTTTGCAAAATCGCTTTACTGCGGTAAATGTCATTTTAATGCAAAAGACGAGTAAATTTTCCTTATCAACACTCTCAAATTATTAAAAAAAAAAAAAAATTTCCTTTTTGACTGAACAAATTAAACAAACTGTACTCTCAACATCTGTTTTTTTCTCACGCCAATGTTTGTAATGATGACGTATTTTATCTTGCCTTTTCTTCGGGACTGATTAACACGTGACTTACCTCCTAGAAATCATATTTCGTTAAAAAACTTCCCCAGCTTCTCTTAAGGTTCTAATCAAAGATGTAGAAAACGAACTGAGAAATCAATTTTTAACAGTTCTAACGTAATCACCTCCTAACAAGTTAAGGATTTTAAAACACCAACGACGCTACTGTTTGCGCTATTACAGTTGTCACATTGTTTGAATAATTAAAATGGCTGATCCTTTCGACCCCTAAGTGCTTTTCTCTCTTCAAAGGTCATTAGTTTTCACGAAAGTAACGCCGAGTAACTCTTTTAACATTGGATGCCAAGTTTTCAGATCGACTAGCAAATAATTAAGTTTCCATGTATTCAATTTGGAAGGTAATTTCGTTTTTGTTCAAACACTCAATGGCGCGCTCTTACCTAAAGCTGATTTCGTTTTCAACTGAACAAATAAAACACGATTCAAATCTTTGTTTTTTGAAGTTCTTCCAAGATTTGAATCTTGTTTTTCACGTACAAAATGAAAAAATAAAAAAAATAAAAAAATTAACTCACACAATTTTTAAGAATAAATTAATCAAAACAAAATTATTGCTGAAAAACAAAAACATATATAATAAATGGAATGGCAAATAAAAATTACGTCATGCAAATTTCCAACCCACAATCATATTCGAGAGCTGTTTTGTAGACTACTTTACTCAACCATTATAGGCGACGGTTCAGAAAAAAAGTCGTCCCCATAGTTCTCGGTTGTACAATTCGGTGACATCACCAGCGTTATTCTTTTGAAGTGCTGTCTAAAGAAAATCTGACTTCTCTTAACTACTGTATTTATAATCACCACTATGGTGATGAGAATTCACTTGCGATCTAAAAAGCATGTTTCGATGATTTTATTCATTTCACTGTAGGAATTACTGTAAGGGTGGGTGTGAATCATACAAACACTATAATAAATTAAACATGATCTAATAAGACAAAAAAAAAAAAAACTGGTTTCCTAGTGCACACGACACTAAACCAACCCTGTACATGTTTCAATTTCGGCCACTTTCTCTGAGACAGTCAGTGATCGCAGATCAGAATTCGTATTTTTTTCCCCCACCTCCACAAGCCACAAGATTACTCATGTCTTTCCGACTTGTAGTTTTGGCTGTAAAGATGGGATAGACGGACGGACCGACAGAATGAACGAGTCAGCATCCCCTCCCGTACTTTGGTGTACGGGATCCCCCCCAAAAAAAAATTGCCGCCAAACAGATGAAATTCTGAATGCAATTTTAAACAATAAAAATTGTCATTCTAATTACCTCAAAAAAATCATTTCTTTTAAAACAAAAGGAAGCAAATCGCGTACTTTTATTAATATTCATTAAACTGTACAATTAAAAGTTTTTAATAAATTAGTTTTAGAAATATATCTCAAAGTTTAAGCATAATAATATGTAAAGATTTATTATAAATCTTATTATGCTTACATATAATATTAATTTTCTTTTTCTAAAGCCGTTCTTTGAGTAATTTAATCAAACTTTTAATTGTAATTTTTCTGTGATTTGTTTATTTAATACTAATAACAAGCGATGAGGCTGTCGGAATTGGCGAGAAATTCTGGTCTAAATTAAAAATCACTTAATCGAAATATCGCGGGACGAGTCAGACAAGAGCGAAACCTACAGGGGAAAACAAAATCATTAAAAAAAAGGAAATCATAAAAAAAAAGTAAATCGTAAAAAAAAAGTAAGAGGTGGATAAGCTATTTTTCCATAAATAGAATTCGTTATCACTAGAGACAAATCTCGTTCTATCTCCCCCCCCCCCCCCTCTTCTTTTCCTTTTTCGGTCCACGAGAACAATAATTCCATCGCGACTTAATAAGAGAGTTCTCAATAAAGGGCATTAACATTCGCAGTCTTCCAAGGTGTCCCGTTTTCACTTTCATCAAGAGAATAAGAAAAGTTTGTACTGACGCAATATCGTTTTCCTTGAATTTATGAAGAAATTGGTTGTCATTCGAAAAAATAATAATAATAATAATGATTTTAATGGATTTTTTTTTTTTTTTTCAAAATTTCACTAAAAGTTTTTTGAGTTTAGGTAAATTTTCAGAAGTTCAATTTTTTTTTTTTTAAACATAAAGTTTTACAGGCATATGTATGTTATGAATATTATTAATATAAAAAAGTGTAATATCGAATAAGGATTAATAAGTTTAGTTTAAAATCCTCTATTAACTAATTTTGAGAATACACAAACATTTCAGAACTCGAAGTATACTGAGTACTCGAGTATTATGGATTTGAATTTTCTGTACATACGTCCGCTAACCATGACAAAATAATAATAAAGAAATCGGAATCTCCAATTAAACGATAAGTGAAAACTACTTAATAATTATTAAATAGCAATACTAATACTTCACCAACTACTACATTCAAGTCATGCCAAATTAAGAGAGAAAGAGACTTTTTCTTTTTTCTTTTCTTTTACATCTTTCTTTTTCTTGTTCAACTTATACAGTAAGTTCACGTCGCTAGTTTCAATGAAAGAGAAAACGCGACCGTCTTTTGTCTGTCCCATTTACAATTTCCGTCCACCAGGGCAGCGCGAACCCCATTCCCTGAACCCGACTCACTTCTGACCAAGTTTGTGATTTGTTGGAACCGAAAAACAGGGAATTCAAAAGCAGAGAAGCTGTCGGAAAAAAAATAAATGGATGAATTTCAATCAAAACTACAAAGAGCCTTTGAATCTAAGTCACCAGATGTCCTCCTAAGATTCTTCTTTCATTTTTTTATATAAATTTATATAAACCAGAGACTGTTTATTGACAGTTTTTTTTTTTTGGGGGGGGGGGGGGGATGAACAGAGAAATGACAGAACGTACTTCTTATGAAACAGGTGGTCAGGAAATAGACGCGCCCAACAACGACATCTACAAATCAAATTAACGATTTTCTCTTCCTGAGTAACGAAATAAAGTTAATAAAATCGACACACACACACCTTGTTATTAGATCTTTATAATTAACATAACGACGTTTAATGTAATTCATTTTCTCAGCTAGTTCCTCCACTTTATTGCTTTAATTTTTCATTTTCGCCTCAAAACAAACATTTGATAAACTTGAAATAATTATTTGTCTGATATAACGCTTTAAGCAAAGGGTCGGTAGCTGCAAAATTGTTTTCCTTGGATGTTCTGTAATTGAATTTCCTTTATAAACCGAACGAACTATCTCATAAAATTGCCAGTCTTCTATATCTTCTGAAGGGAATAGTAGCTTCATTTGCCTTTCAATGCAAACATATCGAATATATTATATATAAGTCATTCAACAATCCTAAATCTTGTACTATTAAATTCAAGACATCTTGCTGATGTATAGACTTTTTTATTATAATTATATTCGCCAGGTAAATGCTTTTGTGGCCAACGGAAAGGATACATAAATTAACTGATCCATTTTCTATGTGTTTTTATTATCTGAATTTTTGAAACTCCACTGTATTCTCCTATTAGACCTAACTAAGAAAAACTAACTACGTGTGCTATTGACGCAAAAATTTATTAAGCTATTTATTTTTATCAATTTGCGTCATGTTCAAAAATTTTAATTGGAACATTAAGGCTTTAAAAGAATATAAATAAATAAATAAATAAATAAATAAATAAATAAATAAATAAATAAATAAATAAATAATTTTTTCTTCTTATTCGTCTCTGTTTTTTTCAAGATGATAAACTTTGTTTCGAAACTCGACCAGGTTTTTCCTCTCCTTTCTTTTTAATTCCTTACAAAAAGTCAACAGAAAAAGCTTTTCTTGAGAAAGCGCCTGCTTCTTGTGGTTTGTGTAGGAGTCGAGTAAATTTATCGGTGATGCAACAGCGACTGTCTCTAATGATGACTAGTGCTCGTCTTTCTCTCCAGGTGGCGCATCACCGACGCTGGGCAAACAAATTAAACACTGCGCCACTCGAATTACTTTTTTTTCTTTCGCCTATTCAAACTGATTTACAAGTAATTATCCTCCCCTTCCCTCTGGATTCAAGTAGAAACGATCTGTTTACGGTGCAAGAATTGACTTTTAGGGTAAAACGTGAAATGAAAAGTTTACAATAAATAAACAGAAAAAAACGAGAAAGATGGGTATTTCGTTTCTTTCTCGTTTTCTTCTTCTGTTTTGGTGTGATTTGTTTTCGTCTGAAAAAGTGTAATTTCTGTAAATATTTCAGAGAACCAAATGAAAATAAATTCATTTAAGAATAAGGCAATGCTCAGAAACAGAGCGATTTTATAAATTTCAGAACCTATTGATGGGAATTTAATACTGTATTCTTAGCAGGACTACGATAAAAATCAGGAAAAAAAAAGAAAAAAGAAAAGGGGCCGAATTCTTTTCCGTTAAATTGACTAATTTTTTTGGAAAGTGAATTCCAAACTCCATTTGAGAATAAATGAAATACAGCCATTCCTTGCTTAACTAACGAACGATAAGGAATTTACAACTTCTAAGATCAAATAGTTTGGTTTTTTTTTTCCCCCGCTGCCAATTTAACTGCAGCAAACAATTCCTTATTCAACAACAGGTAAAAACGAAAGCGTGGGTGTGTATTTTAAGTCGATCTGTCTTTGCCAATTAGTTCCAAGGAAGTGAAGTGGCCTTCCAAAGCCCCGAAACGCCAGAAATCCAGAAATTACAAAGAGGAAATATGCCTTGGAAGAATGTTCTTTTGCGGGTGGTTTTCAATAGCGGAGGTCGTATGTCTGCAATGACCGTCGACCAACCGTTACCAGACCTTGGACACACGTTAATAAACAGGTTCATCTATTCCTTCCTGTATTTCTTCCATTATATAATTAACTTATCCATGACAGCATAATTCTGAAAAACAGCTGTGCTTTATTAATGATGCTCAGATAACGTTTGATAGCATACAAACTAAGAACTAGATCAACAATCAAATATGCTGAAATTTCGTAAACACAATTGAAATATACAGTATCTCTCCATCTCTTTTTCCGGCGAATAATAAAAAGTCATTTGGAGACAACTAAGTCAAATTGCGAAGGAAGATTCAGAAAACATGAATTAACGTAATCTTGTAAAATTCTACTGTGGGCAAGAATGTAAGCAACTCTTAGATTTTACAAGAGGTGCTAACTGTGGTTGAATGATAAATGTTTTCATTAAGAACCTCAAAACAAAACAAAACAAAAAAAGGTTCAATCTCCTTATTACTGCATTATCATCCTCAACTCACAAGCGGTAATAAGCAGGCCAAAATTGTTCTTTTTTGAATTTTTTAAACAAAAAAAATTAAAACTATATCTTCATTTTTTTTTTACTTAAAAAATTTTTTTCGTATTTTTTCTTTTTTTTTTATTTAAAATTGAATTCCAGAAACTTCTTTTATTCTAACCCTTTATTAAAAGTTATACCAAGCTATAATATCCTGTTGTGGCAATGCTTATCAAGCGGATATAAAACAAAAACAACAATAATAGTAGTAAGACATTTATTCAAAGAGAGAAACGCTTTGATAGGGTTATTTGTTAATAAACTACAGTTGTACCATTGTCAGCGCAGTACAAACACGAGGCTGTTCCACAAAAATTACAACAACAATAAATAAGGAAATAAAGGCTGCCGAAGAAAACAAATGAAGCAATAAAAAATAAAAATGAACCCAGGAATAATTAC
Source organism: Thereuonema tuberculata (assembly GCA_023159025.1). Classification (NCBI taxonomy): domain Eukaryota; kingdom Metazoa; phylum Arthropoda; class Chilopoda; order Scutigeromorpha; family Scutigeridae; genus Thereuonema; species Thereuonema tuberculata. The sequence goes on from JAFIDM010000001.1 coordinate 98,196,884, forward strand.
AACCAATGAACGACTGTCATTTTGAGACGTGATTCAGTAATTTCAAAGACAAAAAGGCCTTGGAGTCAAAGAAGAGGTTGCCCCATTAAACTTGAGAGGAAAAAAAAAAAGGAGCTTTTCGAGGTTTGAGACGGATCTAACAAAACTCATTACATAATTGCCAAGAGAGAGACACTGCCAGGTTTTAATGATGAGGTAAACAAAAGCTGTGTGTGTGTTCATTCACTGGCTACATTCCCACACATACATACATATACAGGAAGGAACATGACCCAATTCCTGTCATTCAGCTACAGTCCTCCCACCACTGGCGGAGTCCACTCTTCTCCTGGGAGTTTCTTTCCAAGTTGCCGTTTCTACGGTTCCAAAACAAAACAAAAAAACTAACCAAACTTAAATGAGAATCACTCAGTTCTTCTTTTTCTTTTTTTCTTTTTCCTTTCAATACGTGGAAAGGAATTCGTCCATTTTATGAAGCGTTATACGGTACATTTCACCAACCTTGGTCGAGTTCAGTGACTGTTGCAAAGATGATGACGTCACGTTTTTCAATCCACCTTCCGTGTTAATCTCAGAATTAATCCCAGACAAAAGAAAGACCTTCAAAGACTGATTTTTTTTTCCCATGAAATCTTCTTGTGTGTGTTTCATATTCATTTGTAAGGTAATTCTTTAAGAACAGTTAAGTGATTTGCAAAAAATGAGTTTGCTTTTTTTTTGTTTTGACATTTTTTGGAAAATGCTACGAAGCATAATTTCTTAATTTAAGAACAAACAAAAAAGTTATCAAAAACATTCCATTTATGTAAAAACAAATTCGTTGTTTCCAGAGATGTATTTCTCAAAGGCACATTTATCTGCAGACACATTTACGTAAGTTTGTTGACATAAGATGCCAATAAAATTTTGCCTACGAATCCCAGTCCACGGTTGTTCACAGAACGTCTAGACTCTGAGCGTGTTGCCAAGCAAAAACAAAAATACATCTGTTTTCAGTTTGGGATCGGTGACAACCTGATGCAGATTTTTTCTTTGCAATTATTAGAAGCAGTCGGAAATCAAACGCATAATAAAACGTCTTCACATCTTTTAGTTAGTGAAAATTAAAAATTAAGTTTAATTAAGAAAAAACGAAATCAATCTTAAACAACTATTCTTAAAAAGAAAAGGATAAACTAATGAAAAACGAAATCAATCTTAAACAACTATTCTTAAAAAGAAAAGGATAAACTAATGATAAATTAATAATTACTAAAAAAAATTTAGCAATTGCTAAGTCACTGGTGATGTATTAAAATCTCTGATGAAATTTATAAGGAGTCAACTTGAAAGAATTCAAATATAAAATACCTTTTTTGTTTTTCAGACGATTTGATGTATTTTTGTTTTCTTATTGAAAATACTCCTTGAAAACTTACTTGTCGAATAGATTTAATTTTTACGACAAAAATCCTGTTGCCTTACATCTAAGTGGACCGAAAAAATGTCTTTTTTTAAGTGATACAAATTTCTATTCTTATAACGTGCGTATCATTGTTAACCCATGACCACGATTAGATTTACGAAGAAAATTTGAATCACATTTTTATCTCAACTGTCAAAGCAATGGTGTCCTAGATTTTTTCTTTCATACTCGAGAAATGTTTACTCTTAGGATCGGTCTTCTAATTAGAGTCGACATGTTAAAGAGTCAGACAGATATTAACACTGTTGATGTTAATAATTTGTTCCCGCCAAAAACAAGATTTGAAGTCAGCAGGATTTGCTGCTGATAAAAGATTTGAAGTCCTGCTGATAAAACTTACTTTTAAACGCATTCAAAATGGACAACTAAAAATCTCAAGTGTTTACTGAGAAATGGAAAAAAAAAAATAGTTCTTGCAACAATCATGCTTTATTTGAACAGTCAAATCTTATTGTGCCATCTCATAATTTAATCGAAACAAGGCATGAATTCTACGACCAACCGAAGCCACGAAATACCTGCAATCAATGGCTAGGATCACGAATGGCAAAGATGATGTTTAGGGCGCGGCAAGCAAGGTTACATCTTAACAAGCCATGGTTTTCATTATTAAACCTAAAGAAGATCTTAATAAAAATACTTTCCAACCTACATTTCACAATGGATCAATTTATTAACTGTCAAAAGGAACACTTTGTTTTTCTCCAATACGATGGAAAGGGGGAGGGGTTATTGAGAGAGGATTTTCCAATTTTAGCCTGGGTGGTCTGCCTAGAAATAACAGACAATAAGAGAAACTGTTCTTGCACAACCGTAATTTCTCCCCACGGATGACCTTACCTACAGATGCTCCATTAAACTAAAAATAAGGGAAGGTACGGGAAGAGGCGCCACTGAAACTCACCTCCACCGAAGTCCCAGTTTTAAGCAACAACAGAAACCGCTTTCAACAACTGACCAGAATCAAAGAAACAATTTACATCAACTGAAGATTCCGCTACAGACAATAAACTCCATTCTAATGCGAAGTTAACCTAAAAAGAAAAAACAAATCAAGAAGTACTTTGTTTTTCTGTAGTAATGTTTTTGGAATTCAGCTGATAACGAAGTGAAGTTTCAAATCTTTCGAAGATAATTTTTCCCTGATTAGAAACCACCCTAAGATATTGTTAATCTCTTCTATTTTATATAATAATAATATATCCGGTTTGTTACCATTCTAAGATGTTCACAGATTTTAATGTTGTGACGCAATGAACAAAGCAAAGCACTAACGAAAATAGCATTCCGTTATTTATAAGCAAAATAGCTTCTGATCGACGATGTTCTAAAGCGAAACAAAAATAAGAATTTATTCTGAAAGAACATAAAAGCCTTTCTTAAAAATCGAAATTCTATTTTTTTTTTAAGGATAACATTATTTTCACGATTTTTTCTTTACTGAGAAATTCTTTATTAGCTGGAAATGAATTAAAATCTCAAGGAAGTAGTTTAGTTCGTAGTCTAAATCCAGTTATTTTAAAATGCTCAATTTTCTTTTTTGTTGTTGTTTGTTTGCTAGGTGGGTGATACTTTCTGATGAGCGCCAGTAAGTGCGAAACAGCTGTGTAAAAAAAAGTCACCGGTGAATACAAAGTTTCCATTTATCGATAGCTCTGATTATTTTACTGTAACTCTTGCATTATAGCTATTCCAATGCAACCGTGACAAATCCAACATTTAATTTTAGTTTATAATTCGAATCTCCATGCCAATATCCACTATGAAGGCCTAGGAACCAGTTTATGACAAATTTTCTCTTGTATAGTCATTTTTTTACATAAATTTTCTAAAACTTTCGCCCGTTTACGAATTAATGAATGACAGATTGTAATGGTTCATTGTGAGTGAGGGTGTTTAATGGGTCTCTCGTTCCGTTTTTCTCTTTTTTGGGAGCAGGTCAACTCAAAAAGAACTGGGCGACCACAGGTTGGACATTCCAGAACTCCCATTACCTGCAGGCACACAACACAGGCCAAGATTGAAACTCGGTTTTATGTTACTTTATAAATATTATATTATTGTTAGAATTTCCTCAGGTAAAACAAAAATATAGGCTTACTAGATTCTAGACAGCTCTGCCTTAAATTTCTTATTAGGTATGGTAATCGCTTACTGTAGGCAAAGGTTAATAACAAATTACGCTAATCCGCATCAAAGAGTAAACAACTGTCCTGTTTTCATAAATTGTAATAAATAAAGCTATTGAACAAGCAGAAAATCCATTACCATTTAAGAAAACCATATTTTTTTATTTATTTAACACACACACACACACACATATATATATATATATATTCAAATTTTTACTTCGTACTGCAAGTACAAAAAGATTTGTAAGCAACGCAATTAAATCTGCTGTTAAACTAACTCTGTTTAACAACTACACTATTTCAGTATTTTCCATTTTTTTCCCCTGAATTTCTTCCTTTCTTTGAGGCGGGAAAATGCTCAGATGTTATTATTTATAAAGATATTTAACGATCTAGATTAGCCGAGGTGTATTAGTTTGGAGTAAAGTACAAATATTATCATTACAAGTCAATAAATGGATTGAAAACAAAATTAAAAAAAAAAAAAACCTTAATCCTCTGAGCAACCGGAGAATGGTGATGCAACCCATCTACTGACCTCAACCACTCCATACCAATCAGAACAAGATGGCGTCTAACAAGCAAAACATCCAGAAAAATTCTAAGTCCAAATGGGTAACGAAATAAACTGATTCGCTTTTGTTTACTGATTTTTTTTTTATCAAATTCTTCTTAATCTTTCTTGTTTATATCAAAATACTTGTGCAAAGAAAAATTTGGCAAATTTTAAGTTATTCGAAACTATGTGAATATTAACATTAAAAGTTATATTCTTAATAATTTTAAAAACATTAAAGTAAAGTTTAAATAAACAGCATTTCCTAATTTATTTATTTTTAATTTTCTGCTTTTAACGCTTTTCGATATCCAAAGCTATTGGTTTTTCATTTCATTTTTAATTGATCAAATCAGAATCATTTAAGCATCGACTAAGATAAATAATAATAATCATAATAATAATAATAATAATAATAAAGAAGCTGAGATTTTTCGAGTGATGGTTCTGTTCCGAACCAAACCCTCCGAGAACTAAGCGAATCAATGCACTTAGGAACTAATGGACGACAACTTCCGCATAGAAACGTAACCATTACATTCCCTGGCGATTGTAACCCAAGAAGGCATTCCTCCACTCACTTTCATACGACGGATCTCAATTGGATAAAATCCAAACGGAAATTAACAGAAATAAATACACTGATTACTCTTATAAAAGGCCTAATAAGTTCAAATATACCCAGGGACGTAAATAAAAGAGTATTATCTTATCTACCTTACATTTAATCAGTTAAATAGAAATCGTTTCCCAAAAAATACAATGCAGACGGATGAAGATCGCAATGATTTAAAATAAGCAAATAAACTTATCGTTTACGATAGAACGGAAAAATTAATAAACAACAATAAACTTGGCAGTATTTTTTGGGGAGCAAGATGGCGGTAAAGTAAATAAATAAATAAATATAAATAAATAATGGATGAGAATGTAGCCCTTATATCCATCCTTTTTTTCTCAATTTATGTCACTAATATCTATTTGCTTACTATTTGCGATAGATATACTATTTTTAATTATTTACACAATTTAAGGCATTTGTATGATTGCAGAGACCAACAGATGTAAACAAAGCAATAAGTGTCTGCTTCAAAGTGCAGAAGACGAATCAAAAAAAAAAACCCAGAGAGAAAGAGACAGAAGTCCTCAACTGGACCAAAATGAAGCAATTTCATGTCAGATGACGAAAGTTGTTATTTTCAACGGCGATCCACTAGGAAAATAAATAAATAACACAAAACAGGCAACGAAAACATTAGCATACATTCGAATTCCAACATTTAAGAAATTCGTCTTAACATTTAAAGAAAAAAAGTTCATTAAAAGCTGCTTTCGTTAAAAGCCTTCGTTAAAACGTTACGGATTGTTCTTTTGTTTTCTAAAACTTTCCAAATAACATAATATTAAAGAAATCGTGTTTGTAAATTAGATTAATCAATCGAACACCAAGAAGAAGAACTTTCAATTTCCTATTTTTCTGAAACTTAATCAAATTTAAGTAAAAAGTACTTACTTAAATTGCCTAAATCCAATTACTTTTAACAAAGAAGCACGAGCGCATTAATAAACGGATAGAAACGTGCATTGTTAGATACCAATATACATTCATTGTTTTGCATTTCTGTGAGGATTCTTGTCGACTTCACATGCAAATTTCTGGACACACAAAATAAAAAAATAAAAAAAGTTACATCTTCTCTTTTGCCTAGGAGTATACATGCCACGTTTGAAGAAGATCCACGACTGGTTCAAAACAAATTTTGGAATGGAGACATGCATAAATTTTTTTTTCCTGATATTCACTTTTTGGAGAGTACAAAAAAAAAAAAACCCAGAATGTCATCACGGCTTGATTTTCCTATTGCAACTGATTTTAAGCACTTCCGGTTAAGTGTATGAGACAAGCTTTGAAAGCTTAGTTCTTAAACAAAACAATCTTGAAAACTATTCTAGTTGGCAAAATTTTGTTATCAGATGGTGATATTTTCATTTGACTTATCGACCCACAACGTGTAATCGAAATTCAAGCAAAATTTGAAATAGGTCATGGTTGAACTACGAAATATCTTGTAACGTTATCGTATCGTTCTACTGTAATCATAAAAACAATTAACTACATAGAAAAATCTAATCAGAGATCAATTAAACTCTTTTAACTCGGTGTTGATTGATGATCAACTGATCGGCTCTCAAAAGATTTCATCTCAGACGACTTGACGCACAGACCAACTGAGTAACAGGCAGACGGATATCGTTCGAGAAACCTAGGAACATTTACTTCTCCGGAAATCGAAATATTGCAAAAAAAAAAAAAAAAGTAAAAAGTAATGAAGGATAAGCATTAATGAATAAAACCAAATTTAAACAACTTATAACACCTTTACAATATATTCAGATTTTAGAAATAATAGGAGAGCAAAAGAGGAACGAAAAACTAAAAGGGAGATTTTCATACAACATATTACAAGTGTCCCCAGCTTAATCCACAAGTTAGGACTTGAGCTCTGTGGCAAACCGGAAACCCTTCCGAAATGCGGAATCTATTCTTTTTTTTTTTTTGTTTAGCTCGCAAAGGTATTTTGGCCCCCTCCAAAAACATAAGTATCGCACTGCTTATCAATTACGAGTGAGTGCGAAAGCCAAATATACACAGAAGCTGTAGAACAGACTGAACGAAATAGATGATGTCGAGTCAACTGAAATAAAAAAAAAATGAAGCCCATGGTCGCAGAAGAGCATGGAAGATCTTTCCAATAGGTTGGAAAGAGCGGAACCATGCTCGAATTTTTGGGTTCTGGTTGTAATTGAAAAGGTCCGGAGGTAACGCTATACTTCTAACACAGACCAGACTGAAGGCTTTGTGATTTTTAATCAGCCTGGATCAAAGAGACTTTCACCAAGTTGCTACTGTCTTCAATTTCAAGATTTAGACTATTCAAAAAACTTGTGGAAGGAGCTTCTACGATTAAAGTCAAGAAACAAAAAAAGAAATAAGCTTCCTTTGGTTTACTTTCTTAATACTGTCACTATTCGGTGTCGTAATTTAAAGGCTGTAAAACGTAATACGAACGAAGACGCCGGAAATGGTGGATATCTTGAAATATAAACAATCTACTTTCAAATTTTACCTTTGATCAAAACTGATTGCCTTGATTTAGTCAAGTCGCCGAAATCTGATTAATGTTAATCAGAGCATGCGCAAAATAAAATGGAACAGCATCTGTCATGATTACGACGCCTTTTGGAAGCCAATGGATATTCACTGTTTGTCATCGGTTTCGGTTAAAGAAAGTTGTTCTTCCGACTATTTTTCTATGAAAAGTTTCATCAGTTCACGCACAAATTTTTCACAGGAATTTTAACGGAGAAATTTTCAAATGTGAAATACGGAATGAGGTCACCTGTCCATAAATAGGTATTCTGATCTTGAAGATGATCCATTCAACCTGGCTCAAAAACTTCATAGAGGGAAATACAGTGATCCTGTTTTTGGCGATTCCATTACACGAAAATGTCAAGGGAGGGAAGAGTCTTTCGTTCCTTCTGTCTGTCCGTCGCCACCTATAAGAGTCCAAATTGCAAGCTCATTTAACGTTTGTTTTATGAAGGCAATCATACTACATTATAAACGAGCTGTGCCCCGCGGTGTCACCCGCATTGAATTCGGCCCTTTTCAATAATGTTCGGTTCTCGTCGTGCGGCCAAGCCGCCGCCGCCACACCCGTTGATTGACGTTTATGTTTACTGCTCCGCTCCTATTGGTCGTAGCGTGATGTTATATAGCCTACAACCTTCCTCAATAAACGGGCTATCTAACGCAGAAAAGAATTTCTCAAATCGGACTAGTAGTTCCTGAGATTAGCGCGTTCAAACATACAAACTCTTCAGCTTTATATATTATGTATAAGAAAGATAACACTTTTCTGATAGTGAAGACGACAACCAATCAAAATGTTCGTTTCTTGAGTGCCAAGGATAGTTTCCATTAAATTCTTTCTTTGTTTGTTGGAGATGAAACAGAATACACAAATTAAATTTTCCTCCTCTAACATCACAGAGGGAAACAACTTTGTTAAGGGAATTCACATAGAATAATCGATTACAAATAAAGTCGGAATCCGTTTCCAAAATGAATGAAAACAGTAAAACTGCTGTGGTTCCTACAAAAATATCTTCGCTGTTGAACAATTGTAATGAAATAAAGTAATGTCCAAGAACTAAAAAAAAAAAAAGAAATTCAAATTCACTCTGAAAGTGATAACAAATTATTTCTGTAACAGTTTTAGGCTTCACATCAAATGAATTAATCAGACGAATTTAAAAATGAACCAAAAAAAAAAACGTTTGTCAATCAATCTCAATTTAAGTGAGACATTAACCGGAAATGCTATTTAGTACAGTTCTTTCACGATAGCTGGCGCAATCGACGACAACCAATTATCGACAGTTTATTCTTATTGCTAAATTGCTTTTGTTCGATGAGAATTCATTCATCTTAATACTGCATTCATACTTCACAAGAAATTTAACTTTTGCCAGTAGCAACACTACAAAAAAAAAATAGTAACAAAACCTAAATATATATACCTCAATTTTCAAGGAAAATTTACGAAAAATTGGTTTCTGTCAACATGACCGCATAAAACTTAATTTATTATTTTAATATAAATAGAAGTAATCATAACAGTGAAAAATGCTCTTTTTCCTTATGATTCCTTATCACTTTCAGTTACTTTTATAAGCCATTGATTACTTTTTAAAGAGCTGATGGCGCACATTCATCGAAATAGTAAAAACCATGCATTTCAATTTATGGTACTGTTTTATTTAAATGAAGTGCAAAACACTAGTTCCTTATCTGTGCCGTCCACCCACTACTTCTCACTTTTCCCACGGGGTACTATTTCAACCCTTGACAGCCACGAACACTTTTCCCGCCCCTTTGCCCGACACTGTGTACCGTGAAAACACCACTGTAACAAATATACTGAAGAAGATTTCATTTTTATTTCACTGCTACACATCCTGGCCGAATTCTCACACAAAGCAACTATTTTTAGCCAAGAATTTAATGTTTAAATCGTAAAATCTGTTTTCAAAACAGTGTAGATCAATTTTACAACTTATCATTTATAGAGGCTTCAACTCTTCACAACAACACATTAGAACAATAAAAAAATATTATAAAAATCTCTGCAGTTAATATTGAAATATTTTTCTAATTTCAATGCTCGGTAAAATCTATTTTCTTGAAGTTCTTGAAATTTGTCCCAGTTGACGGTGAAGAGAATTAACAAGTGACAATCGGTGTGATTCGGTCAGTTTTCTTTTCCCGCGGACATCTGATTTTCCACTTCCGTAGCCTTTTGGATATAGATATTTATAAAAAACGCGAATACAACAACAATTATAATAACAGTATAAAGGTACGAATTGCCTATGTACTGTTATTATTAAAGATGCAAAGAATTAAAAAAAAAAAAAAAAAAAAAAATAGAAAATCTTGTTCTCTTCTATTTTGCAAATAAGAATGCCTTTTTGAGTCGAGCTGATACTCTGGGACGGCCGTTTCATGTATTCTTCTATTTTGCTTTGCAGAAATATAGAAATAGTTATTGATGCTTCGCAATAGAAGTCGCTGCGCACACATGGAATTACTAATCCATAACCCATGATTTTCTTCTTTTTGTCTTGTCCCAACTTTAGTTAATCAGCTAATTACATATTTCCATAATTCTTTTTGAATCAACCAAATAGTTTAGAGTTGAATAATGTAACAGAATGGCTAAAAGTTAACAGAAAAATTAATAGATAAGGTAACAGTTGATTATTATTAATAATAATAACAATAATAAAAAAGGAATTTTTATAAAAAAAAGGGAATTTATTACAATATCTCTTTTGAGAGACGAATCAGGAAATCATCTTGTAAGTTCCATTTGAAAAGAAAGGATTCCCATACAACAGAGATTTCAAATACTAAATGCATATTTTTTTTTCTTTTCTTGTAAATGTTTTATATATAAAAAAAAAGGTCTTTCATTATGTTTTTTATGATAATGTTTCCTGAAATCTCTTAAAGGATTAACATATGCCTGAGTTAAACATGGATAGACTTTCTGACTTGTAAAGACCACCACAAAAGCTATGTTGAAGTTGCGACGTTTCGTCCTGAATCACCCTGTACAATTGCAACGAAGTTCTTCCATCTGCAATTCTTATACTTGATTTTAATTAAGTTTCTCCTCGGTAATTAAGTCTTCTTCGTGTTTAATTACTGTCTCTTTGACTTTGAATAACGTTCAAACGACCAATCAGACTGATCAATCAGATTGTACTGAGTTCCAACCAATCACGTTGTATGTATAGCATAGGGTGGAATTAAACCTTCCAGTATTCTTCACCAGGCGTCGCCTCTCAATCTCACAGTATGTGAGAATTTCAGTATCGCAAAAGTTGTTTGAAACATGCAATCAATTTGGAATAAACGAACTAATGGGCGGAAACAGATAAATGTATGTGATGTTACTAATATTTTCAGTCTTAAAATCACATCTTAATTCTTCACTGTAACGTTCTGTAAATAATTTTACAGAAAAAAATAAATAAAATCCGTAAATGATATTGATAAAAAACAAATCTCATTCAAAGGAATTTAATCAAGAAAACTGATTTGATTACAAATGATAAATTTATCAAGGGCAGATATATGTGGACAATGACAGCAATTAAGACAAAAAATGAAAATCCAATTAAAAAAAAAAGTAAAACAAATCAGTTCAACTGATCAACAAATTTTCACAAGATTAAAAGAAACTGATAAATAAACCATATATTGTTATCTTCTTACTGAAGCTACCTCAAAATGATTTGTTTAATTTTGACAATTTCTGAGTATTTGCATGTAAATAACTTTATATAAAATTAGGATTTCAGCATTATATCTGTGTGCGCAGTTTTTAATATTTTTTTTTTTCTGATATTATTATCGTACAAGTTATTTGTCATTCTAATACCGGATTTCGTAACTCTCCCGTATCTACTTTAAAGGCTTTAAGTTTTCGATTCAATTGACGTTCATTAATAAATCTGAATGCTGAAATGAACAGATTTTTTTTTTGTATGCATCTCCAAAATTTTGAGATACATTTACGAAACCTTCTGTCGATGGTTCGGTAGGTCTGTCTGTCTGTCTACAATAGGAACACTTTCACTCCCACTCCAACAGTAATTATGAAATTTCATCATCTACAAGATTCAAGACACACAATTCATCCAAGACTCTACGGAATTTGAGTTACAAGTTTAATTTTTAAATAAACCGTTCTAAATCTAATGCATTATATTTCCAGCCTGTGTCCGATTTTTGAACAATGAAAAGCGTACGCGTCTAAATAATACTACCGGTTCTTGTTTCGTTGTCGTATTTAACTAAGATTTAACGTGTGTGTGAAAGTAGTATTTGATGAAAATTTAGGCCAACACACAAATTAAAAGTTATAAGAAGCATTTAACACCATAAAATTAACACCAACGATTGAGCTGGGCTAACCAACCTTTACAAGTACTGGTTTACCATGGCTGGTTAGCTCAGCTCAACGTTGTAATTTTAATGTGCTAAATGGTTTTTGTAACTTGGTCTAAGTTTTCATCTTTGACTGTTTTCCTTCCCATGATGTTCCGAAATAAGAGAAAGCAAAAAACCTACGATTCTAATAAAGGCAGTCATCAACTACTATTAGGCACTGGTAAGAACCAGAAAATCACTTCCACCGTTTCTTAGGAGATGACACTCAATTGATGCCATCATTACTGAACTGGGAAGTGTTGTTTTCTACGTTCACAAATAAAACAGAGAGAAGTAAGAGACAAGAGAAGACTAAATCCTCATCCAGGCTTGTTTAAGTTATTCATCCGGTACGTTTCATGCATTTTCATAAAAGGACCACCGCGGACATATTTATTTTATTTTGTTTATTCCGCCAAAAATTGCTAACTTAAAAAAATATGTTTCCACTCGTCAAGTGTCAGAAATCCATCGGTTTCTATAAAAATCATCAGTCCTTAAAACTGACGTTACCAGTCCCTGAGAAACTCGAATGTTGATGTTATTGTTGTTAAGTTGTCATTTTTCTTGTAATTGCTTGGAAATCGATTAATCGATTTTAAACCACCAGTAGATTAATTCGCACATGCTAATTCCAAAGTCTTAGCAATTAGTAACATACATCTAACAACGCCTTCAAAACATTATTTAAAAATTAGACGAGGGCTTTCACTTTTTTTTTTTTAATGCAATACGATCTTCTGACACGAGTCAATATTCAAATCTATAAATAGTTTATTTGAAACGCTTTTATTTTTTTGCAAACTGACAATCCCAGTGGCATCGGATATCAATAATGATACACAGGAGTTCAAGTAAATTTCACCAAATATAGAAAAAAAAAAAAGAAAGAAAACTTTCACAGCACATCATCATTTTATACATCATAACGTTATATATCTAGTCTATTTCGTTTAAACAGAAAAAAAGTAATTGTCAAAACAAAAAAAGAAACAAGCCTTAGACCTTGAAATCTACCACAGTCCCCTTGAAAACATGTAAGGAATACAAGCCTATTAACAATCCAATAGACAGCTTTGTTGTAAGTTTAATCTGACATCTGAATGCAGCTATAGAATGAATTTTATTATCAACTTAACCATTTCACAGGCCTAAACTGAAAAACAAAAATATATCCTTTTGTCTCATTTCCATCGTAAATTCTGGAAACAGAAAAAAAACAACATTTTTATTTTTTTTAAATGTGATCGTAATGAAAAATATTATTTACGTTTTCTCAAATTATTCCAGTAGGTTATAACGAGCAGCTCGAAATTAATTCAAAAGTTCTCTCTGGTTTTTATTTCACTAATGGAAACGCGGGCGAAAGGTATTGCAATTATAGAAATATCTCCTAGTAATAAACGGAACGTGTCTTTTTTAGCTCTGGTTTCTTCTGTCAGGCGAATATTAAATGTGACGCTCCAACGCGGGCGTTAGATTTCCGGGCAACCGTAAAACAGAATGTAGGAAAGCAAAAGGAATGGATTTAAAAGAACAGTTTTATGCAATTATATTATAAGCTTAAAATCAAAACAACCTATGTTTAAACACTAATTACAAATGTTTTCTTACATAAAGTCATCAGACAAAAATATTATTTTTATTTACATTTCTTTAATTCTTACTGTATTTCCTAAATATTATTTATATTTATTACATTCTTCCTTTGATCAAATTTCCCATCCTTAAAAACTGTTAACGAAATATTTTTATGTTTAATATCAAAACATAAAAACTGTAGGTTCCCCGGTCTTGTGATGTCTTCCATGCTTCATTTGAAGCTGTTCAAATTACGGACTATAAATTCCTCATTTCCAAGTATCCTTTATGTTAAATCTTAGCCTTGAAGCAAGACTTTGGAGACAGTAAATCGAAGGCGCTCTGTATAACGTATATCGGAGTTGTTCGCATGGAAAATGGTACGAATTAAACAAGCTCAACCAGCGGTGGCAGTGAGTTTTTGATACTCATGGGGCCTTCAAGTAAAAAACCGTTTGATATCTTTGGTTTGTTTGTTACGTATTAGCTGTACAATCAATCAATGTCTTTCGTCTTCTTCGAACACTCACAGATCTGTCAAGATTTGGAACACTTGTTGAAACGGTTTCTGACTTATAATGACCTACGGAAAGCTGTGTTGAAGCTATGACCTTACGTCCGAATCTCCCTGTACGTAGATTCATAAATAAAAACAATAAAAAAATGCCTACTGTAATTCGTAAAGGCTGTAAGAACAAAGTAACTTTTAAGATTTGCTATTATTATTATTATTATTATTACCTTTACATAATAAAAACTGAAACTTAAAAAGTATTCTATAATTACGATGATGTGAGAAGAAAATCCTTCCTGAAGCGCTCAGAATATTCTCATTATGATTTCAAAAAGACACAGCAGTTTATAAACAAATTTCAAAAGAATTAAAAAGTTGTGTTTTTTTAACACTATGAAAGAAATAAAAAAAAAATAGAATGAGGATGAAAAAAAAAAAATACATCATAACACCTCGTAAACACATTTGAGATTTTAATTTTTTAAAGTTCTTTGGTTAAAAATCAAACCTTGCTTTGCAGTGACTCTTTAAAAAACATGTTGTTTCGTGTTATTGACTTTCTTTTTCATTAGTTTCCTCAATGCACTATTTTATAACAGTGATACGAATGAATTTTTTTTTTTGTTTTTTTTTTTACTTGAATGAATTCTAATAAAAACCGAGGTGGCAAACACCAAATAAAAACCTTACTCTCGAATCCTATACTTTTTTTTTTTAAATCTAATTGTGTGATCCTCGACTGGGTTCACGTCTATTTTATCTTTTATTTTTCTCTTGGTGTTCTAATTCGGGATACACTTTGATGCTATTTACGAATTATCAGGGCCAACACACCGAGGTCAGTTTCAAATATCACATCACATGAAGAGAACGCGAGTAAAGAGAAAAAAAAAAAAAAAAGATCTCGCAAGATCTTAAGGAGTTTAATTAAGCTAACTAATATGTTGATTTAAAAAAATTAAAAAAAAAAAAATACACTACGTTAAACACAGTCTTTTTGTTTTTTTATATAGACTTATTATTTTTATTTATTCATTTGTTTTTTTGCTTTTCTTCAAAAAAACAAAAACAAAAAAAAGAGTTTTAATCTTAAATGTGAAATTAAAAAATAAAACTAAAATATAAATTGTCCAATATATCTACACCATCTGGATATTAAAAATTAAGGTGTCTATTGTACATTAATACCGAACATTTAATATGAGTACGTTAGCTTAGCTTAGTTTAGCTTTTCGGATTCCACATTGATTCCGACATTTTCTCATAAAGGCTCGAGTAACGAGACCTGGTTGTGTACTGATAACTGCTCCTAGCTGATAATCGCCTATTAGCGTGAAACAGCTGTACTAGGATGTCATTTAGTGTACAATTTGGTCTCACCTTTTATTTAATATGAGTTGCAGTAAACATATTTCTCATGAAAATAGGAACAACTAATAGGCTAATATTGATACAGCAATTCAAATATCTGCAGTTCATTGTTAAGTGGCTAACAATGGCATTAATGTGTAAGCGTAAGTTCTTTTTGTTACGTCATTGTAATAACAAATCTTGCAAATTCAAATACATTGTTCTGGTAATTCAATACAAAGCAAGCATGCATCACAAGTCAAGCCAAATACGAAACAGATTTGTTATTTTTGTAGGGTTCAGAATTATTCGTCAATTGTATTTCAGTGTATTTCTGTGGAGCAGTACTTAGAATTTGGTAAGATCTTACAGTCTTCATAAAATTCCCAAAGGGATAAAGCTTCTGGTTCCCTGATTGGAAAAAGAATTACCTTTTAGGGTACGATTTAATCCATTATTGTATCGTTATGTAAAAGTAATCCATAACCTCTAATAGGTTATAAATACTCAGACGATTAACTAGTTCGTAATCCTGTCTCAAGTCAATGCATCTTCTGCTAAAATAAGCGGGTTTTAATCTGCACACAATCTTATTGATTTGAGATATTTTTAAGTCCTACGCTGATAATGGTTCCGTCTTGGGAGGCGGAATGGTCTTTCTTGAGATGAGGGGTGACGGAGGAAGAGTAGGAGACGGGGGAGGGGGTTTTATCTCTGCTGACGAAGTATTTGGATTCGATTAGAAAACTTGGCGTCTTGACAGAAGCGACGGTTCAACCTTGACAATGGATGCTGTTGCCACCCACTCATACCTGTTAATTAAAGCTATTTCCCCGTGTCTTCTTCCCAAGCGCCCAATACCAAAATTCAAACAACTAATTGATTCATTCAATCATTCGAAACCCTATTAGAGTTATCAATGATCCGAAAGAAGCGAAGGAAAAAAAAAACACTGGTTCTACACCAGGCGAAGATAGGACACGTGAAAGTATATTTCATGACTTATCAACCATTATTTCTTTTTGTCTATTATTAGTGATTTTAATAACCTTCTACTTAAGAGTTGTATAAAAGCAGTTCAAACTGAAGAAAACCCACTAATTTCTTTTTTTTTTTTTTTTCTCCTTCTGTTTTTCTCCAAACAAACTGATCACCATCCTTCGAAAATATTATCCTTATCAGATAACTATTAGCTGTAAACTAAAAACTTTCTTACATTTCTTCAGTTATCATGAAGCAAATCACCTGCAGTACGACTTCGTATGTCCACGAAATGACAATATATCCTGAAGCCAAATACATTTTAGAAAAATATCTATCATTGTTTTATTTACTATCCTGAGTTCCCTGTGGACTTTCAGTCTATTCAGTTTTCCATTCCTGATTCCATTGAGAACTGTCTTCCTCTTGCCAATCCGCCCTTACGAGTGTAACTTCTTGCCCTAATTTACTATTTAATTTCCAAAGGCTTCCTAAAACAACTCATTGATGTATGCATTAAACAAATGTGGGTCGTATATCCAGTGACGTTACTCTACTTGTCTTGAATCCATTGATTCTTTCTTATCCATTTGACAAAAACTCACTACTCAATTACAGAAAGACTAAAACAAAGAATTGAATCTCATAGATGGAAGTAAAATGCTAAGGCCATTTAAGGGTTAGCACGCGCTTTTTTTTTAAATTTCTTCTGCAATTTGTTTATCATTTCTGTATACTTGCAAATCGATGCAGATTTCCAAAATTGATCTTATGAGAGGTTAACAATGAATGTCTCATGCTGTAATCTTCTAATCAAGCTTCCTAGACCGATAAAAACACTGGAATATTAAGCTAATGCCGATATTTCAATCCCACCAACTGTCTGTTCATCTTTATTCAGAAAATACTTTTACTTATGTTTTTTTCTTGTTGAATTCAAACTCTTGCGTTGGACATTTCCTACAAGTCCTGCCATTTCTATTAAATTCTGGTTCAATGTACAGTCAGTCAAAACAATTACTCTCAACTAACCTCGTCTTATAAAAAACATACATTTCCAACAAGGGCAAGGAAAGTGCATTTCAGGCAAGAACCACATTCGAAACAGAATGCGGATTTCAAGTGAGCATTATAATTTTAGATGGGAGTTCGACAAAATGTTCAGAAGCCAGAGTGGGCAGGAATACTTCCATTTCGAGGATTTTTTTTACTTTTTATGCGGTACATGTTGGCAAGTTGGAAAAAAAAGTCTCCTATATCATGTTCAGAAGTGTATCTGCTGTACTTCAAACAAGTGCGTAGTTTTATTTTGTTAATAATGTTCTTTTTATCTCTTTCAACACTTCATATGAAAGTGTTATGACTTTGTCTCATATAATATACTGCTCTGGAAATATCTGAAACGACTCTGAAAAGCTATGCAGGAATTCTTGATACACATTATATCAGCCAAGACGTCACCGGCAGCCCGTGGTGATGAACTTACCATATCTCTTTTCTAACTATTTGTTATTACTATTGACGTATCTTACTTTCTGATTCTTACTGTATCATCCGACCGCCAGTATTCTATTAAACCAAGAGCAGCTTTTAAACCTAAAAGATTGGCCATCTCTGCTATATATATATATATATTGTATCGGGTTACTATACATTTTCTGTTCTATTGCTTAGTTCACATTTAGATGAAGCTTAAGTACTGAAATGAATCAAGCTCTAATTCGTGCAAAAAAAAAAAAAAATAGAAAAAAAAAAAAAAATAGAAAAACAAAATCTCTAGTTTAGACGAAACTAATTTAAAACTTTACTACATAATTAAAAAACAAAATCAGGAAAATTATATCCTTATCTTACAAATACAAATAAAAGCTTATTTTGATACAAATCCACAAATTGTCAGCTTGGACATTTAGAGACTGTTTTCTTACAGTGTTACACAATGTATTTTCTTGATAATGTTATCCTTTCACAGATGTGGTTGTCACAAATCCGAAATGTCTAGTAAGGCTATCAAAAGAACTAATTTTCAATATTTTAATTTCTGTTCTGGAAATCAACTGTAAAACCTTTTGTAAAAACCCGACACTTTTTTTAATGACTGTATGACTTTATTATTATACAACTTTTACTATCAACGGACTTAAATAAAACTTAAACATTATCATTTCTATACTCTTATCTACTGTTACTGTTTTTTCGGGGAAAAAACTATCTAACTTATGGATATTGTCGGACTACAACTAAATTTCTCTACGCCTTTCTTCAAACGAATACTTATCACAATGAAATATCACCCAAGTCTTATCCAGGGGAAAAAAAAATCTTCTTAGGCTTAGAAGCATTATGCGATTAATCAAGATATATAAAAACAAGTTTCTATATGTATTTATCTGCTATTTGTCTGATAAGGCAAAGATTATCACTTAAGAAACAAAATACAAGCAATATTCTGAGATATATTATTATTTGTGGGTGTTATTGCTGCATTGATTAACAACGCTTATTAAGCACATTTCGCTGTTAAGAACCTCATGAAATTTTTATCACTGTTCACGAGAAAAATAACCCTCAATGACCAATATAGGCATACTTCCTAACTATCTGACAAGTGCTGTAATGTTTCTGAGGAATCCATTTTTTTCCTTCAATGATTTCATTTTGTGTATTTGCTTATTTCTTGATGACTTATTTTCTTAAAGGAAACCTATCTTACAAAAGGTAACAATTTATAACAAGTAATTGTTGTAGAAATATTTATTTCGTAATTTACTTGAAATAAAAATAGGCAGATGAGCAGAAAATAAAGCAAATGGACAGAATATCCTTGACAATCTGTAATCCTGATAATTTATCAAACTATTAAATATACCTTAGGGGATTTAAATATAAACAGTATATGTAAGAATGCAACCTGTTATATTGTAAAAACGGATCCCAGGTGATGAACATAAGCTAAAAAAAAAAGAAAAAAAATGATGATGATTCGCTATAAAATGGGTTTTATGATAGCTTTGTATTTCGTCTTTCAACAAGCAGACCACACTAACACGCACAATGACGAAGCAACTTTAAGGAATTAAATAAACCAAGGAGAAGAGTGGAATCAAACTCATTCTACTTTTACTAACTGCGTAACTTTTTTTTTAACCTATTTTCGATTTAAAGTGATAAAATCTTAAATAAAGATATTGATGAAAAAAAAACAACTTCGTAATTCAGTTGTGAATTTCGATGAAGATTGGATTCCATTCGTGTACAAAGTCTACCCCCATTCGCAAAACCCTTCCATTTCTCGTGTTTGGATTTGACGTTGAATTATAGAAGACCTGAAAAATATTTCATTCTTTCAAGTAGAGATAACTACTCTGTTATTATTAATAATTAATATTTCTGGCACCGTCTTGGATAAATAATAACATTCACATGTCAACAATATTTCAAGAAAGTTGTTAAGATAGAATAAATATAGATATGTCGATTGAAATTTCGGACATGCAAATTCACTTAAAAATTCTTTACAAACTTTCCATTTCCAAGAATAAGTCAAGATTTATTTTTCCCTTCAAGGATTTCGATAAAAAAAAAAAAAAAATCGATGTAACAGTTGATAATATTCGGTAGTTTTAAAGTTTTATCATCTCTTAATACTGAGAACACTTTTAAAATGGCTTTATTTGTAGATAGCGCTTTTGTCAAACAGAATACTTAATCGAAAGCTGATTTTGTTTAGTTAAGAATTCACTTGTTTATATTTCAAAAAGAAATCCGTCTTTCGAAACCTTGCCGCTTTGTTTGTTCGGTGAATATTTTAGCTGACTAACAGCGCTTCAATGTTGGACTTTTTCTTCTTTATCCATCTTCCTCCGAAATATCAGAACGAACTTCCTAGAACAATTCACTTTATATATATAGTCTGAGTAAAGAAAGAATTCGATATATACTAAATCCACCCCACAATTAGTGTTTAATGTCTGAAAGGAGATGTTCTTTGAATGCAAAGCCACCCTTTTTTTATTTAAGAGAGAGAATACAGGATCAAAATTATGGTAATCATTTTGTAAATCTTGGCATACGTTTTCTTTAAATTGACCTCCGGAAGCTGAGTTACCTTATTCCAATGAATTTTATTTCAATTTAATTTAACGGTTTTGGGGTTTGCTCCTCTTCAATGAAGAGAAGTGGTTTAAAATATAGGCCTCAAACATTATCTTTAAAATATCGTATGTTGAAGAATTAGAATTACACTACGAAACAAACGAAATGATATTCACTGAAAATCTTGAGCAAAATGTATTCAATACTTTGGTCCTTTTTACATTTTTCGAGGTTAATAAGACCCTGAGGACTACTTTCTCTCTTTTAGATACAAGCTTATTAGAAAGAAAACATGTATCAATATTATCGTAAGGTACATAGTGCCAGTCTTGAAAATGTAAATTAGAATGTAATATACAACTCAAATTAACAAAAACATGGATGGGAACTGTATTTCAGAAAGACCTCTTAGCAATAGGCTACTAAAAAAAAAAAATTACAAAAACTCCAAAATTCATAGCCAAAAGAGCTTAGCTCTAATATTGTGTTTTTTTGTCATCTTTATCACAATTCAATCTTACTACGACGTCAGGTATTCTTTACTGAAAAAATAATAACGCCTACTGTTTGTACAACCTTCATCTTCACTACAACAGCAAACTAAGAAGAATACTGAACTAACTGCATAATATCTAAAACATTAACATTCGTCTCCGAAGCTAGACGTATAAAGATACACTTTTACTCAGACTCGGTGCATAGACGGTCAAAAAGGAAACTTAATATATTATTCATTTCTATTAATACACAAAATGCAGCTATTCAACGAATTCAAAATGTAAAAATAGTGTAAATTGGGAACTATCTATTTACACTACTTTCATTTAACTGTAATCGCATTAGTCTTCCCAAAATTGGCTCCCTAGGCAGTCGCCAGGTGGTTAAAGCGGCCCTGTTTACAGGGCGGTACAAAATCTTTAACTTCAAATATTCAGTTTAAAAAAAAAATCACACAATGGACAAACAACTAAATTACCTCTAAATAAATCAATTTCTGTTATTATAGGATAGAATTGAAACTGAACTTAGCAAGCCATGCAATCTCAGCGAATCCATGGCCTCCTCTTTAATGAACACGACACCTGCTGAGACCGAGCCCTGCCAGTGGATACCAACGATTGCCATTAGCATGACACGCTGTATTTAATTTTAATTGGGCATTTAAAATAAAACCAACCACTGCCACAAATCTCCGTGGGACAATATCTAACTCAGAATTTTAAAAATATTTACCATTTCTACGATTTCCATAATGCTTAACAATTATTTTTTGTTTTTGTTTTCTAATTATTTTATAACCACTACATTACCAATGTTAGATTTTATATCAATGCGAATAGTGTCACTTTATTTAAAGCATTTATTTTGAAGTTCTACCACCAACACAACAAAAATAACGAATGTAGATTCCTGTATTCTGTTTTCGTGTATGTGTAAGGCAAAACTATAGTTGCTGTTTCACTTGTAAATGAATGTCTATGTAAATCTGCTAAATTTTAGGCTTTCTTGTAATACCCTGGACTATTTTAACACCAGATTTGTGTTTCCAAATTTAACTAAATATCTGAATTCAACGTCTAAATAAAGACAAAATAAAATTGTAAAGACAAAATAAAGCCAATGCTACGAAATTTAATGATTTCCAGCAAACACTATTTTAAGTAAGTTAATCAAAAGAACAAGTTCAAAGCAAAACATCACTTCTGTCATTTCGGCATATGAATAAACTATATATGATGCTATTGTTTCATGTTTCCCCCTTCAACAATCAAAATTTAAAATTAATAATAATCTTAAGAATTAACAAAATTCAAATCAACAAACCAAATTTCTAACAAAAGAAAAATTAAAGAAACAACTTAAAAAATTTAGAAATATAAATCAATTATTATATTTTACTTTAATTTGTAAAAAATGAAAATATGTAATAAAAACATAATTTAATGGCAAATTAATAATCCATAAATCTTAAGAAACGACGTGATTTCACTTTTTTCCCAAAATATAATCAAGTATTTTGAAAATACATTCTTTGTACGTTTTCTTTCTTTTTTTCTTCGTCATTTTATTTTCAGTTATTATGAATAAAAACAAACAAATAAGTAAAAAATCATAATACTATGATTAATGATAAAATTAGCTTCTTAATTTTTTTTTTACTAACTGAAATGGGAGGAGAAAATTTGAAATAAAAATAATAATTTGAAATTGAATCTTTACGAGTTATTTTGAAAAATAAATTACATTATTAAAAAATTCTGAAATTGAGACCTAATATTGACGAGACCTACATTAAATATATCGTTACATAAACCGTTGAATTAACATTCACATGATTGACCCAAAGAAAAAAAAATCCCATTATTTATAATATCTGCCCATCAAAAATATCTGCACCTGATACGAAAGGAATCTCACAAAGATTAATAATCACTGATAAAAATACGTTCTAAAGAATTTTATTATCAATTATAGAAGATGTTATGTAGTCAAATAAAATATATAATTTAAAGGACATTGATGAATATGATACTGCTCCTCTAAATTTTAAATAAAATCAAACTGGAAAGGTGCTTAATATTGTATTTGCATTGGCTATACGGATTTTTTTTTTTTTTTTACTTATTATTATTTCAATTTTCGGTTACTGTATCCTTTCAGAAAAGTTCATAGTTTATGAAAATAAACAATAACAACAAAAAACTTTATAAAGGCTTACTTTTATATTTCAGTTTATCATAATCAAATATGAAATTTTGAAAAAGAAATAATTAATTGTATGCGCTGCGTGTTTTTGAAACCTTTACCGAGAACATTAACTGAACAGACTTACTGAATTAAGTCTTTGTTGATTAATAACAATAATAATTAAAAAAAAAAAAAGCAATACCTCTTCAGCTTTTGACGATAACAGATAATTTCCTTATTTTCCTATTTCAAAACAGGAGTCCCTGAACACCTGGAAGTAAAGTGATGTAATGCTACCTAAGCTATTCTCATGTCTAACTGTTCAGTTGGACATTTCTTGGAGCTGTTTTTCTAGTGATTGAACACGTCTCCACCCATGGGTTTAGGCCTATGACCTCGCAAATACAACATCCTCACAATCGATATAGGTTGACATCGTTCATTCCATCAAACAGATCCCAATCATAATCTCAACCCAAAAAGAAAAACAAAACAAAACTAACAGGACGATTTTCTACCTAGATCGATGTTTCTTTTTTTGATTTTTAAGGCTACTACAACTTTTGCGAGGGGAATTTCTTTTCGCGAATTTTTTTTGGTCGCCTAAAGGCAAAGCTAATTAAAATTACACAACATTAATACTCAGATTTATTTAGCAGGCGATTGCTTTAGGAGTCCTACTTATATTTGTTGTAGTGCATTTGGAGATCTGACGTTTTCCAACGTGGAAACCTCCCCCCCTACCTTAAGAAGGAGGCGTCCTTGGTGGACTGACCAAAGCCAAGTTCTTAAGGCGCGACCATCAGTACGTGGGGTGCGATCAAGTCCCCCCAGCCAACGGACGCCTGTTCCCGCCACATTTCCCCGCAAATCCCCCACTGCCTGGACAGTGGACGAGGCAAGCCTTTAAAAGGTGGCGCCGTCCACTGCCGCTTCCCCGTGGCTCCCTTTTGGCCCCTCTTAAAACAAGTAGACAACTGCGCCATGTTGGAGACGGCCTACCTTTCTCGGGTGGAAAATTGGTTAGGTGCTCCTCATCCCGACTGACTTGGGTTATAATGGACGTACTGTCCATTTAGGGCTCTCTTCCGAACGCCGTCACGGTGCTGTAGAGGAAACTACGGCTAAAAACACAGGAAAAAGTTGCAAAATTATATTCAAGATGGACGCTACTCCGTAAAGATGAAAATAAAATATGCGGACTGAGAGTTTCGCGTATCCCCATCGTGAAATTATCGCCGAGCCACCTGATTGGTCGACCGGGAAAACATGGCTTCCTGTTTGGAGGGATCGTCAAGTCGTCCTATGTTTCAACGCCTTAAAGTAATTTCCGCGCGGAATTTCTTAATCAGATCACCTGGGTAATAGTCCTAATTTCAGGAGGAAACTTGCGGTGATCGAATATCAGTCTGTGATTACGGAAGTTTTCCTGAGAAATCAGAAAATTCTCAATGTTTACATTAGGTAATAACTGAGCCGAAAAGAGAAGCTCTCTGATTGGCTGAATTCTTTCAGTCCCACAACACTCGCACAACTTGAAGCATTTTAGCGCCTTTCGATCAAAACTTAGACCTCAGAGCCAGATTTTTATCGGAATTTACTAAAATTCTGCCCAATGCTGTTGCTTATTATTATTTTATTTTATTTTATTTTATTTTATTTTATTTTATTTTATTTAGCAGCTAATTGCCTTTAATGTTTTTGATTCTTTTTTTAATTAATAAAGACTTAGTGAATTGAGTAAAATTATAAAAAAATCCGATAAAAATAATTATTTGAGATGAAGTAGAACAAAGCTATCAATATTTAATACTTTTGAAGAATTGTTATTTTATAGATGTAACACAATAAAGCAGTTTAGTACATCCAATGAATCACGTATCACACGTTTAATGAAGACCTTTTATTTTATATTTGTTCAGATTTCATTTAATGAATTTACATTTGAAATGTCTTATTTTATTCTATTACATTGTAATTAATAATAAATAAGAATGATTTAAACGCGTTTATTTTTTATTTCTTTTTATTATGTTTTATTTCTATTTTGATTACAAATGCATAGATCAATGATGGAGCTAAATAAAAAAAAAACAAACAACGGAATGAAAAATTTATTTCGGCTTAAAAAAATAATATAATTAAAATTTCATTAATAACGGCGTTAATAATGAAAATTGACTGGTGCGATTCTTAATTAAAACTATAATTAATATTAAAATATCCAGCTGTATCTCATAAACTTGAGAGAATTTAATAATAGTAATCTTAGTAATAATAAATATTTGAACGTTCTACAAATTTAAACTGTAATTTACATTTATAGTTCATAACCAGATGTTGTTTGAACGAATAGTTTTAATTGCATCTCCAAATGAATAACTGTAATCAAATTAACAAAGAGCAACGAGTTTTTGTTATTCTACGGTCAAGGATTATTATATCATCACAGTTCAATGCCAATGATTTATAGTTGCTATTAAAAGACAAGATAATCCAAAAAACGAAATCCTTCCTTTGAAGCGTTTCACTTAAGCTTTGCAGGGCGCATGCGTCAGTGTGGTAGAAGCACTTGCTGTTTTTTTTTTTCTTCATTTTTTTTTTTTTTTTTAATTACTACGAGTAATAAAAACAATGCCTATGTATTTATTTACTTTTTTACTTTTTGTTTTTCGAACTGAAACGAGGTTCGAAACTTATTTTCAAAAAATGTATTTTTAACTTGTGGTCCTGTAGCAGTTTTCTCTTAAGTTAGTTTACAAAGCAATAATAACTGTTAAAAACGCATCTCCCAGAACTGTATTATTATAATTTACAATTAATTCATTATAAACAAAACCCTTCTTAATCACAACAGAAAAGATCTTAAGAAAACACTCAAAAATGGAAAACATCTTTCATAACAGCGCTGAACAAACATACCTAGCGACATCTATCGAGAAACAGAGTTACTATTTAGTGTAGCGGTAATAGAAATACAGAACTATTTAAATAAACTGATTTGAACGAGTTGTGATTAAAAAAAAATGCTCATTGATTTTGTTCTGTATTTGAAAATAAATAAAGAACTTTTTCAATCAATTTGGCTTTTCACTACGATATAAAATACAGAAAAACTTCAACTAACAAAAATAAGAAAATATATTTTTTTTTTCGGTAAAATAACCTCTTAAAAAGCATAACACCATTTTAAGACAAAACAAAAATCTAATATCGTTAGGATATTGCTAATATCAATCGAATAAGCCTATTCGATCTACATAATTTTAATATATGTAGAAGATACGAGTTACCATCGTAAATAAATTTAAATTAAATTAAATTTAACTATAAATTTTTTTATAGTTTACCCTAAACTATAAAAAATTATAATTTCAAATACAGAACATTAATTTGCATATTATAAATATTCGGAACTGAAGAAATTTTCGATCCTATTTTTCCATAATTTGATCAAATTTATTTAAAAAAATATTAAAAACAGCAGATGTGTCAAAAATAATATTATATAAATTATCCTACAGGTATTGCACTATCATAAATAAAACGTTTGGCAATTAGTAATTTTTACGTATGAAGTAAAGTTTGTGAAAAAATAAGCGCAATAATCGTGAAGATAAGCAAAACAAACATATTTTCGTAAGCGATTTTTTTCCGCAACAGGCAACGACTATTTCGCCATCTATTGATGAAAAAAGGAAATGACAAAGTGAAACTTTCAGTTTTGCTATTTCTTTCGCAGTTATTTGATATTTCAAATGCTTGTAATGTAATGGGAATAAATACGCGGAAACGAAATAATAGAAAGTTAAGAGATTTCTTTAAAACAGTCAAACGTGACAGTTTACTAACTCTAGTCCTGACCAAGAAAACGATAAATATCTCGATCGCCTTTTTCAGGAAGATAGGTTCTGAATATAGCGGAAAAAACAAATTTAGATAAAAAAAAAAATAAAAAAAAAAACAGTTGCTTATTTCTAGGTAGCCACTTCTCAAAGGTTGAATATTCAACTAAAACAATCTGATATTGAGGTTTCAATAATTACACTACAAATTAGAAAACAAATATGAAAGAAAGCTTTTTATTTAAATCAAAAACAAAACAATCTTAACTTAACAAAAATTATTTATATAATAATTTTCAATCATTTACGTTTCAATTTTTTTTTACTCCTGAAGGCGCATGAGATGAGTTCACAAGAGATATCAAAATATAAACATAATTTATAGGTTTTCAATAATGATACATAAGTAGAAATTTGAAGAAATCTCTTTATAATTTAAGTAATTGCTTGTGTTAATCCTAATTGAGATTTAAACTTATTTCATTTTTGAAGAACAGTTTAAAAAAAAAAAAAATAAAAAGCCATGAAAGTTAGAATAAAATACGGAGGGTTGTCCCAGAATTCTAAGAAGGAAGGGTCAAGTACTGTGGATCACGTGCTCATGCAAATAGAATATCAAACGATCGTGTGATCACATAAGGACGGAAGAAACATTTTCCTTTGGAAAGCAACTAACGGTCAAAAATGTCAGCTCGAGTTCCAGTTTGATGGAAAGGTTAAGTAATTGCTTTTTCCTAAGTGAAATTTTGCTCTTCCATAGTAATTGTAATTATTCGACTAATGCCAAACTTTATTACCTTGAAATTTCGTTGTAAACAACCAAATTTCAAGGTAATAAAGTCAGCCATTAGTCGAATAATTACTGAAACCAATTACTTTAAACCGAAATAAGTTATCCCTCGGATACTTATTTTCTTATAATCCTTTGCATTCTCACGTCATTGTACGAAAGATAAACAAAACCCAGTTATTGAAAGCAGCATCGTCTAGTTCAGCGGTCGGCACCCCGCGGCCCGCGAAGCGTTTTGGTGCGGCCCGCGAGGCGTGTTGGAAGTTTTTTTTTTGGTTGTTAAATTAAGATTTTCCGTTTTTTTTTTTGGTTGTTAAAATAAGATTTGGCCCAAGTGCGGCCCGCAGTAATCCCCACATAACATATTTGGCCCTCTTACAACAAAAGGTTGCCGACCACTGGTCTAGTTCACGAGATTATCAAGACAACTGAGGGACATATAACTTATCAGCATCTAGACTTGAAGACATCATAAACCAAAGTTACACAAACTTACACTCCGAAATATTGCAGAGCGCAGAATCAAATCTTGTGAGCTGTAGGAAGGTGTTTAGTAGAAATAGAAAACCCGATGCATACTAATTATATGACTGTAACAAGCCACAGGTACTTTTCTTTCGTTCAGATGATGATGCAGGACAGAATGGTTCTGACAGTGGGTGGAGACTTTTTCCAAAGGGTTCATAGTGGTGACTGTTACCGCTATCGGAGACATAAACTTTTTGCAACAGTCAAAATTAACGCTGCCTAAATTGAGAGAATATTTTGAAATTCCTAGACTATACGGTGAGGAGTATAAGAATGTATACATGTTTGGATTTTACGTGCTACTAAAGATCGTTCTTATAAAGCTGAGACAAAACTCCGTAGCAAATAAACAAATAGAAAGTCTTTACATATGAATTATGTTATTAATGACATTTTAAAAGAAATCACTGAAAAATTAAAACCTTGGCGAAGTTTTTTTACCTATGCAAAATTTTCTTTTTAACTTGATTTTTTTCGTTTTTTGTTTTGAATCTGAATATGTATAATATAGATTTCTATACTAGTGACGGATCTCCTTGAAACTTCGCATGTATAAATACGGATAAAAGACCATACATCCTACGTCTTAATTAATAGTATGCCTGGGAGTTAATCTACTAGGAAAGATTATCAAAAAAATTCCATTGCTAAGAATTCAAACAATTAATTTTCTTATGACGTCCAAGAGCGGATAGAATTGAATATTACATCCTAATTGTTGGGCGCAGGCTTGGATTTCGAAGTTAATTGGAATTAGGCAAAATATTCTTCATCAATATTCTTCATTATACTCAAATAACGAAGCATTACTAAAATTTCAGCGAGAGACTTCTTGAGGTGATGAATGAGGGTAAGAAATTAACTCTTCTTCCTCATAAATATATTTGGATCCCAAAAAGAACTAAATAACATAAAAAAGCAACAATCCAGACATTTCATAACTTACCTAATACTAATCCAAATCATGTTAAAAACAATAAGTCAATATTAGAAGTAATTGTCATTAGCAGGATTTGGACTTATTGTTTTTAGGCAAGTTAGTCTTTGAGGCCTTATAAATATCCAGGAAGTAGAATTTTGAAAATAAATTGGATTAGATGGTTTAATAATTTATAAATACGAGAGCTTCCTTTTCCTTGTGTTGTTAAAAATAAAAAAAAAAAACTACATTTTAAAGAAACTAAGATCCAAGTTATTTTTTTTTTAACACACTGAAATCTGAATTTAATCTGATTGATTATCTTTGATAAATTTGTTATCTATCGTTGGCTAATCTGCAATCTCGTAGCTCGATAATAATAATAAATTGCACAACAACTGACGAGTAACAAAGTATCTGAACAATGCGCTGTAACCTCTATTCAAAGGACAAACGGATTATTGATCAATCTAATGAAATAATCGGCAAAGAATGACTAATCGCAGAAATAAAGCGTTAAAATTTCTGAAGATTTAATTATAATTCTTCTTTTTTTTTTGTAGTAAAAAAAAACTTTTTTGTTTTTTTAAATAAAATTATTAATCATT
This sequence comes from Thereuonema tuberculata, assembly GCA_023159025.1. NCBI lineage: Eukaryota > Metazoa > Arthropoda > Chilopoda > Scutigeromorpha > Scutigeridae > Thereuonema > Thereuonema tuberculata. Next base: position 98,226,503 of record JAFIDM010000001.1, read on the forward strand.
TATAATAAATTTAAGAAATTATTTAAGTTAGGTCTTGTATCTCAAGAGTTATCTTTTATTTTTACTTAAAGTAAATTCTACAATAATCAAATAAAATAAAATAATCGGTTAATTATTAAATTTAAATATTATATTTAGAGTTTGTTTTATTGTTCCGTTCGTAAAGTAATGTGATGCTGTTGTTCATTAGATTTTTATTATTAATATAACTCTGTTTCTGAGATTTCGGAGATCGCGTTCTATGGACTTCTAGTGTTCCCATAATGGCGAAGGATCCATGGAGAATATCCATAGCGAATAGATACGAGGTGGTTTCCCGTTGCCTTCCTGAAGGGAAAAATGACGAAGTAGCAAACACAAGAAAGGAAATTTTTTTAAGACGAAAGTCGGCGCCATGATTCGAACTTAGGGTTCCAACACATCTGCCTGTGGGAGACCGGCTCCTTATGTCCCGGGTTAGGATGATATTCAAGCTCATATACATTCGCCCTTCGCACTCAAACCATCATACCCAGGTTCAGGAACCTCTCGACACGCTAAAACAAAAACTTAGTGCACTTGCAAAAAGATTACAAAGATACAAACAGTGCACTCTGCGCAAACAACAGAACAATACTTTCCAAGACAATGAGAAAAATTCTACAGATCCCTTACATCTTCCTCTACTACATCCAAAACAGACACTCCCACTAGCGAGGCATTACATGAATACTGGTCGTCTCTGTGGTCAAACCCTATCCCCTACAATGACAAAGCACCACGGATCACAGAGGAACAACGACATACAGAACACTTACCCTTCGTTACTCTCGCAGACATACAGACACCACTAAAAGATGCACCCAACTGGAAGGCTCCTGGTGCAGACGGTGTCCAGAACTTCTGGATCAAGAGCTTTACGTCCCTGCATGAAAAGCTAGCACATCGCAGTGAGTCTGACATAATCCTGAGAGAAATGAATCTTATTGACATCCATCGCCCTCTAGTCCTCATATTCTA
>JAFIDM010000001.1:98227901-98256793 GCA_023159025.1 Thereuonema tuberculata
AAGAAAACATAGATTAAATAAATATCAAGACTTGTTTATGATATGAATTCCGATCTTGCAGAACACTAATGACCAAACATAGCAAACCGGGTAATAGTTGCTTTCTTTAATCCAGACTCCAACAGCTGTTTATTGGTCACCTGAATTGATTCTGCAAATGTATTGGCAATTTCAAAATGCTAATTAAAATAAGCATGAATACATTGAATTGTCTCCATTGCGAAACTAACAGTAGACAAATTTATAGAACTATTTAACTTGCAAAGTATAAATTATTAACTTAGTTTCAATGTAAAAATAAAAATAAAGAATTTTAAGATGCCTAATAATTCAATAAATGATAACCAAGAAAGGCACAAAAAAAAATAAAAAGATTTCACAAGAGTTATTGGCTTCTCCCAACGCGCGACCGCTTTCTCATAACCATCCGGTAAAAGTGGATTCTCCAGACCCACGACTGCTTTCAGAATCAGCTAGCGCGTCTATGAAACCGTCGCCGGGAAGGACCCGGGATTTTTCGGGTCGCTCCGGAACATCTGGTTAACCCATTCGAAAAAAAAAATATGAGCATCCATAATACGATATCTAACATTTTATATCTTATTTGTATATTCGTGTCTTATGGTTTCGGAGGAGATAGGGCCAGTAAAAGTCAACTTTTCTTTTATCTAGATAGGTAACAGTTTATATATTTATTAAATATATATATTTATAAAATGTAATAGTATGCAAACGATTATATTTTCAAAATATTTTTTTGTTCTTGGATAGTTTAATAATAGATTGATATGATTGGAATCATGTACTCTTCTTTTTTATTGATAATTTATTGCGTCTGATAATACTGAACCCGAATAATACTTTACATGTATTAAAAGAATTTCTTATATTCAGATATTGTAAGAAATCTCTTCATTTTAATAAACAAAATATATTACTTCAAATTCCATCAATTTTCAATTTCTACAACGATATTTCGCAGAAGCTATCGTTCTGCTTTATCAAGTTTCGGAAATTAAAATACTTAATTATTATTCGTGTATATATATTTGAAATTGATGGAATTTAAAGAAATATATTTTGTTTTTTAATATATTCAGATATATTTGAAAAGATTTGGTAAATAAAAAACTATACAGTTTACTAAATTAAGTTTAAATGACGGATAACTGCTTCCGGACGTCAGTACTTCGGGTTCATTACGAATATTTAAAGAATGGTCTGAACAATACGACATTGCAGGATTAAAAGTCATCTGTAAGTCTTGCTTTTATCCCTTACTCTTGAATCTTCTGCTTGAGATCATTTTTTGATTTGAGGGCCAGATGCCCTTTTTGGCGCCAACCTTACTGGGACTGGACCATCTGAAATGTACGCCACAGGTGGTGGAAGAAGAGAATTAGAACAAGCAGACAACACGGGAAAGAGAAGAAATATCTATGCCGTACCGGGATTCGAACTCAGATTCAGATGAATCAGCCTTCGCCTTGACCACAAGGCTGTACCTGAATAGTAAAATAAAAAGATTTATTTCATTCATAAAAAAAAAAAAAAATTACATTCATATCAGACAGTAGAAATTCCTTTCAAGAATGGAATCTTGTTTTTAAATTCAACATAAACTGGAAAAAACAAAAGACAAAACAAAACAAAGCCATCGCAAGAAAGAGTTATTTTATTTTTTTAATTTTTTTTCGAATAGACAATAAATGCATAGTAATCAATAAATACGGGTTTTCACGTCAATTTCCAGGTAAGGCTACTTTGTATCTTTCTTTCGAAAGCAAGGGAAATCAATTGACGAAAAATTCCTTTGATTACTTTTGACTTTTATTATTATTATTCCTTAAAGCCAAAAGAAAAGAAGTAAATACTTTAGAAAAGTAAGTACCACTTGCTATCTCCTACATTGTATGATGGTGAATTCGAGAAGACTTCACTATTGGTCCACCATCTAAATCATTGGAAACAAAAGCGATCAAAAAATATAATGCAGAATCAACGAGGAACCTTTGCATTCTTTAAAAAGAAATCTTATTACTTGTATTTTATACTTCACATAAGATTAAATCTTACATTTCTTAAAAGATTATATTAAGTCTAAGATGTTTTTATCCATTACATTATTATATTAAGATTACCGGTACATTTGTCCACAGAATTTGAAATGATTACAAAGGCCAAACTTATTCAAGCGAACAACGAGAAATAAAAGGCAGAAAATATTTTACAAATAAAGAAAAAATGGATGATATGACGTTGTTTTTTAAAATGTATCTGTTAGTTAAAACAAGATAATTTACTCACATAATAATTGTACTTGAAGAAAAAAACAATATCATGAAAATAACAATATGTTTTAAGATAAAAATTCAGGTTGAAATTATAAAAATACAGTCGGACCTCGATATAAGGTCATCCCGCATATAAGGTCACTTTTATAAAGTCCCGGCTCAATGAATAAGAATTCCATGATATGGATTATCGGATATATGGTCAGGTCTTAAATACCGTAATCGCATATAAGGTCACTTTTGTCTGTGATTTCAGTGCCATACTGATACAATTCCAAGAATTTTTCTTTCTTTTCCCGACAAAACTCTTACTTTCAAGAAAGAAAAATGTGTAGGGGGAAAAAAAGTAGAGAAAGACTGACAATTTTTTTAGGAGCTAATATGGATGGCTTTGAAAAATTGAGACCGCTAGTTATCGGAAAATTTCAAAAGCCACGTTGCTTTAAAAACGTTAAGTCTTTACCTTTGGATTATGATGCAAACAAAAAGCTTGATGAATGCTAACATATTTGAGAAAACTATACGGCGTTTCGATAGATATTTTTTGAAAAATAAAACAAAAGTTGTTTTCATCGCAGACAATTGTCCTGCTCATATCAACATACCTCAGTTGAAATCAATTGATCTTATATAAAACATCACTAATACTTCAAATTAAATTATAATTAAGACTAGAAAGGTCTTTGGTGCAGTGAAGAGGATTTATTTTAAGATTGGAGAGATCTTCGGTGGAATGAAGATGAGTATTTTGCTTCAAAGATGAGTTCGTTTTTATTTCATCTAAGTTTATTATTTCTTCAAAGATAAAAATTAAAAGAAAACTTCAAAGATATTCAATTTGGACAATTTCTTTAATTTTTTGGACGATTGGAACGTTTGTTTTTTATTTATTTATTTTGTAATAATGCGTTTGCATTAAGTGCCGCACGGAGCACATTTTATTGTTAATTTTTTTGATTTTTATTTTTATTTTATTTTGTAAAACGCTTGAGGAAGGAGGAGCTGATGAAGCTCTCCGAAATATTGCGTTATTTTGTAGAAGAGATGAAATAAATGACTTTGATATTCAATTGAGCTTGTTTTCTTACCCCCAAATGTTACCAGTGTTTTGCAACCTTTGGATCAGGGAGTCATTCAATATCTGAAAATGAACTAGAGAAAGCTCCTTCTGAAAGACTTGATTTCAGCAATTGATGAGAAAAAAAAATTCGTGTCTGTGTTAGATGCAATTTTTTATATTCATAAAAGTTGGAGCTTGGTGTCAAACACATGCATTTCAAATTGCTTTCGACATGCTGGTTTTCAATTTTCTATAAATAATGTGGATGAAATAACAGATGAAGATGATGAAGACGATATTCCTTTAGCTCTGTTAATACAAGATCTCAGAAATCGAGGCTGTGCTATAGAAGGTGAAATAAATATGTGAGAATTGATTTTGAAATTGCTACCACTTCTGAAGCTTCGATTTCCGAAATTGTTTCGCAAGTTTTAGATTCCAATGCATTAGAAAGTAAGGATAACGACAGTGATACTGAAAGTGAAGCAGTGACACAAGTAAAAGTGCTCAGAGCATTAAATGTCGTAAGACATTTTTTTACGAGCCATGAGAGAGGTCAAGAACATTTTCAGAAACTACAAAAATTAGAAAACATTGTAGAAAAGATGAAACCAAAATCGCGACAGTCCTGCATTATGGATTATTTTAAGTAAAGTCAGTTGTACATCAGTCTTTGCCTGAGCATACTAGTACTATATGTATACAACTTTATTCCGAATCAAAATTAACTTTAAATCTTTAATTTTTTTCAATTTTTTTATTAAAACACGAAGCCCAGGTTAAGAGAATCAATTTACGTCACCAACGAAAAGAATGACATGTTCTGCTTTTTACATTTCTTTTCGCTTATCAATAACAATTATATAAGCCTTTATTTCTTAAACTTTTAGTCTCAATTTAATGTGCAAATAACCCAAGTACTCAGTTTCCCGGCAACTGTGTATTTGCCAAAGAAAAGATATTTATTACTGAATGTCAAGGCAGCTTTACGCAAAGAAAGAACAAGTGTTTTTACGATTTGAATTCCATGTGTTAGCGTCAACGCAGAAATCCTACTAATAACCACAACATCCAATGAAATATTTCGTAGTGAAGAGTATTTCATTCCAGTGCAGACAACTGCTTAACTAACTACACAATTCAAAAGATTCGCAGGTAAGGTCCCATATTAAACCACTTCTAAGAATGTTGGAAGAAATGCGACAGAAATTTCTTTTTCGTCTTTCTTATTTATTATTACACTTTTTTAGATGTTCTACTTATTTTTAGAATATTTGTTAATTTTTATTTTTATAATCACTTGAACTTAAAATTAGTAGATGAAATAAGTTGATTTTGAAAACGACTTGGCAGATTCAAAGATATGTGAAGGTATCAGTGTTGAATTCTCCAAATGAATGACTTGTCTTTTTTAATAAAGACAGCGAAAAGAATTATTATTTCAAAAGAATTATTATAGGAGAAACCAATGACATTTTGGTAAAAACCAGAAGTTCCTAAATAACACCTATGTTTCTTGGTAAATGTTGCAAGGTAAATGTTAACTATTTATAAAATAGTTAAAACTGTACAGAGGAAACTTATTAATAAATTGCAATATTCTTTGAACACCAGCAATCTATTTTCAAATTTCTCATTCGCTGAAAACTGATTAAATCCGTAGATATCTGCTTTAAGTCGGCCAATCCAATGAATTTTAATAAAAATCAAAGCATGCGCAAACTGAAACTGGGATGCAAAATGATTACGATAGCCTATACTTTTTCACTGTTTGTGTTATATAAATTGGTTCACTTCTATTGTTTTTCAGTGGACGATTTCTTTCATCTACAGGCGCAAGATGTTCTCAGAAATCCACACGAAGAATTTTTTTCAAATTTACTGATCGTTTCTTGTCCATAAATTAAATACTAAGTTTCAAGAATATTCACTCAAAGGCTGAAAACTTATTACCTGGAATACATCGACACGTGAACTTGCACACAGACAAACTAATTTTAAGAGCCTAGGAAAATCCTAGGAAACTACAGTGAAAACTTCAAATCAAAAACTAGTTTTTTTTTTTTCTATTGCTATATTAAAAGTGAACAGATATAAGATTGTTATACAGGAACGTGAGGATTACTCTAATTTTTCTAATAAATTTCACTGATTTCTAGTTATGTATATATTCATTACCGGTATGAATAAAAATTCCAATTACAAATTTTTTTTTTATCATTGCTATATTTCGCAGGTAAAACTTAATCCTACTTCTTCAGGCTTAAAATACATATTTTAAGAAGCAGGATTAAGTTTAACCTGCGAAATATAGCAATGAAGAAAAAGATTTTGTAGTTGGAATTTTTATTCATAATGAGAATATATATATCTGTTTATTGAAGTATGATTTCTAGTTAGTTGGAAATTAACTTCTTTTCTATTAAGGCTCATTAAAATTTAGAGAAATTTGAATCTTGGTCTTTAGTTATTCACATCTGATTTTACTACCATTACTTCTAAAATGGCGGGGGCGTCAGTGTCACAAAGGTAAACTTTGATGTAGTAGTCATGCAAGTTTTGTGATGATTTTGGATTATTTTGTAGGAATTCATGTGTTTTATAACTTAAAATTTTTCATGTTTTCGCTTTCAAATTTTGCCTTTCTAATTTCTGAAGGGTTGAAATGAATATTTGTCCTGAAATGGTTATTTACTTTAGATGCTTGTTGGAAATAATGAATTATTGAGACGAATCTCTTTTTCTTAAGTGATATTATAAATATTCATTAAATTGGAGTCACAATGCGACGAGATTAATATAAAGTATATTTGAATAATATGTAAGTTTACAAATCAAAAAAATTATAATACCATTTTCATTTTAAATTGGAAGAATCCTCTGTCTCTTGTTGTAACTAAAAATCTAATCTTCTTTCTGGCTGTTATTGCAATTCTCTTTATTTATAGTCCAATTAATTGAGCAAATTTCTACATTAATCTCTTTCTATTATTAAAGTCAGAATTATTAAAATTTCAAAGTTATTAAAACCCGGGAAAAGTGAATTACCCCAACGTGCGACTGCTTTCTCACAACTCTGCGATAAGAGTGGATTCTCCCAACCCACGACTGCTTTTAGAACCAGCGAGTGCATCTATGGCACATTTTAATTTTTATAGAGATTATCCTTTAATACGGATAAGACGTCTAACTTCGGATCAGAAGGTTGCAGGCTCGATTCTCGTAGCAACTTGTAGAAATTATTTTCACAAATCACAATAATTTGGCCAGACAGACAGACAGAGAAATAAAAGATTTTAGTAATATCGATTGTAAAACTCGTCTTCTATTCTCTATGGATGCCGTTTTGCGATGTAAGGAATTAGCATTGCAAAGACAACTAGTGGAAGTATTTTATACACTTTGCAGAAGGTAAATTTGCTTTTAAAGTTCCTTGAATAGAGCATTTTATAGTAATAACAATTAGGAAATATTTAAATAGATTCTTTAATTATAACTCCCAAATTATTTAACCTGCTTTAATCTGCAACAACTTTAGATTGTAATTGAAGTTTACGTGTTGCAACTAAGACACAAACTATAGCGTTAGACCCAGCTCAAAATGTCGTTCCAAAATTGTTAAACAATTTAAAAAAACAAAAAACAAAACTATTCACAATTCATTTACGATGTTGCAGTCGAAGCTAAAAAAAAGTGGTGATGTAATAAATTAACTTACTGCTTTCTCTTTATGTAGAAATGGTTTCAAATCCTCTTCACTGGAGTCCATTGGTTCTGTGTTGTTTTGTCTTCGCTGTGATTTCAATCTCTGATGGGGTTCCTTTCAACCGACGCCTCTCTTACTGTTCGAAATGCCACCCTTCTAGGATGCAGCGATGTTGCTATCTGTGGGGGGTTTGCTGCTGTAAGTAGATCTCTATTTATTCCACTTACCCTAAAAAAAAAAAAAAAAAATCTTCATTATAGAGTTTTTATCTTAAAGTTTTTAGGAATGGAGATGAAATGTTTTATTTATAAGTTATATTAAAAATTAAAATAATAAAACCTGTATAAACAGAAATAATTTTATAATAATAATAATAATAATAATAATAATAATAATAATAATAATAATAATAATAATAAAGGTTCGTTAGGTAAAGCTATACAAGGGAAAAGCTGAAGTTTCTGTAATCTTTCTTTCATAGGAATTTTCTTTTCTTATATTCTTTTGGAAAAGATACAGCAACTATTAGCAGTAATTCCCATGGAATCATCAGATACAATTTTTTCCTTATTTCTACGCTAATTATTTATAAATTTGAATTATTATATTGGGTCAGAGAAAAACGCCTCGAACTTTTTCCCTGACCCAGTTTATCCCAGATTTTAAAATGCTTTTTCAATGTTCAAACCACTGTTACTTTTCTATCGATGACTATTCTTGAAAATTGCAGACAAACCATTTCTTCAGTGTCCAGTGTCCAATGAAACAGACAAATGTACATCGAGATGTTTATTAGATGCTCACTGTGATTTTCAAGAAAAATGTTGTGGAAGCAACAAGTTCTGTGCCGCTATCGCCTGTAAGTTTATGTTTCTTAAAGAGCTTTTTTTTCTTGCAGTATGGGTGTTAGTTTATATATATATTGAGTACTGAAGTTTCTGTAATCTTTCTATCATCCCAATTTCGTTTTCTCGTATACAGCAGCTATCAACGTACAATTTCATGTAATGAATGAAAATATAATCTTTCTATCTATGAATGTTTACATAATCATGCCTTGATGTCTAAGTTACAGTAGTTATTTAAAAAAAAATATATAAAGAAAGTCACATCCTCTATCTTGAATCTAAAAATCTTGAATTTAGAAAAACTAAATGCAATTTGCAATAATAAAATGATATAAGTAATTGTAATAATTAATAACATTGCATTATTTTTATATCCATTCATGAACAGTTTACAACATTTCAGTTTTTCAATAATAGATGTCGATGCCTGGAATGATTAATCCACTTCTAATTGCCACACCCTTTTAACAAACTTTCATGAAGTCAATTATAATGTTTTTAAAATCGATGTGATTATGAATTTTTGCAACCTTTACGAGACTGATCCGAAAATAACAAATAAAACAAAACATACACAATTACCCCCCCCCAAAAAAAAAAAGGCTATAAAAATAAATTGAAACTAATTACGAACTGTACTTTTCAAAGTTTTTCGTTCATCCACCATTAGCTTTTTGGAAAATACTGGTTTGTCGTAATCTCCTAAATGGATGGCTTGTAGCTACTGAGATGAAATAGTTATTTTATGATTATTTTATGTCAACAGAAAAAAAAAAAAGAAAAAAGAAAAGAGGCTGGTTTTGACGAATCAGATGGAATGAGTAGATGATGGATCAAGAGGAGATTTTTTTATAATTCATAATCATAATCGCAGTAAAACTCAGAAACAAACCGAATCAGATGTTATAACTGCATAACATGTATAAAATTAAAACAAAGATGAGAGAATAAAATTATAATTATTATGGGTTTTTAACAATACACAATAAGTAAATATTTGTAATAATATAATTTTGTGATTTCTAAATTTAAAAAGTTCAAAATTACTATAAGGTGATTCGTTAAGGTCACAACCATGATATTCAAATAAAATCTTTTATATGTAAAAGAAATCATTAAAGGAAATCACTCCATATGTATCAAAATAATTTCGTTTAAATCCTTTTTTCTTCAATTAATAATAAAGACGCGATTTCGATCAGATCTATGGCTGATCTTCTTCAGGCACCTTAACCTACTTCAAATTCGTTAAATTTAAAAGTTCAATGTTTACTTAATAACGTCACATGCATATAATTGTAACAATACGCTCATAGCATCTTCACAATTGAATCACATACAACACAAATTATTAAAGACATCTAAGCAATCAAATAATTAAAGACATCCAAAAGTTTAAATTACACAAGATATTCAAATTCATAAAAAATTTCAAAATGATAACCTCCTACCCTCAATACGGAAAAAGGACAAAATACTTGTTTTCCTCTTTTTTTTTGGTTGAACGGCTATGACCAAATCATAACCCCTCAAATTCCAATTCCTAGATACGCCTGTGGTTTCTATTTCTTACAAATTACATGACTTTTTGTCGACCCTGCTAATTATTCCATTATTAAAGTTTTCGAATACTCACAAGTGAATGTTATTTCGTTAACTTTTTTTTTTTTTTTTTTCAAAAGCAAAAAAATAAATAAATAAATAAATAAATAAAAAAATAAATAAGTAAATAAATAAATAAATAAATAAATAAATAAATAAATAAATAAATAAAAAGATAAATTCAGTCAATCAGATCAAACACTTATTCCACACAAGGAATCAGAAATTGATTAAACACAAAATCTTGTGTTGTAAGATGTTTGTTGATAAAAATTGTTGTAACATTTGGTGTGAACAATTAGAAAATTATGATTCCATAGTTAAATTATTATTTCTTTTTCTCTAGTTGGAAATCAATGTCCAATCTACTTGTCTCCTTTTGAAACAACCAAGCAACGCTGCCAAGAGGACAGTGACTGTGGTCCAGCCAAGAAATGCTGTCCCTCACCCAGAGATCTAGGATGTTGTAGACCAGGAATTGAACCAACTGAATGAGGAAGTCAATCAGACAACACGGAGAATCTGTTTACAAGACGAGAACTACAACTTCTCCAATACAAAGCAATCAATATATACATATTCAAAACAGGAATAAAAGTAGATTTAAGTGTTTTCTGAAAAAAAATTCCATCACCATTACTATTATAGAATGCATATTTAAGGAGTGGTAGGATAGTTTTAATGAATTCATGTAATGGATGATTTACTGTTCGACAACCAATATAATTTGTAATTTCGTTTTGTTCTTTCAATAAAATTGTTATTTTTACTTCCCGTTGTTAGTTTTTAAAGAAACAAAACCATTACGAAAAATAAAAAAGTAATTAAAATAAAAACATTTAACAGTTTTATTCTGAGCTGTTAACTTCCGTCGACAAATCTAAACATGAAGTAAGTATAAGCTGTACGTCGAATGTCAAGGCAATGTATGTGACGAATGTGGCTCGTACTTCACTGAACAAGAAGATAAGGGTCCAGATTACTTCATGTATAGTATTTAACAGTTTTGTTAGTGATATTAAGAATATCTTTCTTTACCGCGTCTTTCACATATTAGAATATCAATTATTAGGTCTAAGAATCTAGAAGACTGAATCTATCGTTAATGATATTCTTCAGCCCCCGGTCTAATCTCCCACACTGACCAGATGGTTTGGGAGATATATTGTTTACCTACTGTCAGATGTTTTGGAACAGATACTGAGTGAGTTTTCCAGGCCTTCCTCAGGAAACCATTGTGAAATGGCTTTTAAATAGGAAGAAAAAGGAAAAAAGATGCTGACAAACAAAGGAAAGGAAAGGAAATAAACATCCATGCCGGTGTCGGGATTCGAACGCAGGTTCCGATGCAACCGCATTCTTGAGAGGCTGCCGCCTAGACCACAAGGTTAAGCGTTAATACGATTAATCTACGTAAAATATAGAGTATGGAATGCTACAGTGAGTGATTAGTGATTATTTTGCTCAATTTGCTTAAGAAAATGATATTCCTTACAAGGGAACCTCTCCAACCTTATAATCGCAGATTTTAATGAAACTTTGCAGAATGAATCATTAGATTGTGTTTATAAAATGAAATAAATCTTAGATGCAGAATCGACCTCGAAGGACCACTTTTTTGGGGCTAAAAATGTTCGAATATAGGTCGTTTTACCTCTGAAACACTAGATGGCGCTAATGACTTCTTGCTAACGTCTATATCTAGTAGTTTACTGTACATTCTAATAGCTAAGTTAAGTGGCGCCATCTGTTGTTGACTTGTGATATAAACTTATTCAAAGTCTTTATTTTGTTTTAAATTTAAAGTTTTCAAATTCGGAAGGATTCTTAAACGTAAATTAGAAAGAATCAGATATAAGAGAAAACTATATATTTGATTTGGCATTAATTTTTTTTCATAGCTTAAAAATGAGAGGTGCGTAGAAGGTGTCTGAAGTAGTCAAGTACATTGAGAGTTTATAATTTCGAGAGTCAAATCCGTGGAAAGGATGTAATTTTTTTAATAAGTATTACTATTTCAAATTTAAGTGTTTTTATTGTCTTAATTTTTGCTTACATTTCTTTTTTCACTAAATTAATCACATAAGACTATTTTTTTCCGTTTATCTTTATGTTAAGATAAAGAAAAGAAAAGAAATAAAAAAGAACTTACTATTAGGAAAAAGAAGAAAATATGAGAAAAATAATACTTATTAAAATAATAAAATCTTCCGACCGATTTGTGACTGGAAGTTATAAGCTCTCAATGATCTGCACTGGACTACAAATAGAACCTTCTACGCACCTCTCATTTTTAAGCTATTAAAAAAAATTAATGCCAAATCAAAGGAGGAGACTGTTTAATAAAGGACCCAATGCACAAAATATTTTATTGAAGTAAATCATCAGTACTTTTAATTCATAAAAATGCATTGAAATTCGTTAAATTCAACGCGTGCTGTGTTTTTGACGCCGATGAAATTGAGTTGTAAATGAAATTGATTTATCAATATATTATATATCATAACCAACTAATGTAGAAGGTTTTCTCTTATATCTGATTATTTCTAATTTACGTTTAAGAATCTTTCCGAATTTGGAAACTTTAAATTTAAAACAAAATAAAGACTTTGAATAAGTTTATATCACGAGTCAACAACAGATGGCGCCACTTAACTTAGCTATTAGAATGTTTAGTAAACTACTAGATATAGACGTTAGCAAGAAGTCATTAGCGCCATCTAGTGTTTCAGAGGTAAAACGACCTATATTCGAACATTTTTGGCTCCAAAAAAGTGATCCTTCGAGGTCGATTCCGCATCTAAGATTTATTTCATTTTATAAACACAATCTAATGATTCATTCTGCAAAGTTTCATTAAAATCTGCGATTATAAGGTTGGAGAGGTTCCCTTGTTAGGTCATTAAATATTTCTTGTATTTATTTATGCCGATCGTATAAAACCAAATCAAATCCTGATATTTGACATATTTTGAAACGTCGAAATGCTGATTTATTTAAAACTATTGAAATTATAGTACAAAAAAGAGTAGAGAAATGGATGAGAAGAATTTTGGATGAAATCTTCTTTGAAATGAAGTATCTTGTAAATTTGGAATTGGACAATAATACCCAGAAATCAGATTAATTTAATTTTTCAGCTGATTAAGAAAATAATAACATTCGAAGATATGTAATGCTTCATTTCTGAACTACATTAATTTTTGAATTTAAATAAAATATCTGATCTGATTCTTTAACTAAATAGTCTTTTCAAAGGGTCTTTTCAAAGACCCGTTCTTTACATTGTAGGAAAGAGAACAATGAATTTTCTTGTTATAATTGAAACACGCCTACAGCTGCAGAAAGCCACAGCAAAATTACCATGAAATAAGTCTCATCAATTGTACAACTTTATTCACACAAATTCCAAATAAAAACAGCATAATGAAAAACTTAATTAAACAAGACTTAAACAATATTATAAGAAATCTCTTCGTTATATATATTAATATATTAAATATACTTCTTCAAATTCCATTACATCTTCAAATTTCATACAACGATATTTCACAGATGCTAACGTTCTGCTTTTTTCAAGTTTCGTAAATTAAAATAACAATAATAACTTATATATGCTCATAGTAAAATCAATGTATACACACTAAAGTTATCCTTCAACATGAACAATTTTTGATACCAATTATCGAAATTTATGGTCTTTGTTTCGCATTAAATTTTAATAATTGGTATCAAAAATTGTTTATGTTGAAGGATTTGGACTATTATTTGTTGTTTTTTAAGCCATTGTGATAACTTCAGTGTGTTATCATATATATTTAAGTTATTTTAATTTACGAAACTTGAAAAAGCAGAACGACAGCGTCTATGAAATATCGTTGTATTAAATTTGAAGTTGTAATGGAATTTGAAGAAATATATTTAATATATTAAGACAAACAACTCAATTAATAAATAAGAATGACAAATTTTATAGAATTTTATAGAATATTTCATATTTATAGACTAAAAGCATATAATTTATTTATTGATGATATTTAAGAAATAAAGGTAAAATTGGACTGAGAAGTTGTTGTTTTTAACATAGGTTTCTATGGACAAAATTCACCGACGACTCCGGAGACGGATAGCTCCATTTATATAACAAATAGTGGGCATCCAGCTATGGAGACATACGAATCGACTGTTTAAGTGAGTCGTCATAACTACGGGCAGATCCAGATTTTTCAAAGGGGGGGGGGGAACTAACTTTTCTGAAAGGCTGACTTTACCTGTGAGTCTGAAGCGCACGCTAGTCGCCTGCTTTTTATTAGCATCTAGGCCCCCGTGTACAGATTGATCGATGTTGATGGTTGAAGAGATATTGATCGATATAGATGGTTGAGATGGATGTAAGATGAAGTAGAGTTCGGGGATCTAAAGTCTCTCTCTCTGCCTGATGTCGTTCGGCGTCTAACCTCTGTCTCTCTTGTGTCTCTTCCGTTGTCTCCTTAGCTCTTGACCGTCTTTTACATTCAGCTTCATTCTTTCGATCCAAATCTGTCTGTTGTGCTCTTTCCAATCGTTTCCTCTCAATATCTTTCACAATATTGTTTATAATATATGATGTATGAAAATATACAATCAGCCCGTGCTCTTAAATAACAACCAATATACATTCCTAACCTTATTTACTGTTAACAATTTGGCTTGGTGATTCTTTGAATTTACAGTAAATAAGGTTAGGAATTTATGTTGGTTGTTATTTAAGAGCATGGATAATCCAAGAAGAATCGCTTCCAATGAAAGCGGTTACGATTTGTTGAATTGTTGAGCAAATAGTGATATGTTATTCCTTTTTGAATGAACTCATTATTTGATAGCGCGCCATTATTGACGGAGAGAACGCAACATTTTGAAGTTCAACTATGCTCATTTTGCATTTGTCGACTTCCTCGCAACAATGACAACTGAACAACCGTTTTCCATTGTTGCACTACCATTGTAAATATTGGAAATCACAACAATAACAGCAATTGCGCCTTTTGTATTCGCAGCATTTACACAGGCACACCCTTGTCCATTGTCGAACTGCGCCAGACAGACAGAAAAGATTTTAACAATAATAGATTGAAATCGTCATCATGGCAATATTAGCCAGCAGCCTTTGGAAACCCCATTTAATCCAATCTATATTCATATCTAAAGGGGGAAATAGCCCCGCCCATCCTGTATCCGCCTATAATAGCCGGTTGCTATGGTTTTAGTATAGCTCAGAGTTACGGTCAGCTGATCTTTGTCTTTGAGAAGAAGACCAAAAAAAATCAAAAATCATTTTTAATGACATCAAGAAAGCCCACCTCACCGGTTTTTTTCCCCTTATTTTTGAGAATTTTAGAAAAATATCAAAACGAAAAAACTATATTTTTGCATAGTTTTCACCTTTGTATTGCGATATTCACATTTCACCGAATGTTGAGAGCTACTAATCTGCGCACTAAAAAATTAGACTAATCAACTTCCTTATAATATTGAATGTTTATTTTGCACTCTTGAAAATCATTAGACTGAAGTATTTGTATATTTATCATTTTGCAGAAGATAATAAAAATAAATAAATAAATAAATAAATAACTCAGGTTTTTTTATGGAAAATCTCGTTAGCTCTTATATAATTTAGACAACTTAGAAATTTAATTAAAATAATAAGTGATGCATTAAAATAATTTTATTGGTTTCTTTATTTGTACATTTCAATCTGGCGGGTGAGCATTAGGCTGACCATCCAATCTCAACTAAAATTCCCATGATCATCGGATCCTATATCTTCGGAGCTCCCACGAGCCATGAACGCTCATATGGGGAATAACTACTTATATTTGTAGAAAATAGAATAAAAATATATTTTGTGAAAATTAAACTTTTTTCCAATTATAGTCAAAACATTGAAAATAATCAATCATTGGAAACTAACAAATTATCGAAACAGAGAAAATATATATTCAATATGTATAACAGTTTAAATAGTATTTATCGATATTATTCTTATCTATATAATAAGCGCGATTGATTGTTTGTTTGTTTGTCTTGAAACAATATCGCCATTTCTCAATGGATCTTTACCAAATTTGGCATGGAGGTTCACATGCATCCCAGAATAACGCATGGACAACGAAAGCTCGAAAGTTAGGGGTTTAAACGGTGGAAGGAGGGGGGGGGGGGGCAAACATTCTTGAAGGGCATGCGTATCTCCAAAAGGGTTTGATTTGCAAACATGAAAGTTCACATCAGCGTTCTTTGTCTAAAATCTAAAGTATATACATTCGACGAATTTTTAATATTGGGATCCTAAGGGATGTAAACGGGAACTTTCCTGCAGGGTAGGCGTATCTCTGAAACCGCTTGAGTTGCAAACATGAAATTTAACATGAGTGCTCTTAATTCTAAGTTTCAGTTTTTAGTTTACTTGAAGGAATTTGGTTTTTTTGAAGAACTAAAGCGTTTTTTTACGTTATGTATGCTAGGTATCAGCTGTATAACATAAACTTGTAACTATGTGCCTTTTTTTTTACCAACAGGAAAAGTTTCAAAGTTATCACAGAATTACAATTTCTTTATCATCCACATCAAGGAAACTCTTTTTTGTAACCAGCGAGAAGCACGGGTATTTTTGTTAATAATTTCCACTTAGATCCTATAACATTGGTGTTAATATATATAGGCGATTACTTAACTTACTGTATCTTAATTTGCTGCAGTAATGAGAAAATTAAACGCCATGAATACTAATTACAATTTTGCTCTTAAAAATACACATATTCTAAGAGAATATTAAAATTACATTACAATTACACACTGCTTTATAACTTGTAAATAACTGTCATAAATGTTCATATATCTAAAAAATTATTTTAAACTTGGATTGAGAAAAAAATTGCAAAAATAATTAACTTTTGAAATTTCATTTCATTTTAGTGACTTTATTTATTTATTTATTTATTTATTTATTTATTTATTTATTTATTTATATAATCAACTGGTTTCTTCATATAAACGTTGAAGGTAATTTTACAGAAATAATCTGACATTCCATTTACATTTTTTTCAATTTTAAAATTATTTACTTTTCTTTGTTTTTATTAATGCTATCTTCATTGATGCTATCTTAATTAATTATTTGAAAGCATTGAAAAGTAGAATCTTTCTTGATTTAATATCCAAGATTCAGCATACTTTAGGAAAGGCTAAAATCTTGCGACGCTATGTCATGTAACTTTTTTTTCATCCATGAAACCAAGCAACAAGAATTGCATAAGAAGATAATTTTTGAAAAAAGGTTGACCAATGAATATAAAGAGGGATTATGAAAAGTAGACCAATCACTTATGGACCGAAAATGAGGATCATCTAATATAAGGAGTGAAGGCTGGAACATTCTTTCCAAACAAAACGTAAAATTTTAGAAACTGTTTTAAAATATCAAAAATAAATAAAAATTAGAAGAAAAATTAAAGAAATGTAAAAACAATAAGTTTTGTCGAAGTTCCACGAAATCATTTCCTTTCAATGAAATCCTGTTGAGAATCGACGATAGATGGCGACACTTCCAATAGGAAACAAATCTAAGCACTGTAGTTCCAAATACTTATTTTCAGA
Source organism: Thereuonema tuberculata (assembly GCA_023159025.1). Taxonomy (NCBI): domain Eukaryota; kingdom Metazoa; phylum Arthropoda; class Chilopoda; order Scutigeromorpha; family Scutigeridae; genus Thereuonema; species Thereuonema tuberculata. Next base: position 98,245,047 of record JAFIDM010000001.1, read on the forward strand.
ACAGTACACATCTTGAAAAAAAAATGTTAATCTACATATTACTAAAATCTTTCATTTCTCTGTCTGTCTGCCCGGCGCAGTGCAACAATGGAAAACGGTGTTTCCTTTTGCATTGTTGCGAGGAAGTCGACAAATGCAAAAGGTGCAATTGTTGTGATTTCCAATATTCACAATGGAAAAAGGGTGTTCAGTTTTCATTGTTGCGTGGAAGTCGACAAATGCAAAATGAGCATTGCCGAACTTCAAAATGTTGCGTTCTCTCGTCAACAATGGAGCGATCAAATAATGATTTCATTCAAAAAGGAATAACATATCACTATTTGCTCAGCTATTTATAATCGCTTTCATTGGAAGCGATTCTTCTTGGATTATCCGTGCTCTATAATAATAATCAATGTAAATTCCTAGCCTTTATTTACTGTAAACGTTTTTGTCTATGTTTCATAGACTCAATTTACTGTAAATTCAAAGAATCACCAAGCCAAATTGTTGACAGTATATAAGGTTGGAAATGTATGTTTTTATTTAAGAGCACGGGCTGATTGTACATTTTCATACATCACATATTATAAACGATATTGTGAAAGATATTGAGAGGAAACTATTGAAAAGAGCACAACAGACAGATTTGGATCGAAAGAATGAAGCCGAACGTAAAAGACAGTTAAGAGCTAAGGAGACAACGGAAGAGACACAAGAGAGACAGAGGTTAGACGCCGAACGACATCAGGCAGAGAGAGAGAGACAAAGACTTTAGGTCCCCTAATCTACTTCATCTAACATCCATCTCAACATGTATCTTCTTCAAACATCTATATCGATCAATCTCTACACGGGGGCCTAGTATTATGTAAGATTGTACTGAAACACAACAAAGAATAGCTCACTGATTTTGAGATGTAAGTAGGCTTATATTAAGATATGAAATCCTTCTTCATCTATCTAATGTTCTTTCTTACAGTGCTCTCACTTCAAAGTCAGAAAGAAAGGTTTCTGCTTACAATGATATTTAAGAAAACATTTAAAAAAAAAAACCCAAGAATAATCTAAAATAATCACAAAAAAATAAAACAGCAAGGAAAAAAATTAAAACCCAAAGTAAAACTAACCTGAAATCAAACTTTCACAATCCGGATAAAAAAGAAATCTAAAAAACTAAGACTTACATTCACTGTTAATGAATTCACAGTTTAAAATTGTTCAAAAATTTAAAAAAACTCCCGAGTCTGATTTTCTTAAAAAACAAAAAGTAAAAAAAAAGAAGTATATAATTGTCCATTAAATTTTAGATCTCTCAAGATAAATCCAGAAACATTTTTTGAAATATGCAAAAGTGGAGTTTAAATTTACCATTAAATTATCAGATTCCTAGGTTAATAATTTGTTGAGTTATTGTGATTACAGCACTTTCGAGTAATTGTTATTTATCGCTCGAAGCATTTAACCTACGGTCTAATTAACACCAAAATCAATAGGATATTATATTGAATGGATATCCATTCACCGTGTGTATAACTTCATCGTGTATATAAATATATATTATATTATATCTAATAAAGTTTTATTAAAATTACGTATTCTATTAGTGGATTCCGTAACTCAACTGTGGGTTGGAGGAGATGGATCAGATCCCCGGAGGTTGTAGGAGTTTTTTTGCCCTTTATTATTTTCCTCTAAAGGGATTCAAACGGGTCCTAGAGTCTACCTAGCCCTCTGTAGAATGGGTATCGGGGTTCTTTCACGGGGATTAAAGACGGGCGGGATTCAGGCTGAACACCGACCTCAAATTAGTCCCGTTGGTTACAAAACGTTGGGAGCGTTACCTCCCACTACCTTAAGGACTGTAGGTCCTTTGGTCTCTTCTAATGTGTTCAGTTTAATGACGGGTTTAACGATTATATCGGGATTGATAGCTTCATGGACTAAGGCTGCTATAGGTCTAAAATGTCACAAATCGATAGAAGTCTTCCTCTTTCAGCTCCTGAGGATATATGTTTGAATAAATTGACCGTACCTAGACAGACTTGTGTATTTTGATTGATTCTATGATTTGTTTCTACTATTGGCAATGAATACAAAGGAATGTTACAAATACAAAACCCAATTTAATAGCCCTTTTACAGCTACTTTGCATTAAAACGTAGTTACTATTGCATTAATCCTATTTTTTTTTTTCTGTAAGAATCGCAGAAATAAAATTGATGACGTCAGCAATTCGTCAACATTTTCCGTCATTATACAGAAAAACAAGTAAACAGTAAATAGGCTTAGTACCAAATATTACTGACGATTCGATTCTCTAAAGGTATTACAACATTTCAGATCAAGATTATGTGAATCAATTTGAATATAAATTACTGATTGTACGGAATTTTATCACGCTTTGAAAACATGACGAGTTACTAGGAGACGGGACTGTAATGCTAGAATACATACAGTGGTTAAGCCATGCTTACAAATGGTATTCGAAAACACCAAGAAACTGATAAGAAACATACAAAGGTATTTTGGCAATGGTTTTTATTACTGAATATATTGCACTTTATGGATCAAAATAAATAAAAAAATCGTCAATTTCAGTTTTTAGCTTAAATAAGGGTCGGATAAAGGGTTAGTGGGAGAATACTTCAAAGCAATAAAGTTATCAGATAGACACCAAACAAAATTTAGGTAGAATCTGACAGTTAACAACTAACAGAGTCTCACCAGGTAAGTAACTCCAAACTCCTTTCATGATCATCTTTCGAATTCCAGAATAGGAAGACAAATCTTTTATTTTTCTGTTGCTGATATTCTCATAAACGTAAGTTAAAGAATTACACTAATTCAAGCTAGCTACATTAAGTTAAGAAGATAAACTCATTCGGAACTGTTGTTCAGTCCCTTACATTGAACATCTCTAAATTCATAATTATTGTAACTTCTAAACTGATCAGAAATCTTATATCAAAAACTACAAAACCATCACTGGAATAGATTTTAAATTGAAATCCTTGACAGAAAAAAATTAAACTTGAAGCCATTTCCATTCCTTAAAAACATATTCGTCATCCTTAAAAACATATTCGTCATTAAGCGGAATCCTTATTTGTAGGTTTGCTGTCGTTTTAGATAATTCCCGAGAAAACTCTTTTTCTTTTCCAATTCTTATTTCTTTAGAGATAATTAATTCTTTATTATTTTTCTATCTGTTTAAAAGTTATAAATTAGATATAATTTCTCATATTTGAAATATATTAGGCGTCAGGCCATTTCGCTATATTGTACTCATAACTTGGATTGTATGTATTCGGAACCAGTATTCGTCGACTGAACACAGACAATCGGTTGCAGACGCTTGCTACAATATGTCAAAGAACATCAGAATAGAAACCCTTATACTAAGCGTTTACGTTTAGTAATACATCGTATTAATAATCACAGTACGAAATGGATATAAAAATAATATTCATAACATCATTTTCAGCTGATATCGATTTAGAAAATTACAGGAAACGATTCATAAGATCAGCGTTTTATAAAGGGTAAATGACGTTCTTCTCTCCTGATAATTGAATTCCTTTTTGCAGTCAATCAAAACAAATCGTAATGGATGTTTATTGGTAACTGATAAGCTCCGTCGTTGAATTGACAAGTGCTTTTAGGGTAAATAACCTCCTATACAACTTTCAAGCTAAGAAATGTAGCTTTTCCTGCTTTCTTTTCCTGGGCAATTTCATTTCCGAAATTACAATGGTTTGGGTCTATTATATAGGGTGAATCTGAAATAGGGGGACAAACTGCGGGGGCGGATTCCCCATACCAAATGAAGTAAAAAAGGTCAGATAAATATATGACCCGAAGTCCATGGTTGCTGAATTATTCTAATACAAAGAAACGAAGCCAGACTCAATTGGAAACAATGGACATGAACAGTATCTTTATTACTAGAATTACTGATAATTTTGAACATTTACTATGATGTGTGGCGGATCACATTGTGGTATTATGCGAACTGCAAACTACCAACAAAGATACTGTGCATTATCTCGATAGTCAGAATTTTAATTGTTTAGTTGTGATTATTAATTGGCAACATAATTGTTTATGTACTGTACATTTAATAAAATAATAACAAGAAACAATACACAAACTTCTTGTGACTTAATTTTAATATACGTTGTTATATTAAATGTATTATTGTAAAGTTAGGAACAACTGAGGGCAATATAGGAATTTATAATATTTAACGTTTACGAATAATAAACAATATTTCAAAAAAAAAGTAACAAAAGAAATTCTTTCCCCGAAATATAGAAAAGGTGGTAGAGGGAAATAAATTTACTTTGCTTACGACCTGTGAAGCTTAATTTTGGGAATGTAATAGCGGAACCAACCGACAATTATATGAGACATTTACACGATCACGAATTCTAGGTACAAAGATCATTGAAGAGGATTTTGGAAATTCTGGTGGAGGAGCAAAAATTGACAGTTTTCATTTGTTCTATTTGTTTAGAGATTTTTAGGGACATAGATTTTGAGTTTGAGGATAATATATTTAAAAATGCAAAACAGCAAAATATAACCAAACATTACATGGGATTTTAATAAATCACATCTTAATTTATAAAAATAGTTATAAGGAACTGCTATCACTTACGACCAGTTTTTGACTTCTCTTTCTATGATATGATAACCTCTGTTCAAAATCACATTGAATTCTCTATCTTTCCCCGTTTTATCACTGAATTTATTTTCTGTAAGGTTTTGCTATTTTAAATGTCATTTATTTAAAAAACAAATCTAAACATAAACATCCTATATTCTATGAATTTATTGAATTTCAAAATTGATCAAACATTGTGAAACAAAAATAATAAAATAAAAATAAATCAAAATATATACTGTCGTTGATTATATAACTGCCAAGACCCTCCTATGAGGATAAGGTCGATTTCTGCATATAATTGAGATTGTTCCTGCTAACAAAGATCAATATAAAACTCTATGCACGAAATAAATAAAAATACCAACTAAACAGACATCTTTTCCAGTATATATTTTCTTATAGACACATTACACGTTATCTATGTTTCTGAATATGATTGTTCGCGGAGCTTAATAATAAACTGATTTGTTCTTTATTATTTCCAGGACTAACATGGCAGAGATTCGAATTGTGTGGGATCGAGGCTATTTTAATTTTCTCCTGATTTCTGCCTTATTGTATTCTGTCAGTGATGCTGCCCCTTACGTTGTTCCTTATGCAAAAGGGCTTGATTTCTGTGTCCCATGTGAACCTTACAAAATTCAATATTGTTGCCATCATTGGGGAATTTGTTGTGGTAAGAAATTTCTCTATAAATACTTCTTACATATAATTTGCTTCATCAAAACTCTTTAAATTAATTATGATTTTTTCTCTTATTTCCCTCATTCTATAAAATTTAATGAAAAACACAAATTGATTTCTTTTTATATATATAACTATAATGCTTTGAAGTTCATAAAGTTATTTTTCTTAAGAAAATCCAATTCATGTTCCCTAAAGTACTTGTATCGTCTCATAAATAATAGACAAACCGAACATGTTCTGTCCCGCTTATAATAAGACCCAACTCATGAGATGTCCTTCGAGATGTCTGTTAGATGCTCACTGTGAAGATGATGAAAAGTGCTGCGGGGGAGAACATTACTGTACGACTTCTGCATGTAAGTAACTTAAAGCAGTAATAGAAATAATATTTACTTAACTTTGTTTTAAAATTCACTCTTGTCTGGGATAAGAGATTGTATTATGTATTTTTTTTTTCTATCTCTTTCTTATGTCAAGATTAACTTCAAGTTCAGTATTGTAATGTTGAATGAGAATTCTTAAATTATAAATAGAAAAATCAAGGTTAAAACCGGTATGGATCATAATTACTACTTGCATGATCATTTAGTAGGCAAAGAATAATAATTTTGTAATAAAGAATAAGAATTAAAACCAACGGCTGTACACTAAATTTCCTTGAACTTGGACAAAATGCAATGAAATTTTCAATGTTATTCGTGTGTGCAGAGATCAACTAAAAATATAATAACGAGTACAATTGTTCGAATTACCAACACGAGGTTAAACATCGTGGTGTAATCATATGCTAATAACTACACTGCTAATAGCTAGAAAAGAAGGTAATGTTTGAACTGCAGTAGAATATTAAGACAATATAAATGGATGTTTAATACTTCCAGCTTATGATGTAGAAATGGTTTATGGTCTTATATCTTACAACTGTATATCATGACAAAACTGGAAATGGTTCTTCAACAAGTAACAATCACATCTGATTTGTGTTTTTCAAAATATGTGGACGACCAGTGATCCAACACTAAATGGTCGGACGAATTTCGAAAAATGTATGATTCGAACCAAGTTCCTTACCTCATTTTATGTTGTAGTTCCCTTCATCTTTTTTATTCATCATACATTATTCTATGAAATCAATAAGTGCTTGATAAGGCTGTCTCTCGACGGCGAAATTTATTTTATTTATTTTATTTTGTATAAATATATCAGTTATTTTACGCGAGTGTATGGCTATATTGTTGATTTAGATATAAATAATTCATAATAACCTCTTCTTCCTTAACAACATCATTTAATTCTCAATATTTCAATTCCTTTAGCAGGAATCTTCTTCACGGAAAACTACAGAAAAATGTAGAGAAACCTAACATTTTCTCTAACATTTAAAAAACAGAATTCTAAGCATAAACAATCATGGTACAAACTTTCTTGAATAACAACAAACTCATACAACATCTAACAATCACAGCCTTTCTTTAACAACAAAATAAATTCATACAACATCTAACAATCACAGACTTTCTTTAACAACAAAATAAATTCATACTACGTATAACAAAATAAATTCATGCTATGTATAACAAACACAATCATTCTTAAAACAATCCCAAAAAATTTGCAAATAAATAACCTTTACTAAATTCTTATAGAAACAATTTATTTCAATTCCAATTTTTGTTTCAAAATTTTATTATTTTTTATAATTTTTTCAAAAAAACTGAATGAAATTGGATTCATTTTAAGTGCTTTAATTTTGTTAATGCAATCTGTCAGATTGATAAAGCCCGATTCCAAAATGAATCTTTCTGATTCATCTTGGGATACATATATAATGTCAATAATTGGATCCGGATTATGTGCCAAATTTATTGTGTGAAATGCCCAATCTGACAGCTCTGGATGATTGTCTCTACAAGCATTAGTATTTTGTTATACGTAGTATGAATTTATTTTGTTGTTAAAGAAAGTCTGTGATTGTTAGATGTTGTATGAATTTATTTTGTTGTTAAAGAAAGGCTGTGATTGTTAGATGTTGTATGAGTTTATTGTTATTCAAGAAAGTTTGTACCATGATTGTTTATGCTTAGAATTCTGTTTTTTAAATGTTAGAGAAAATGTTAGGTTTCTCTACATTTTTCTGTAGTTTTCCGTGAAGAAGATTCCTGCTAAAGGAATTAAAATATTGAGAATTAAATGATGTTGTTAAGGAAGAAGAGGTTATTACGAATTATTTATATTTATAAGAAAGACGAATTTTGGATTTTCATTATTGATTTAGATGTTATGCAGTACACGTAAACCTCTTGTTCTTATAATTATTCTATGAGTCTGCAACCTGTTTGATGACTTGTGATGGAGACTCCTTATTCCAAATCTCCTAATGAAAACGTAGAGCTACCATACACCTTGTGAAAGATAAATAGGAAGTTCGGAGCAGACATTTCGGTAGTACATTGCAAGTTATATTCAAGATCGGAAAAATTGATCATTTGGATTAATCAGCAATTGAAGTGCTAAAGAAAAGATATGATACGTTCTATCATAGAGCTTGCTTGTAATTTTACTATCAAAACTTTTCTTAATTTGGAATAATTATGTATAAATAAATAAAAAAAAATACTTTATGCACAAACACTGCCAATTAAATTCAATGCAATTAGTAAAGCAGATTTTTACTTTTTTTTTAATTCATTGATCAGAAAATGACATTTCAAATCTTGTCGCACCGAGCAAAATTACATAGGTTTATGACCTTATACCTATAGAAGAATACTAATACAATAAACGCCCATCACACGGAAATATCATCTCACGGATATGAAATATAATATTATATTATAGCTTACACGTTCCTTCTTAAAGCATTATCAAAACTGTACATTTAATTAGAAAATAAAATTTCGTAAAAATATAATAATAGTATTATCTACTGAATACAAAAAGGAAAGAAAATAGACATAATAATTACGTATGATACGATTGATAAGAAAATAATGTGCAAATTTGTGAACTTTGTTAAATTAATAAAGATATGCTTAAAGACTAAAAATTGCATAATACCATAAAAATACTAATATTTCATGATATTATTTATACTAGGTATTTCTTGTTTGCGATTTATAATTTCAATTTTGTATTTATTACTTTAGCAAGAATCTCTCTCTGTCCGATAGATTTTTTTTTTATTGATCTGTCTTGATTTTTTTTCATTTTCTACGATGTCCTCTGTTGTAAGATTGTATTTACCGTATATGCTCCAATAAACGGCGAGTCTCTAATTGTCGCCGGTCTCTAATAACCGCCGGGCTGCAGAGGGGACACGGCCAAATAGTAGCCGGTCTCTAGTAGTAGCCGGTCTTTGATATTTGTCTACCGGTACTAGTGTAAGCGTCCGTATCTTTATAGTCGTGCGTAATACCTTACGGTACATTGCCTTACAAAATGCCGCCGAAACTGTCATTTGACATTGCCTTTAAGATTCGCGCGGTGGAATATGCGAAAGAATTCCGGTGAGGCGACCGCCCGTCATTGCGGATTCGGACGACGAATAGCAGCGAAGGGTTCAGAAAGACATTGCCATTTATCTTTAACAGTCTTATGTAGCATGTGAAATTCAAATAAAGTAGCTGTTTGCAATATTAGCCGGTATTTATGTGTAAAAATATTTCGTTCTGAAGGTTTTTGTTAATAATGACCGGCCTCTAATAGCAGCCGGTCTCTATTAAGCGCCGGGAGCGGAGGCTAGTTTTGCAAATAAACGCCGGGGGCTTCTATTGGAGCATATACGGTACTTAAAATAACTGAACATTGTTTTCTTTGTAGATGTTAAAATTTCAATCTGTATTTCCATTGAAACTATTTACGCAGTCTTTCTTTTGATTTCTTGCAATTTGGGTGACTTTTTTTAGAATCTTCATTATTAATAAGATTGACTTCTAAATGAAATCTGTTTCTTCTTTTTGATTTCATTCAACCGTGATTTCGATACAGTATTCATACCCATGATGTGGTGTTTCTTTATTTTGTAATTAGAAAAATAGGTTTTTTTTTTTGTCATTTCTATATTAATTACTGTTCTAAGAGATTTCCAAAACGTGTTCCATTGATGCCACCTTTTAACAAGTGGAATAATAACTTGATAAAAATCATTAAACTTTCCTTTCTATGCAAATAATGAAAAGCGTGTAGTTAATAAATAATAATAATAAGTATGTAATTGAAAGTAGGCAATTTGCTGTTTGCAGTTGAGTTAGAATCCAGTCTCCAAAGTGATTCTCTAGCCCTAGTATGGAGACAGCCGGGAAATTGATATCATACCTACTAGCATCCAGGAAAGAGATCAATAAAGTGGCGGCTGTGTGAGCTTAGATCATAATCAATGATCACGCTGATTTGCAAATCTTCTCAAGCGGTACGCTCAGTCAAACTATTGACTATTGCCATGACCTACTGGACCAATAAGTTCCTCCGTTTCTCGCAGCTATAGATCCTGCAGATTAATGCTGAAGGATGATAATATCTGTTTCCACATAGGTCGCCTGGTTGATCAGTACCTAGAGAGGAAATTCATTTGGAATTACCATCTTTATCACCTAATAACATGTCATTAGAACTTATTTAGGATAAAATTACAAGGAGGACTGTAAGTCACAATAAAACGTCACATTCCACTCATTAAATATTTTTATTTTTTTCTCAATTTTTGTTTGTTGCTTGAAGTTTGAGCACCAGTCGATATGTAAATGAGTCTAATATGTCGAGTTTAACTAATTTCTTTTACTTTTACAAACAGCTTGAATTAATTCCTGAATACAATCAAGTTTTGGTATCTGTACAAATTTCTGTAAAATTAATTTTTTCTACACTGTTTATTACTTCCGTTAATATAATTATAATCAAATAACTGTAAATTGATCAATTTCATTCTGTTAATTTAATGTAGCAAAAACAATATTCCATCATTTTATGACCAACTATTCAACTTATTAAGGAAAATATCATGTCACATACACAGAAATAGCAGAAATATTAATTTCTTAATTGAATATACGATTCTAAAAAAATACATCATACATTCCACGTTCTAAACAATAAATAAAAAAAAAACAAAATATTTATTCAATAAAAAAATAGATAGCTTAAATAAGTTTCAATTCTAATTAAATTGAAAAAAAATCAACCTACAGTTTCTTTAAAAAAAAAATTAAAAAAAATAGGTAAACAACATTACAAATCAATTGAAAATATTCCAACTAAATAATAGCAACTAAAAATAAAAAAAACAAACATACAAACAATCCAAACTGATTTCAAAAATAGAAAGAAACGAAAAACAAATAATGATTCGTAATGCAAATAAGACAGATCATTAAAATGTTACAGAACAACTCCTTCCAAAAAAAGCTTTGAAAATTTTTCTGGTAATAAAATCACAAGTATCAGAAGCCTTCACTTGAAAATGAAAAAAATTACGACAAAAAAATCATACAGAAAGAAAAAAAAAACCTATAAAAAATATAATTTTTCAAAATCGATATAAAAAAAAAACCAACAAATTTACAATTAAAAATTATTTATAAAGAATTTTTGCAAAAAAAGTTGAACTAATTAGAACTCTCTCCATTTCATAGATGGAAATCAGTGCCCAGTATATTTGGCATCCTTTGAGACATTCAGGCGATGCTGCCCAAGTAAAAATACATGCGGACCAGGAAAAAAATGTTGTCCCTCACCTAGAAAATTAGGATGTTGTATGCCAGGATTGATTAAAACAAAAGCAACAACAAACTTAACTCCAACAACATCTATAACATCAAGACTAACAACCATGACAACACAATACACAGCACAAAACATTCCTCAAGAATCAATAACCACTTCCTCATTAGAGAAAAAAACAACTACAACAATAATACCTACAGAGGTACACATTTCAACTTCCTCAATACCAAATTCACGTTCTACTGAAAAATCTATAATCACAACATCAACATCTACTTCTACTGAACAACTAACAGCGAAAACAGTAACGCCCACATCCACTGAAGAAACAACAGAAACTGTAACAACAGAAGTGAACAATTCCTCCACCACAGAGGAATCAACAGCAAAGCCACCAACAGAACTGTCCACTTCCACGGCCTCAACACCAATATCGACTACTACTGAACAATCAACAACGACAACAGTAACGTCCACTTTCTCTCCAGAGACACATGAAACTGAAACACCAGAGGTGACAACCTCCTCAACCACAGAGAAAACAACAGCAACGCCACCAACAAAGCTGTCCACTTCCTCGACCTCAACACCAACTTCGACTACTGAACAATCAACAACGACACCAGTAACGTCAACTTCTACTCAAGAAACTACTGAAACAGAAACACCAGAAATAACCACCTCCTCCACC
>JAFIDM010000001.1:98265584-98299900 GCA_023159025.1 Thereuonema tuberculata
AAGTAAGCAACATAATAAAAGCTTTGAAGTACTTTTAAGAAATCATGGCAATGAAGAAAAAGCTTGTATCTTTGGCAATATATGAAAAAACAAAAAGAATTTCAGGAAACGAGGAGGAAAAAATACAAATTTTGCTGTAATATAATATATATGTGAGGATCTTGTAGATAATAAATTTTATTTACTTTCTTTCGTTGTCTAAAAATGTGTTCTTTCTTTTTAACTCAAAATTTTATTATCATTTTTTTGTTGTTGTATGTAAGATGATTGTAATTAAGCTTGGTCTATTTAGAGCATTCTGTAGCTGTAACCAATAAGCGGAGTTACGCCAAAGTTTGTATATAGAATATTCAAAGGATGTAGAAAAGAATTATTTAAAAAAAAATAGTTAAAAAGGCTCCCCTAGAAGGCAATTTACAGCAAAATATGAAAAAAAAAAAAAAAAAGAATGGCCAATAACTAAGACCAACCTAAAAACATTAAAAATAAACTTAGTGTAAACAATGGCATATTTGATGCTGCAATCAATGTAAACACAATCTTATTAGCATAAGCAACCACACTGGATAAGAGTTAAGGTATAAAATTGATTACAACTAGGGAATGCCATTCTTATCAGCAATGATGGCTCTCACTTTACAGGAAGTGCTAAAAATTGTGAAGCTTTTTTATGAAAATCATGGTAATGCTGTGGCTCCTGTTCGTGAATTTCACCATCATAAGAACTTAAGAACTTGTCCATCATAAGACTGTGGACAATGTCTACGCAAGCTGTGAGGAACATGATACATCGATTCGAGAAAACTGTTAGGAGTTCAATCTGGCAGTTACTTAAGTCGTTGAAGATGTTGAGATGGATATTGTCGAATAGTCAATGATTCATGTTTCCCGCTCTAGTAGTGCATATGTAGTGTCATGGCAGTTAGACATATCCTATGGCACAGTGTGGAAGGTACTGCAACAGATAGTTTATTTTTTTTTCCATACAAGATCAGCCACAACCAGCTTCTTGCTGCCAATAAGGGTCATTGACTCACCTTGGCATTGCCCACTCTTGTTAGAATGGAAGTTGCTGTATCATGACCGTGAAACATCCTATGGAGCGACGAGGCACATGTTTATCTTAATGGAACATTTAACACCTAGAATTGTCACATTTGGGCCAGGAACTTCCTCTGCACTCTCCTAAAATGACCATCTGGTGTGGAATCATGTCTACATTTACAGTATCATTGGACTCTTCTTCTTTGAAGAAGTTGCTCCTAATGGTTGTGACATGTTCTGTGATGGCTCTTGAGATATCATGACATGCTCCAGAATTTGTCATACCCCAACTTCAACAGCGACAATGACATGCATCGACAACTATTATGCAAGATGGTGTGCCCCCACACATTGAACTCACCATAAAGCATTGTTTCTGCCAACGTTTCACCAATCGCCAGATGATTAGTCGATCATTTCCTATTGTCTGGCCATCATGTTCTCCAGATCTGAATCCATGTGATTTCTGGTTGTAGGCTCTTTTAAAGAATATGGTTTATCATGTTGCAAATTTACCAAACTTAAAAGACTGTATTACGCTACATATGCAAAGCATCAAGGGGGAATCAATTGCAGTCAGCCTTTGAACAAACTGTTCATCGCTGGCAAATTTTACAACTTCATGATAGGGAACAGATCAAGCAACATTCCTTACATCTCTAAGTAGTCTGTGCAGAAGACATGTCCCATACGGAATAAATCCTTTTTTGATTGTGTTTTTGTTGATTATTTTTTATTTTGTTGTTTTGTTTTTTTTTCATATATTTTCTGTAAAACGCCACTAGGAGAACTTTTTTGAACCATTTATTTTTTTGCATAATTCTTTTTCTGCATCCTTTGAATAGTCTGCATAAAAAGTTTGGTGTAACCGCTTCTTGATTAAACTGTACAACATGAAAAATGTCCTTTAGATGAAAATATGTGTTTCTTGTGTATTTATGGTTGGAAATAATGAATCTGTACTCAGTTTTTGTCTAACACGTACCATTTTCCCAAAACTCCACAATTTGTGTTAATTTACAATGAAATTTGCAGTACCTATGGTTTGGCCTGAACCAAAAGACCACGTAACGGATTGTTACTTTTGTTTGACAGATGTGAAGGGGTTCTCGTGCAAATCCAGACATTCTATTCGGTATCCAAACCTACCCTCCGCTATGCGACCAGTTTCTCATTCTGCAGACCTTCCTGTACCTACACAGCTCCAGATAAATTTACTGCTGATTCAGAGGAAGACAACTCCGATGTCCCAAGTGATCAAGATCCCGAATTTCAACCGTTTACATCTATGACATGTTCACATCATGAAATCAAACAGGGAGAGCTTAACGATCTTACGGGACTTAAAACTCTCTCAAACAGATACAGAATTACTGGGTTCTAGCTTCAAGGTTGGAATCTGTTAGAAAAAGATGTAAAAATAAGTTCATTTTGAAGACAAATAAGCCATTTTGCTGACTATTTTTGCGGAGGAAGAAGACATCGTATATTGCTGTGACGTGAATGGCTTATTTCAGATGTTGGGATATGAACGTTATATAATGTAGCAAACTTGCACCTGCTTATTGATTCATTCAAACATAGTATAAAGGCAGTATTCTTCCATATAGGCAATGTTTATCCCCCTGTTCCTGTAGCATATAATGCTGAAAATACAAAGGAAACAAATGAGATAATGAGTGCTATACTGAAATTTATTGATTACACTACATTCAAATAGGAAAGTCATTTGGATGTTAACAGGCATGCAACAAGAATACACTAAATTCTGCTACTTCCTATGTGAATCAGATAGCCATGACAATAAAAATCACTACATCCGTAAACAGTGGCCTCCAAGAAAAAACTACATCCCTGGCACCAAAAACATATCCCATGAACCACTTGTGAATTCGCAATGTGTCTTTCTTCCACCACTGCACATTAAACTTGTTTTAATGAAAATTTCTGTAAAAGCACTGGATAGAGAATGATTGGCTGCATCTCAAAAACAAATTCAAAAATTTAAATGAGGCAAAGGTAAAAGAAGGGGTTTTTATTGGTACACAAATTAAAACAGTCATGCATGACGAAGATTTCGAAAATAAGCCGTCAGAAGTAGAATTTGCAGCCTAGCGGGTATTTAAATCTGTATGCTCAAGTTTCCTTGGAAATGAGAAAGCAGAAAACTATGAAGATCTTGTTCGTGACATGGTGAAATGCTTTCGTGTTATAGACTGCAATATGTCCTTAAGACCACACTTTTTGGACTCGCATCTGGATTTTTTTTCCTCAAAACCTCGGCGCAGTTAGCTATGAGCATCGGGAAAGGTTCCATCAGGACATTGCTATGTTTGAAAAATGCTTCAGTGGACGATAGAATGGAAGTATGCTAACTGAATATTGTTGGTCTACTCTCAGGAATACTCTAACAGATGCCTACAAGCAGAAATGGGTCAAAAAAATAATTTTAGTGTATGTGTTTTCCGTAATCAGTGCCTCTGTTACATTTCTCTCTCACCACTTTGTATAAATATGAAAAGTGCGTCTCCTAAAAAAAAGGGACATGATGGAACATTTTGGTTTTCAAATATGAATCAAACATCCTTTGTTTATACAGAATCACATAGTTTCATCTAAAGGACAGAAAAAAAGTTCAAATTTGTTGTACAGTGTTATTGGTTACAGCTACAGAATGCTGTGAACAGACCAAGTTTAATTATGATCACCTTGTATAATGTCGTAATCAATAACACATTAGCTTTTTGCACATATATATATATCATAGATCGTATCACACCTTATTACTTTTCTCTCCTCGGGCTAATTAGTATTGCTTATTAAAGATTTATTATCTTTTGAAATTGACAGTGATGGAGAGCAGCTACATTTTGCTAGGGATTGTTTCGTGTTTGAACCAATGAACATTAAATATTTTGAAATTGTAATTTTCACAAGATAGGATCTTATTATAATGAGGTCTAAGCATATCTGATCAGAGACGCCATTTTTATATATATATATATTTCTAAATATATTTGCAGGATATATACAGGATTATGAGATACGTACTCAGGAAGCTAATAATTTGTTATGGATTATGATATTATTATTATTATTATTATTATTAATTATTACATTATTAAATTCGTTTTTAATTTTTTATTTCGGTATTAATTTCTTACCATACTTATTTTTCATGATATTAAACTCATTTCCTGCATTTCATTCCAAAGTCTCAACAGATGATATCCAAACATGAATTATGTATTTCACACATATTCTATTTAATTTTTACATTAAAAATAAGTGATCTGAATGCCCTTTTATTTTATTCGTTTAGAAATTATTGATTGAGCTAAAAGTAATCTTCACATCTTACTGCAATAATTTTTGCTGCTGCTTCATGTTTTCTTTATGTTCAGAAATGTAAATATATAAAATTATCTAAAACTTCATGAACTACCATTATTAATTTTAATTTATTAAATGAATTTAAATATAACCACAAGTAATTTAAAAATTTACAAATATAAATGGTGTTTTGCAATGGGGAAGCACATCAAAAAATGAGAAAGAATACTGCATAAAATGAGGAGATTATGCTTAATAATCTCTACATTATGCAGTACAATAATTATTGTATGAGAATATAGATGGGTTCCATTTTACTGATCTGCCAAGATTCTGTCTAAGCATTTGGAATTTTTTATCCCTGTAGTCTTTGTTTCTTACAAATTTTATCAAATCTGGAAATGAAAAGATCTTACAGAGATAAAATTGGTTTCTGAAAATGTCCGTAGTCAACATTATAAGAAGTTGAGACTTTTTGTTTCAATCTTGAAATAATGATCAGTCAGTATTTCTAATGAACCCTTATGTTATTTTGCACTTGACAAAATCTTAATGAAACTGTTACCATTATAGATTTCACTGTAATTACGTCATGAAAGCATAACTACTGACAAGACATAAAAAAACAGAGAGTGAGCCTAACTTAAAATATACACTCCAATTGTTTATAACTTTTATTCTCTATTAATTCATACTTCATATTTTACTGTCCTGTTAATCATGCAAGAGACAGCAGCTCCAATTTTCAAAACAGAAAGAATGGAAAATGTTAACTATGTTTTATTATCTTTGGTGAGACTGCTGTTTTCTTTGTATTTATTTTTCTGTTCCCTCCGCCACAGAAGGAACAACAGCAACGCCACCAACAGAGCTGTCTACTTCTTCTGCCTCAATACCAACATCGATGTCTACTAAACAACAACAACATCCACTTACATTCAAGAAACACCTGAACTTTAACACCAGAAGTGACCACTCCTCTGCCACAGAGGGAACAACAGCAACAGAGCTGTCAACTTATTTGTTCTCAACACCAACATCGATTTCTATTGAATAACTAACGACGGCAACAGTAACGTCCACTTCTACTCAAGAATCACCTGAAACTGTAACACTAGAAATGAGCACCTCCTCCACCACAGAGAGAACAACAGCAACACCACCAACAGAGCTGTCCACTTCCTCGGCCTCAACACCAACATCGATTTCTACTAAACAACGACAACACTAACACCCACTTCCACTCAAGAAACACCTAAAACTGTAAAGCCAGAAGTGACCACCTCTAGTTTTTATTTTTTCTGTTAATTTGCATTTATATTATTTGAAATTTATATGATTGACAACATAAATTTACCAATACAGGAAAAACAAAATATAAAACAACATTGATTATCCAGCCCCCACTATTACAAAAACAACAATAAAACTTTTTCAGAAGTTAAAAATCAAAATAGCTACCTCCTAAATATTAACCAGTCTCATGCATGTTTGATTATGTAAACTACTTGATTTATCAAATCAACCTTGTTCCGAATTATTTTGGATAATCAATATTTTGCTGTATTTTAGCACGAGGAAATGGATAAATGATCGATCTTGTGAGATTATATCTCAACAGTGAATAAGCCATCGCAAAATACTTTTTAACTTCAAAACAAGAAATTAAATTTCTTAATTGGCTACTTATGAAATTAAAAGCCTTTTAAATTTAAATTTGAAACTGAACTTCTTTTGAATACAAAGCTTCCAAGAAAATGCACTTCAACATTTGCATAACAAATTAACTTTGAAAATGAAAAGTAAAAATATTTTACCTACTCCAGGATCTATTTCACTTCTGTCAAAATTCCAATCAAATCAAATACCTAAAGTAAAAGATAACAGAATAAAGAGGACATCGCTTTGTTTTTTTATACATACTTACCATAAAATTCAATCAATATAACATTGTTAGATATCAAATTAAATTTAGAACATTTTTCACTGTGGCTATTTATCCTGAACATACAAAGGCTGCAGATCACTAAAATAAATTGATGTGATTTCAGTTTGCTATTTGTTATACATTTCTGGTGTAATTTTTGTTGCAATTCGATAGTTCAGCTTATTTTAAAAAAATATATTAGATTTTATATTTACTACTTATCGTGCCGGCGTGGCCGAGTGGTCTCGACGGCAGTCTGTCGTACGGCCAGTGTGCCGGTACCCGGTCGTGGCATGGATGTTTCTTTCTTCTTCTGTTTCTCCTTCTGTCCGTTCCTGCGGGTATCACTTTATGCTGCCTCCTATGGCGTACCCTGGGCAACGATTCGTCGGTTAAAGGCATCATATCTCGCCCCTTGTTGTTGGCCTAAAGAAAGACGATTAGTCTACGAGCCCAGGCATTTGTAAAAAAAAAAAAAATATTTACTACTTATTTAGTACACAAGAATACTTTTATTTAAAGCTTTAGACATTGCTAATTTATGCGTGTAATAAGGTTTACCCTTAATATTTTAAATTGTAAAGCTAAACAAATTCATTTACGAATAAGAAATTACTAGTTGACCCGTGCGAATAATTCGCAACAAAAAAACAACTTTGAGAAGAAATAAATAAATCCAAAAGCTATCGTGCATGTTAGTTAAACACATTGTCAATACATGGCGTCTTCTCCATTTTTATAAAAAGGTTGACCCGTGCGTATAATTCGCATGGTATCTTGATCAGTCACCGAATGGTAATGTGCAAATAAATAAATGAACAGATTGTGAATAGATGGCGCCTTCTACATTTTTATAAAAATATTTTTAAAATAAAGTTTTTTAAGGCAAACATTAATTTTAAATAATTTATTTAATCTTCAAAATGATGTCTATTAAATATGATAAAAGTATTAAGCGAAATAATAATATAAAAAAAAACTTTTGGAAAATAATATATTAGAAGTTGACAAATTTTTATGTTTTTTATTATAATAAATCGTTTATTTTTTTTAATCTATAAATCTTTGTTTGTTTTTTTATCTGTTCTTATTAAATAATTGATGAAATATCATTTTAAAGTGCATTTTTATTCAAAAAAGGGTTGATTTGAAGTCTACGATGCTGTAGAATTATTTGAAATGCTGTTTCACTTTCGAAAGATCAAGTCGCTTCTGTTAAAGCGTGTCTATATTTTTATAAAAAGGTTTTTAAAATAAAGTTTTTAAACGAAAACATTAATTTTAAACAATTTGTTTATTTTTCGTCATTAGCTGAGATCGAAATCTTCAAAATGATGTCTCAATCATTGAGTTTGATGAAGTATTAAGGAAGTTATGACGTTCCGACACAGAAACACCTTTGAGAAATAATATATAAGGATAGTATATAATTTAAGAAATTTTATATAACAGCATACTTTTTAAGAAATTTTATATAACAGCATACTTTACTATTTCTATAATTTTGAATTAAATAGAAAAAAAACTAAGAAAGCTCCCACTAAATGAATAATATTATTGTTAAAGTCATAATGTAATAATTAAATGAACATAATTAAAGCTTTAAACCATTTTAAATATGATCATGAGTTGTGTGTGATGAAATTACCCAGTTTTGTTTGGATTAGCAGTTCCAGAAGAAAGGCCAATTGGATTGGGTGTTGACTTACAAGCATGGAAATAAGCTAATTCAGCAAGCATTTAAGTTGTATATAACTTAAAAATAATGTTTTGCCAAAGTTTAAAAATTAAAAGTTGGTAAAAGTTTCCCTTGGAATTTACAGTTGGCTGTGTCACAGAATTAAATGTCCATTTACTGGTAGTTCAGCAGCCTTTGTTTATTGCATTGAAGAGCTTTAGGAGAAGAAACATGAGAAAAAAATCCTTATATAAATCTCTTCCAAATACACGATAGAGAATTTGGAAATTTCTTCCCCAGATCCAATTACATTCCCCACCCCACATTTAACGAATGTCTAAAATTAAAACAAATCAAATCAATGCATGTACTAGGGAATCTAAGCATCATTCAGTGTAGATTAATAGGTTTGTCAAATTATGGGCAAGGTAGAGTTTAGAAGAGAGAAATGGCAGATGTTTAAAAGATCTGATAGAAGTATAACTCTTTTACATTAAGATCACATTAACTCCACCGCTGGTCTTTTGGGGATGAAGATATGCTTCTTGCATAATAATTTCTGATTCTGTTAGTATTTTTGTACTACTGATGTTCTTATCATTGTGTAGTTAGTAAGCATTATCGTAGCAACTACTGATTGTACTATCCACATTTCTTTTTGAAAATCTTATCGTTCATGAATTTAAAATGAAGATAAATTCATTATTTAGTATAAATTAAGTAATCATTAGAATGAAAAGAGGCAATTCTTTGTTGATTAAATTTTGTGGTCATTAAATAAACAAGTCAATGAGTAAAAGTTTAAAATAGCATAAATTCATGTAATTATTAGTCATACATTTGGATTGGCTCAGTTATACTGTACTACTGCAGGACTGTGTATTGCTGAGAATATATTCAAAATAACTATGTTTAAGAGAAATTACTTACTGGTAAACCATATTAAAATGAAAATTATTTTAAATTATTACTGTTATTGTTAATAAACAAACGAACAAACCTGAAAGGTAACACTAGCAAAAACTGAAAATAGTCATTTTTGAAATGCTATTTATTTATTTATTTTTCTATTAGTGTATTCTCAGCAGCAGAGTTCTGAAAATTTTTATGTCATCAACATCTTGACCAGGGGAGCACAACCTTAAGAAGTTTGAGGGCTAATATTTTTATAGAAGTTCTGATGGAGGGCAGCAGTGTTCCATCCTCCAACCCTACTATATCTTACTAATTAGTGATTTGATATCATTTATAATAATAATAATTAATAATATAATTTACATAACTTCAAATTATCAAATAATGAGCTAGTTCTGTTCTTACTAACATTCCAGTAGTAAAGTCTGAGACAGTTGCTATTGCAAGTTATGACATTTTTCAATGTATCTGTTGGAAGTAACAGATTTAAAGGTTTAAATTTAATTTTAAGTTTGACACAACAAATACACAAACAGGCCGCAGGCTGTGCACCCCTGATCTTGACTAATGAAAAATTTGGTGGTTTTTGTTTAGAAAGCAAAAAATTTTAAATTCTATGCAGAAGGAGGCTCATTTTAGTTAGGCAAAATTTACAAACCCATTAGTTTCAAGATAAACACTTTACTCCAAAAGATAATTTACAAAGTGCTTCTTTGATAATAATTATCTATAACAATTATAATTATATATATTATAATTATTGTATCAAGAATTCAGAAAATGGAACTTGCTTTTCAACACACAAAGGATGTTTATAACAAACAATGCTTGTCCTGGAACTGTAAAATTCGCCATTACTTAAATGTGATTAAACCTGAAGCTCTCTATGCATCAGAAACGCTCAATCTCCAATATAAGACATTAAAAGAACAATTAGAGATTAAGGAAAGGAAAATTATGAGAAAAATTCTAGTGCCCAGAATTAAAAATGGAATTCATTACCCCAAACCTAACTCTGAAATTTATAAACACATTTCTAAACTTATTGACACAATGAGAATTCGACGAATTCAATTTTTAGGTCATTTGGAAAGAATGAATCATTCCAGACTTACTTATCGGATCCACAAATTTTTACAAAACAAACGTACACGACCAAAGTGGTACAAACAATTAGAAAAGGACCTCATTGAGTTAGGATCCCCAAATTTACAGGATAGAAAGGTGGTCAGGCATATTGTCCACACAAGGAGATTTGAGGAAGATGTAAAGAAACTGGCACATCGTGCATGGTCGGAGGAGCAGAAATTGCATCAGTCCATCCGAATGAAGAACTATTGGGCAAGGAGGAAGGCTCAAAGTGTGTTGATTCCGCATGGTCCTAAGTGACCCATTCGCGAAGAAGAAGAATTATTGTCAATAACAATGCACATTAATAAATTCTTCTTGACGAATAAAAAAAACAACAAAAAACTGAATTTTTATTACGGCTTCATTCCAACCTTTATTCTGAAAACTCTTGTCTATGAATCATTACAGGGTTAAATTACAGCTCATTCCCTACACATATTGATATTCATTAGCAATATTTCACTGTAGATTAGCCATAGCTTCTACATTTTAAAAATTTTGGCTTCACACATTTTGAAATAATTCAAAATAATCCCTAACACAAGCTATCAATAGTGTGTTACTTCATTATTACAATGACACTCTTTTAAATAAGCAGAACAAATATCAATACTTTTCTGTTATCCGGATGCCATTGCTATCCCTAAACTAATGGGTCAAGAATTGTAAAAATTGAAAGTAAATGAGAAAAAAAGTCATTTACTTATTTCAGGAGGCCAATATTTTGTGACAGAACTGAATAAAGTAGAGAACATGTGGGATATATTTGAAGTTGGAAAGGGAATGGCTTCAAATGGCACTCATGGTGGTGTCTGCATCATGGAAAACTATCCAAATATCAATATTTGTAGGAAGTGAAATATGATCTTTATTCTTCTAGTATAGGAAAGATAAACTTCCTTGACTTACAACTTCTATACATCTTATTATGTGATTTGGTTTAGTAGATTATTATTCAATTATATTTTAAAAATAAAAACAAAGGCGAACTCATCAGCTCTATGGCTAATTTTTTTATTTAATATAATCCAAATTAAATACAAATCCACTTCAATTCAATATATATTTTAAATGTTGATTATGAATCACCACCCCTGCAAATAAATAGCTATTGTCCCAACAAGGCTACATAAAAGCTGCTTTGTTCACGACATTTTAAGAGCATCTACACAACTTCAGAAGTGCAGGAGAATTGAAAACATTTCAAAACATATTTTGCTTTTGAAAGAAATTAGAGCAATTCTTTGCAAAAATTCAAGAAAAAGGTTTATTAATACAGTAAAAGAAAGTTACAACAAATTTGTCTTCATAAGGAATCAAAAGTTACAGGTAATGAATATTGAAAAAAGTTACAGGTAATGAATATAGAAATTATTTGACTTGGCAGCACTCATGTTCAAGCAGCCAACTCTTTACTTTGTTCCTACATCCACCCGAATACAGACCAAGAGAACCCTCAGCTTTTATAACTCGGTGACAAGGGATTAATATTTGAAATGGATTAGCCTTCATTGCAGATCCTACTGCTTGTGCTGCTCTGGGGCTTCCTGCTAACTGAGCCAACTGTCCATAGGAGATTGTAGAGCCACTTTTTACCTGACTGGCAAGGGCAAGCCATACCTTGTATCGAAAAGTATCTACAACACAGAAATACACCTGTTACGACAAGCATTACAAAACATTATAGAAGCACAGATTACAGCAAAAACTCAATAAATTATTCAGTGCTCAGTAATTCAAAAAAAAAAAAAAGGAATGTTTTTGTTAAATGTTTGAATGTACTAAAAGTGTATTGCCTTACTATATGTTAAGATCCTTAAATTAGTAGCTTGTTGATGTTTGATGATCTAACTGAAAGATACTTTTGTCTTTTACCATTTAAACAATCTTTGCTTTTTGAACTTACTGAAATTTCTTCTATTTTAATGCATAAGGTGAAGAAGAAAACTACTATTAACAAAAAACCTAAAACTATTCTAAATATTAATAGACAAATTTAAACTTCACTGACAATTATTGAAAACTAGTAAAAGTTTTAAGATGGTCAAATTCAAAGCACTATCTATCAATCAGGTAAATTGTTGCCTTTACTTCCTCAATAAATAAATTCCTAAATAATAAAGTTATACCTATAAATAATTTGCTACAGTTATGTAACAATATCCCCTATTTAATACTACAATTCCTCAATTAATTGAAAGAAATTAAACTTTTATTTTATATATTTTTACATACATTGCCTACTTATTATTCCTTTTTAAAATTCATTCAGGTTCAAATTTCATTTGACAATTTTTGAACGTTAATTATTAATAAATATCCAAGTCTTTATAAAAAATTAGCAAATAATACAATTATTGACTCAAAGCCAGTCATGGTTACTTATCAATTTATTTTTTTAAAAGCATCAAATTTGATAATTTAAGACATTTTTCAAAATATTCAAATTCTGTAGGATATCCTCTTTTATTTAGTACACTGAAATAATGTATGATTCAAGTTGTCAATTAAGGCTAATGTCACACTATGCGTATCTACCACTGTGGCTGTGAGGGATGCAGTTTGACTGGACAACATTTACACGGCACACTATTCCCGCCAAAACGGAGATCAGGACAAGAATTCGATGGTTTTCCTTGAGTAGTCAACATGGAAAGTTGTTTGTAGTGTGATGTTGCTGAAATAAAAGATTATTTGTGCGCTTGAAGCTGACGAATTACTGAAGAGTCAATACATCAGAGTTATTGGGTTCGTCCTTTTGAGAAAAGGAATCCACCTGTTTCTCAAGTTCGTTTTCGACTTTTCCTACAGTCTGGGCTCTCATGAAAGCATGCGATAAATCTATCCATATCAGACATTTTTAACATCAAAAAATAAGATTGAGTGGAGGAAAGCTGTAAAAAAAAAAAAAGCACATGAAAACAATTGAGAAACTAGAAAAAGCTGTGGTTAAACGGCAGTCTGACACTGTGCATTCAACTACATATATTTTCGTGTTCGTCCGGTTGTGTGTTCATCCCACCACGCTTGCAGTGCGATTCAGCAGAACCACACATATGTGACATTTCTCATAGAAAAGCTTGAATTGTTACCATCCCTTCAAACTAGAGATTTATAACTGCAGTGGCAGAAACACCTAATGTGACATCAGTCTAAGATTATCTTTAGCACTCAGCCTCTTATGCATCAATACAATTCCACTTCCTTTTCTGAGGTAAAATATCAAAGAGAAATATCAAAGAGAAATACCCATAACTAATAACTAACTTGTATTTATTTATTTATTGATAAAACAATTCAATAAAAAGAAAGGACAGTAACAAAAAAAAAAACTGTCAACTTATCAATACGGAAAATAATTTTATTCTACAAATATTATTTATTATTCAATCAAAATCAAATTATCAAGTATAAAACTAGACAAATATCTTCCTATTGGAACAATGACTTTGAAGAACAGATAATTAGCAATAAACCACCCACCAATTTCGAGTTATACTTTAGTTTACCTTTTCTTGTAATTCTTGTTTCTTTGTTTCACAAATAATTGACACCCTTTGAACAATTTGAATGGGATTATTAAAGGTTTGAGGCCAACCGTATAATATTATTATACACTTGAAAAATAGCATGGATAGGAATTTTGACAAACTTTGAAAAGCTGTATCTCGGTAACCATTAGGTTTATATAAACCAATTTGGTCTTAGATTGTAGCAAATTCTATGTACTTTTAAAATGTATAGAATTGTCTTTGTTGAAAAAGTGCTCCTTCATGGTCAAAACTGGCGAAACCTAAAAAAATTGTGAAATTTTGGCAGTTTTAACGTTTTTTGGGGGTGATCTGGAAGGTCGCCGAGGTCGAAAAATTGGATTTGGTATCTCGGTACTATCACAAACAATATATAAAAAAGAAACTTACTACCACATTTCAGACAAGGTAGACCCCCTTTTGATTACAATTTTACTGGGCTATTAGCTGAAAGCCTTGCTCTTTGTACATTGCAATTCCCGTTCTCTTCTTCTTCTTCTTTCTTCGAATTTGGCCGACTATGGACCACGTGAAATAACTCATGATTATTTTTCTACTTTCTTTCTTCTCTTCCAGTATTCTTTCATTCTTTCACTATGTTGTTTCCTTCTTTCTTCCGTCCATTTTGCTCCCGTCTTCTTCTTTGCCTTTTCTTGAAAACCCTTGAATCCCCTGATCTTTTTTCTGAATTCTTCTCTTCTCTCCACCTCTGCTCCATCTATTTTCATTTCTTTCATGTCTTTTCTGACCTCCTTGATCCATGTCATCTGAGTCTTGGGGTTTCTGTCGAAGAAGGTGAATAATCTCTTCGTCAGTCTACCTTCACTCATTCTTTTAATGTGTCCATAGAAAGCCACTCTTCTTTTCCTCATTGTGTCAGTTATTTTTTCTGTTTTTGCGTAGATTTCTTTGTTGTTTCTCAGTTTCCATTTTCCATCTTCATATTTTGGTCCCAGGATTTTCCGTAAGATCTTTCTTTCCTTTTTTTCTACCTCGTCCAATTGTCTGGCTGTGTTTAGTGCAAGGCATTCTGAGGCGTAGAGGCCTTCTGGCTTAATGACTGTATTGTAGTGCCTAATTTTAGCGTTTATAGATATGGACTTCTTGTTGTATATATTTTTTGTCAAATGGAATGACAGTTCCATTTTTCTTGCTCTTGCTAGGACCGCTTCTTTGTCAAGGGCGTTTGGTTGAATTATTTCTCCCAGGTATTTGAATTTATTAACCCTCTTGATTTTCTCATACTTTGTTGTGATCTGTTCTGGTGCATCTTTTCTATTGGTCATGTATTCCGTCTTTTCATAAGATATTTGTAGTCCAGCCTTTTCTGCCGTCTCTTTCAGTATATTTATTTGTCTTCTTGCATCTTCAATGTTTTCCGCTAGTATTGCAAGATCGTCTGCAAAAGCCAGGCAGTCAATTTCCAAGTTATCTTTCTTTCTTCCCATTTTTATTTTCTTGATTCCTTCCTCTTCCATTCTTTTCCTCCACTCTCTCATTACTTTCTCCAGCACACAGTTGAAGAGCAATGGGGAAAGCCCATCTCCTTGTCTTACTCCTGTTTTCACCTCAAATGGTTCTGAAATCTCTCCCAAAAATTTTACTTTTGACTTCGTGTTTGTTAGAGTTTTTTTGGTGATCGCAATTGATTTGTCATCAGCTCCGAATTCCTCCAATATATTGAAAAGTGTGTCTCTGTCTATAGAATCGTATGCCTTTTTGAAGTCCACGAATGTCACATGAATGTCCTTGGATCTCAGTCTCCTGTACCTTATTATGAGTTTCAAATTTAATATCTGTTCTGCACATGATCTTCCCTTCCTGAATCCTCCCTGGTAGTCACCTAATTGTGGATCCAGTTGGGCCTCCAATCTGTTTTGTAAAGCTTTGGAAAGGATTTTGTATGTAACCGAAAGGAGTGAGATTCCCCTATAATTGTTGGCATCAGTTTTATCTCCTTTTTTGTGTATAGGGTGGATCATGGCTGTTTTCCAATCTTCCGGTATTTCCTCCGTTTCCCAGATATTTTGTATTATTTTATGTAGGCTTTTCCCGTTCTCTATTATATAACAATTTTTTTTAAGACACTAAATTACCAAAAATTCTGAATTGTCAGTTGATTAAAATTCAGTTATTATTTGTTTAATACTTGTTTTTCATTTGTTAATGAAAACTTTTAATTCTGGTTTCTTTGTTATTTTTGGCTCACCTTGTATTGGAAACTCTATATTCCTTAAAATCCATTACAGATCTGAAATAACTGAAGATAACAGCAATCTATAAAAATAACTTTCTGTTGCTGATGTTAAAACACGTTAACAGTGAGGAAAAAAAAAATAAGCATTATTATTTATGAATTAGGTATTTTCACCTTAAGACTGAAAGATGAATGTAAGAAAAAAAGTGATGTAAAATTGAATATGCAATGCATAATAATACTGTCAACTGAGTGTGTAAATATCTAGCTATTATGTTACAGTACGTTTCAAAACGCAATGTTGTCTGACCTAATGGTACTAGGAAACTTATACAAGTCTAAAGACAAAAGTTGCAATGAGTTTCTTTTTTTAACAGTTACTGCTCCATCTGATGTAATCAAGATTTTCACATATTTGACAAACAAGAAATCCTCAACAACCATCGATGCATCTTCTCTATCTTTAGTTTCAAGAGTCTACATTACCTCACTTGTGGAGAGGCATGATGGGTAATATGAAGAGTTGATAAAAAAGAATTGGTAAGCAAAGTCTTGTTATACAAAAATAACGCAATTACGAAACTGAACTACGAAAGCCACACGAACACCATCCAACTTTGCATCAACCTAGTCGGCCGATTTTGAAGTCACGAGTTGGTATACACAGTTTTGAGCCAGTTTTTCAGCGACTTGGCACCAACTTTAGCCGAGGTGGTTGTGCACGGCCAACTCGGGAAGTTGGTTGGAAGACGGTCGGACTTACCCAATCACAGGGCAGCGTTGGAACACATCAGTCAAGACATCAAGCCCATGGAAAGAAATGGCGTCTAAAACGATGTTCACCGATTCAAGTCGAAGACAAGAGCGTACACAATGAATATCAGAGTATTGCGAGTTTCTTTCATGCATAAATAAAGTTTTTACTGAAATGCAGTAATTGTATGTGGCAGAATTTATCAGAGGTTTCAAAACCTCGATTTCTTCGGATTTTCCACAGCTGCTGGGGGAAACGCATTGCATTATGGGATTCTTGATATCACGGCCGACTCATTTGCGAGTTGGATGGTGTGCGGGGCTGACAAAAAGTTGGCGGACTCGAAGTCGGCCAACTAAAGTTGGTGCAAAGTTGGATGGTGTTCGCAAGGCTTAAGATAGATTTAAAGCATTTATAGATAGACAGAAGAGATTTACAGTAAGGCAGCCATTTTGGCTTTGGCTGGATTTTTTTTTTTTCCATGACTAGGAACACCATACATGCTCTCCGATATATTTGCAGAAAGAATTACAAATTATATATTTAACAAAAAAAAAAAGTGATTGAAAAAAATTATGATTGATTTCTTCTTATGAAGTTGTAACTATAGTAATAGTTACTTTGCTTACCAATTAACTGTCCTTACATATAGCTAGTAAAAATACCCGAGCAAGTTATAAAAAAGAGTTGTCCTGATGTGGATGGCGAACAAATTGGAATTGAGTGATCACTTTGAAACTTTTCCAGTTGGTCACATGATAGTTACAAATTAATGTTACATTCCCATTTTGTAACTTGATAAGCCCTAGGTATCAAATTAATATTGAGATCGTAGAATATAAGACTTTCCACACCTTTCTGCCCTTCTTGACACCCCTATCACGTCAAACCTTCACCAGTTGGTGAAAAAAATCACATGATGATTATAAAGTAATGTTATATTCTTATTTTTTAACCTGAAAACCCCATAAAGTATCTTCAGTAAAGTTTGCCCCCCCCCCCCTCCTCATTTACACCTTTTAGGATGTGAATATAGAAAATTCATCGAAAATGTATGTTTTAGATTTTGACAAAGAACAGTCATGCAAAATTTTGTGTTTTCAACTGAAGTGCTTTAAAGATACGCATATTTCCAAGAAAGTTAGCTCCCCACCCATACAGACACACCTTTTAAGGACTGGAATATTGAAAATTCGTCGAATACATATCTTTTTGATACTGACAAATTCATTCATGTGAAATTTCATGTTTCCAACTAAAGCGGTTTCAGAGATATGAGTAACCTTCAAGAAACTTTGGCCTCCTGTAATTTAAACCCCTTAGTCCGGATCCGGGTTTTCATTGTTTTTAAATTAAGGATATTATAAAAAAGAAAAAGTAAAGAAGAAAATTATTGATTTCTAAATAATAAAAAGAAAAGAAAATTCATTATCACAATTAAAGAAAGAAAGTTAAAAAGCAGGAAAAAATAAAAAAAAAAAGAAATCTTTATGCCTCCAAGCAGATTTGAACCCGATTTGCATACATCCAAAGGCAGTGTTTAACTGCTACACCACACCAACACTATAAGTGCAGAGACAAGAAGTGAGTTAATAAGCAATACTTGAAAAATATACAAAGTGTCAAGGGAATTAAATGAGGGGGAGGGGGAGATGTGCTAAGGTTTCATTGTAGCCTATTTTTTCCACAGGATCCTAAAGAGTAATTCTGCAAAGTTTGGACCAGATCACTCAAAGGGCCTAGAAGTGTAGAGCAAACAAACAAACTTCGTCCTTTATACAGATAAACTAGCAAACCTGTCTCGTAAAATTTTTACTGATCTCATGACCTTGGATTTCGAGGTCATTTTCTCAGTCACATGGCCTTTGATGGAAACTGGACTTTCTTTAAAAAGTTCATCTCAATGAGAGGAGCAACTTGTCTTTACATTTTGGCCATCTAAAATGAACAGTTTAGCATTATCTCACGTGACTTTAAGTTGACCCATGTCAATGAAAAATAAAATGTAGCCATCCTCAATATTATACCCAACATTTGACACCTTACTTGTATTTTTGTGTCGTATGGCTTCGAAGAAGTAGCGGGCAGAAAAAAATAAACAAAACACTGTTTTCTTTTATATATATATATATATAATGTTACAAAAACCTTACCACCGTTTCTGTGAAGATACAGCCAATTTATCCACACGTCATCTGCTGTTACCTTTTTTTAAATGTCAATCATTTCACGATTAATTTATTTCTACACATGTTAACTGTTTGATCAGCCTTGATTTTAAAAACAAAGTTGATGAAGGCATTTTGCTAAGAAATTTCGAAAATATTAATGTATTTTCTTTTTCTTTCTTTTTAATAAAACAAATTTTATATCATAAATGTTGCATGCAAATTGGAAATATGCAAGATTTAATCATCCTCCGTTCTTTAAAGGAGAGACGGAACCAGCTCTCAAGAAAAAGGGAAGATAAGAGGCATTAGAAACCCTTTGAAAAGGGAAGATGGAAGCAATCCTTTTGGGAAAGGAAGACAGAAGCACAAAGGCAATGAAATAGTATGAAGTGAGGGAGGTCACTCACACTGTTTCTAACCAGGTTTGTGCTGTATGTATACATCATATTAACACTGAAAGACATCAGATACACTTCACTTTCTGAATAAGCGACAATACGAGACAGAACACAGTTGTTGATGTTTAATTCAGTATATACAAGATAAGTTTGTTTTTGTTAACTTTCTAAGCCATACTGTGACAATGAAACTACTCGGAGATCTGTGGTTTCCATATTAAGGATGTAGTATCGCATGGTTCTTGATCGCCTCACCTATCTGTATGTTTCCTCTATTAGTGTGTATGCTGGTGATTATGAGCTGTATGTTGGGACATGTTATTTTAGGCCTATGTCTGAAATAGCTGATATCTAGCATCTGCACTAACAATATCAAAACATTTCCTTTTACAGTTGCAAGGAGGACTAGGTTTCCTTTTGGGAATGATTTTATTTTCTAGAGTTCAGGTAGCTAATATCTGAAATGCAACTTTGCTTGTGTTTGTTACGTTTTCAGGTGCTGAAAAATCACATACATTTCTGTGACTTTCTACTTTTATCTGATGAAGTGACAGCTGCAGTGATACTTGGTGATGATTGGGTGAAATTAGCACCATTCGAGGGAGGTGAGTTTCTAAAAACTACATTCGGTTACGCAGCTAATACAAGGCTTGTGTTCCTTGATGCAAGCCTTCACAAACAAAGACCCCACACATTCGTGTACAGTAACATATTACAATGAGACCAGACACCCCCACAAATTCTCAGCTGCCAAACCCCTCTCACACCATAATAAACTATCCCATTGCCTCCTTGATGAATCTTTCAAAACCATCCAGCTTAAGCATACAATCCTATTGCAGGTGGGCAAAACGCCCATCACTATTCCTAAATCACCCTTCATCCTTTTCCTCCCAACACTCTCACTATGCATCCCCACCTCGTATCATCCTAAATGTTTTTTGTTGTCCTATATGTTTGTATCATCCCTGAAGATGGAATAAAAGTATTCCGAAACAGTTGGTTTACTACCACCCTTTTAATCCTGTTTATTCATTTATTATACAAGTAATTGCATTCTTTTTCATTTTTCTCTTATTTCATTACATGCATAATAAGCCGTCTTATTATTAGGATATTTATAAAGTTAATGGCTCAGTGTTATAAAAGGAGAAAATTACAGAACAATTACTAAACAACAAAAGACTACATGGATGTTGGAGAACAAAGTGCAACGAATTTGTTTGTGCAGACCAAGTTCATTATGGCACTTCATTGACTATTAACTATTAATGTCACTATTGTTTGCTTTGAGTTGAATATTCTTCTGCATATTGTGGATATGCTCTAATAAAATTGTAAAATAGATGTTTCTTCTCTGATGATTCAATCAAGAATGACTGAAGTAAGACCCTAGAGATGATCAGAACCATGTATTAGAGGCAGTGTAAATAAGGATTCAGCTAGATATTCGTTAACAACGTGTCATGTATTTACTAGAAGCCATTTTAGTTTTTTCTCACCAGAGATTGAATTCTTTCTGGTGGATGTTTCCCCCCCTTTTTTTTTTTTCAATTAGGGACTTCATTACAGCAATGTAAAAAATTCAATTTAAAGTCAGTATTTAATTCCATCAAAAATTTAATTTCAGTATTTAATGCTAGAAAATAATAATAATAGTAATTTTAAGGCTACAAAAATTTGCATTTTAGTTATCTTTTTAAATAATAATTATTGAAAGGATCAATTCAATTTAATGTCAGTATTTAAATATTTAAACAAAAAAATTCCAGCAAAAGGTCAGTAAAACATAATGCTGGAGGCGATATATAGTTTCTAATTTAGAGAGGATCTTGAATGAAACTAGCTCATTCGTAGATGAAACAACTTTTCCAATCTTCTCAATAATTTGGTGAGTGTAAACAAAAAAAAAAAAGACAAATATGATTTCATTACTCCATTACCAATAAAAGTAACTGATACTAGTAACAGTCTTACTAAGAATGCATTATTTCCAATCCCTATACATTATTAACCAAAGTCATGATAAACAAAATAATAATGAAAGTTCAGTTATTATCATGTAATTCAGTTAAAGATCATTTTTCTTTTTCTTTTTAGTGCATACTCTGGTTATCTGGATCATGTAAGCAGTATATAATTTAACTATCAATATGAGTATAGTAGAAAAGCCTTTCAACAATTAGAATTACTTTAAAACATTTTTCCATTTACCTGAAAATAAATTCCTCAAGATATGAATACCCATAAAATTAAAAAAAAAATGAAAAGTACCCAATTTATCTAAAAAGAAAAGGCTTAAGGCACTTGATCTGCATGAAGCAGCTTTTGGCACTTTTAATTCTTCCTAAAAGTTGCTTTGTAATTGTTTTACAGCTTTGGGTTTCACAGTCAAGTCTGAGATATTCAAGGATAAAAAATGTGAACATTGATTGTCCCTCCCCGACTCTCACAAATACTACAGAACAATTACTAACAAAAGACTAGAGAACAAAAGACTGGAGAAGAAAGTGCAAGGAATTTGTTGGTGCAGACCAAGTTCATTATGGCACTTCATTGTGCAGAATGAACAGTGCCTTAACTATACACTGACGAAGAAACCAAAACAAAATTGAATTGTTGATCAATCCCTTAAGAGTTAACATTATAATCTTGAAACTAGCTAAAGTTCCCGTAGGATGCTGAAGTATATGTAAGTTTGTTCTTTATTTCAGTTTATCTTCACCAACTTCTGTTTGTCAATATAATACTTTCAACTTTACTTACCTAAAACTGAATTTTCAATGCACAATGGAGGCAAAGTTTCAAAATTTGCTTCTTTGGAATCATGGAAGTAACTCTTCAGCCACTCAATACACTGCGAAATTGGTGCAGAAGTAGAATTACTTGAACTGTCATATAAATCAACATCCATTCTGAAATTAAAAAAGAAAAATAAACTATAAATAATAACACTGGTAAACATGGAAAAAAATGAACATTTCTATAGTAACTTTTCACGCCAAATTAAAATATGCAAACAGAATTTTGCTATCCTCGACAGTTTATTTTTTTCTTTGTGATGGTGCTTTTTATTAATATTCTGAAAGGGCCAATCTAATTTTTCACAATTAACAAAATAACTTTTTTTCTCCATTTGTGTGTGTGTGTGTGTGTGTGTGTATGCAGGCAGATTGCTAAATATATTCAGGCAGGTAGACTTATTTAAAACATGCTATGGGCGATATTTTGCTGGTAAAGTAAAACTATGCCATTTGATGTGTGACCTGTGTTAGGCTTCTGACAGCATGGGTAAATGATTCTTACCATATAACTTTTGTAGTTCCCTTGGCTTCGAGGAAACCTAAAGATTGTTATTTTTGACAACCAAGCATCACAGGAATAACATCTAAATCCAAACCCACAGCGAAAAACCTAAGTTTGCCATCTGCTATGAAAGTTTAGATGGACTTACCTATACAACAGCCTCTAAAAAATGTAAGTCTAGGTGATGAAAACTTGGAAAATGATGATGCATGCTGACTACTACTGGAAACTTAAGGTACCGTTCCGCTCACTTGCTGCAGCAGCAGGTAGGGGAGGTGCTTCAGGAGGGGATGTGCTTGACTGCGCAGCAGCTACGTTTCCATTCACTGGCTGCCGCCCTCGGCCGGGGGGGGGGGGGGGTATTTCCTCCCTTCTTCGACCAAGTAGGGGTTGCAAAACTGCTCAATTCAGTCCATCTGGACAAGACAATATGTAGCAATTTTAGGAATGTGATTAAAAACCATTATTTCTTTAAAATAAAATCTATAAAGTTATTTTAACTTGAAATCTGATGATTAAAGTTTATAGTTCCATGTATAAAGATTAAAAAAAAATAAAAGAAAATTAACAACATTTTGATTTATATTACATTTGCTATTTATAAAAGATTATTTTTTTCCCTATAATTTAGGAACAATTATTTGCTAATAGTATTCCTTTTTAGGGTTGAACAAAGCTAAATCCGGAGGAATGTTGATAATCAGCTTGCGATTTGTGATTAAAAAAAGAGGGAGTGGAGGGGAAAGACAATTAAAATAACATTCAAGTTAATATAAAGTTTAAGAGTTTACCATAATTGTCATCAATCGCATTAAAAAAATAGATGTTAACAGCTAATTGCGATAACATCATATTGCAATAAATATAATAACATTATTACTGTTAAGTTTTATGAATTTTACTGTAAAGGTACTGACTGTGAGATGTGGAATGTGATTATAGATATTATTCTAAAGTAATAATGGTTTTTAAAGTTATTTTAACTTGAAATCTGAAGATTGAAGTTTATAGTTCAAAGTATAAAGAATAAACAAAAAAAAATTTAAAAAAACTAAATTTTAATTTATGTTACATTTGCTATTTATAAATCAATATTTTTTTTCCTATAATAGGAACAAGTATTTCGCTGATATTATTCCTTTCAGGGTTGAAAAAAAGCTAAATCCGGAGGAATGTTATAATCCGCTGAGAGGGGAGAGGAAAAACAATTAAAATTTTCCAAACCACAGTTGTAGCAATCCAAACGTTGCAAACATAATAAGAGATGGACAAAAAATTCGTAAATTAGAAAGGATTTTTTGAAAATAAATAAATGAATAAATAAAATGCTATTTTGATTTAATATAATCCATTAAAATAAAAAGGTGACAACATGTGAAAACCTTATTAAATTTTCTCATATACATCATTTAACATTTATTTTTAAATGTAACTGTAAATGCATTTGTTTTGATTTTTAGGCGCTTTTTATTTTGGGAGAAATCTTTTAGTGAGTTTTTAATTTTTATAGTGCTAGTTAGTTGGGCATTAGATGTTAATGATTTCCTTTTTTAACTTGATTATAAACGATTTTTTTCATCAGGAAACATATCTTCTAATTTTATGTGAATACATAAATAATTAAAAGTTTTTATTTTTATTTTTATTTTTATTTAATATAATCGACTGAAATAAAAAAATAAATATATAGATTATTAAAGAAATATCATATTCATTAACTGAACGTATTTTTTTTAAATTTTGAAATATTAAAAATGCATTTGTTTTCATCCATAAACTCTTTCTTCTGACCACTTGCTGCATGCAGCAGGATTCTTGGTTGCTATTTTTTCCTTCCTTTTCGACTGCAGCCCTTCTGCTGCTCTGCGTCACGTGCAGCAGCAGTGAACGGAACCGTTTGTATTGAAAATAGAAGGGACAAAAGAGTCGCAGTCAAGGTTGCCACCCCAGGGCTGCAGTCGCTGCTCTGCAGCAAGTGAGCGGAACAGTACCTTTAAAGAGAAATGTTCCAGAAGCTAAGTACTCAATAAAATCATCTATAAATGTACATTTGTAACACTATTCATGTTACTTAAAAAGTAACAGCTGACAATTTTTTTTAGATTTAACTTTGGTGTTACTTAAAATCCTTGTGAGATGCTGATAGAGAAAACAAGTAATACATCTGCATCCAACATAAAAAAGTTCTATTAGGATTAAAGAATTTTCATGACTAACAATAGTTTCTTTTTTTTTTTTTGTAATCCACTGTAATTACTACAACAAAATTTATGCTAGAAAAGTTATTTTTTCCATAGTCTAACCAGCAATACCATACTTCTATTCCTGATAGAAGGGGCTTAATGCTGCTGATGTTAAACTCAAGCCAACGCAGCAAACATAACTTCCATCACATATTAATCATCCTGACACGATGATGCTTAATATCTGTTATCATGACTACCATCTATTATTGCTATACATGCAATTTGGCTTGCAAAATATAAGAACTGTCAGAGAAATATCAAAATTATCAGTGACTTGAAAACTAAATTCTCAATTATGATGGACAAATATACTGTCCATCAGTTGGAAGTATTGTTATCAGATTGCCAATGATGGCTGGTTTTAAAGATGCATATGTACAATGGGGTGACACTGAAATCCAAGTTTTAACAAGATGGATAGGGATGCTAGACATTAAGGATGGATGGGATTGGATTTTTAGGACGGGAAGGGACGGGATTTTTTTTTCCCTCCCGAAAATCGGGACGGGATCGGGACGGGATTGTCCTTCCTTCAGTAAATGGGAAATAGTTATTCGGGTTTTGAAACTTGATATGGATGACAATAATAATAACAAACAAAAACATTTTTATGTCTGTCACTAGTCGAAAGCATGAAGGCCATCATCTGTTGTTTATTGGTTTCGCCGGTCGATCGCTAACGCTATGACGAAAACACTTTGTTGTTGATGTAATATTGGGAGGTAGAAGGAAAATAAATAGTCCAGAGTATTTCTCAACGATTTATTGTAGTTTTCAGTTGCCAGGATTAATAATCCCAGC
This sequence comes from Thereuonema tuberculata, assembly GCA_023159025.1. NCBI lineage: Eukaryota > Metazoa > Arthropoda > Chilopoda > Scutigeromorpha > Scutigeridae > Thereuonema > Thereuonema tuberculata. The sequence continues at coordinate 98,291,016 of JAFIDM010000001.1, forward strand.
ATTATTAAGCCTTTTACTGAATTTAAATAAATCGTGAACTCCCGAAGTAAAGCAAATCCCGCCCGATAAACGGGATTATAATTTTCCCGAAAATTTCCCGAAATATCAGGTCCCGTCCATCCCTACTAGATATGCTAAGATATATTTTCCAACTGTCCTAATCATAGTAGATGCAGACATACAAAAGAAGGGAGAAAGGAAGGTTGGTAAGACTGCTCATAGATGAAGTTATCTGAAGATGATTTGAAGGAGATACAAAAGAAGCTTCAATGTCAGTTGAGATCAGCAACGAAGAAACTATTAAGAAAATCAGAACTCTGAAGAACATGAAGATATTATCATCATTAATAATCTTGTAATTAATTTTTAACATCTATCTATTTTATATTAAAAAAACTGAAAAGATCAATTAATCTACATGTAAGTTTAATTCAGGTTTATAAAAAATGCTTGAAAGTATAAACTATATTTATAAATTGTATTATTAAGTACAGAAGTACATCTAGAATCAATACTAACATAAAATAATACTAATACATAATATAAATCTGCCAATATTCTTTAACACAAAGCAGTGAACACTTAGTACTAAAATGAAATTGATATTTACACTTATCTTAATTAAATAATCATTTGTTTAATGATTGGAATAGTCAATAACGCTGACTTTTGAGTTGTTCCTTGCGATTCCTGTCGTAACTAGTTTAATTGTTTCTGGCTTCTGATATTGAAAGTTGAGGGAGGGGATGTAAATAGAAATAGTTTGTTGATTGCTGTTGCCTTGGTTAATGAGTTTCCAATACTAATCTAAAAACTACTCTAGAATGTCAGGGTAATCAAGAAAACTGGATTCTGTATCATTTGTAGATTCATTATTAGATCAATTCAGATGTCTCAGTAGATCTTCAGAATTTATTAAAATTGCAATTTTGGGAAGACCAACTTTCTTATCTTTTACCTCAAAATGATTTGTTTGTATGTTTGTTTTTGTGTTTTTTAAGTCTATTTTATACTTTAAACAGCAGTTTTTCTAAGTGCATTCACTCAAATTGTCAGACAAAGTATTTAATGTATCCTTCCATCACTACATGAGATCAGCTAAAATCATTGAAATCATAACCTCAGCCAATAAAAACAGATAATTTCGCTTAAATGTTTCAGCTAAGAAGTAAATGGTTGATTCACCTCCCAGACTTTATAGTATCTGAATTCAGAAAACATGTGCAAACATTATCATAGCTGATTCTATATTATATCTTTTCATCTTATAAGAATATTTCTTTATTGTCTGGATTCTCAACTGCTGCCTAAAATTAACAATACTTACACAGGAAGACTCCTACCTTTCTTCCGGGGAGAAATTTTCATCAGTGATTTCATCAGCCTGTCCAACTGCATGCAATCCCTTAGGACAAGCCGCTATGTTGATTTTACCAATGGGTGAATTAACAGTGACGACCAGGACTTCTCCATGGGCACAAATATCATTTTTCAATTTTTTCATGGTTCCTGCAAACTGAAATGATTGCAATGAACAGAACTGAATAAATTATAATGAACCTTCTTATTTAACTCATTGAAAACTTCATTCGACTTACTCAACTTGAAGCAAAAATTATCATTTCAATTCAATGTCTAAGTAGTAAGTTATTTTCTAATATCAGAAAAACAAATTCTAGAAAATTATTAATAACCTAATTGTAATTTTTCGAGTTAAATGGCAAAAAAACCAAAAACAAAAAAAACAAAAGTACTGATAACAGCCTTCAGTTCAACTATAATTACTACAAATAAAACACAAAGGATTAGTAGAAATTGAAAAATTTTCTTTATATGAAGAATTACACTATTATTACTAGGATGACTAATTCCATTTCTATGAACCAATTTACTTTTTTTGTGTGCACGTTATAAATTCATTTCAAAATCACACCAAAGAGAATTATGAAAGGCAAATATAAATTCTAAAAGTCAGTAATCTGCAAATAGTTTTCTATTCATATACATATTTGTTGAAATAAATTTCCACTTTTAATTTACCAGATTTGTCAATAAAAAGGAGCTAGCTTTCGCAATGAAATTTTTGTTTGGTTTTAAAGTTAAAATTGAAGAGTTTCAGCTGCTTGAACATTCTGAAATATAGGAATTATGTAATGTAATTTTACAAGATAGTAAATAGAAAATTGTAACGACCAAAGGTTCGCCACATCTATCTCCTTTCCTACCCTTTATTTACATCACTTTTTGTAAGAAAAATTATTAGAAATATTTTTCTTACTTCTTCATTTTTCCCAAACATTGGTCTAAACCAGTGGTCTCCAACCTTTTTATCGCCGCGGACCGGTCAACGTTTGATAATTTTTACCGTGGCCCTGGGGGGAAAGCATTGATTGTTTATATTTAATAATTATAATTTAATTATATTTAAACATGCCTTCAAAATGAAATACAGTTACACTAAAAAATGAATATAAAGCGATTTAACATTTTAACTCACCAGAACGCTAAATCAATAAGAACCCTGAGCTGGGGCGGTCCGGTACGAAATGATCTACGGACCAGTACCGGGGTTGGGGATCACTGGTCTAAACAATTCCTTTGTTTTCTTGAACAGATATCTTTCAGATGCTTTGTGATGCTCCCTCTAACCTTCTTCTTTTATGGCACCCATTTCTTCAGGACTTTCGCTTCCCATTTTGGGTTTATTACTTTTCAGCTTTCCCTTTCTTCCTTCTGTCTTTCAGCTTGTCAACAGATGTACTCGTAGACAGGCAGGTGTCTACTGCACCCAAACCACTGCTCTCCTTAGTGATGTCGCATTGGGGGGGGGGGCACAGTGCAAAGAGGAGAAAAGAAGACAGAGTGGATCAGGAATTCGACAAGTAGGGCAGCCAGCTCCACAGTTGTCCTTCGAGAGCCCACTCCATTGGAAAAGGGACAGCTACAGTATCGATAATCATAGTGTTGGGTGACTTGTCTCTACCAGAGAACTACCTGAAGTTAGCTTGGTATGCAGGGCTCAGCTTGGTTCCCTCCATGGATTTGTCTCTTCAAGTCCTCAGCATTGCTACATACACAACCCTGGAAACTCACCTGACTGCAATTGGATCCAATGACAGTGAGCAGTGTGAATAGCTCATGCAGAGTTGAGTTCTGATAGTGGTGACTCTGAGATCCGAGTGTCGTTGGGTCACATCTGGAGAACCTTACTTCCTAATGGTCAGTGCAACGCTTCTCGCCTTCCAGGCTGTGCAGCCTAGACATTGACAGGTTTCTCTCCCTCCCCTCGGGAACATCCATGGACTGCAAGCTATTCCGGCAGACACTTAAAACATCATTACATTAATTGTCTAGCAATGTGTTAATTAGTGATAATTATAAGGATCCTAGTCGGACAAGAACCCTGGGGTAAGATATAATTTGTATTGCTAATATTACTCCAATATTAAATTTTCTCTTGTCATTTAACCAGTCTTTATCATTTTTTCTTTGTCATTAAACTTTTAATTGTGCATTTTCTATTTTGTCTTATTGAGTTTTGTTGAGAGGGAAAGAGAGCAGCACTTTGGGGAACGGGTTCGCCTTAGGTAATTGGGGCCCTTCCTATCTCCATCGCTTCTCCTACTCTCACATTCTGCTTGGTCACGCCCCCTCCTTTTCTATCACCCTTTTGCTGCAACTAGACTGCTTTGCAACATACTTTTCTCCCCGCTACTTTGTTCACAAACAGGCCCTTTCCTCATAAAAACAATATCATCTGCTTCCTTAAACCTTCATTTTCTTATTTCTTGTCTCCTTAAATTAGGTAAATTTGGGCCCAGCGCCTCGTTGACATCCTTTAAGTCTTCCACTGCCATTAATTCTCCTTCACCTCACCTCACACTTGAATGTAGGCCTAAACCACGGAAAAGTGTTACAAAATACACTTATTTGGTAAATATGAAATAAAAACCATAAAAAAAAGGGATAAGATACCGACAGTTTTGGAATACTAGGTATAGTCCATCCTCAGGGATAGCACGAACATTTAGGATGACACAAGGTGAAGAGACATAGTGAAGGGGTGGGGCTTTAGCAATAGCGAAGGGCATTTTGCCTGCTGGTGATGGGATTAAGCCAGTGTCCAATATTATTTTAATGTATGACAGTGTACAAGCATGCATGGTCTTTGGTGTTGAAGGAGTGTTTTGATGCCTGTGGATAGATGATGGCAGATTTGTCCCATGTATCCAGAGGGATCCAATATACAGTGATGGTGGGATCGTTATGCTGTGTGATGTTTGTATTGTGTAAGTTTTGGGATTTGAAGTCTGAGGCTAGTTTGTGTGGGGCAAGAAATTGTTTAATAAAATGTTAAAGGGGTGGATAATAGGGAAAGGGGATGTATTTGAAAGAGGATTTGGGATCTATGGCTTTGGTGTTGTTTTTTTTTTTAATTTGTGTTGTAGGTGGTTGAAGTGGTTGTGGAGTTTCAGTATATGGTATATAATGGTGAGTTTGGTGTGTACATTTCTGTTATGGAGCATGTCATTAATGGAAGTCCTGCAAGTAAGGAAGTTAATAACGTTGATTTTGTTTGAGTGGGGTGTATTTGAGTTGTAAAATATGTATCTGTTCGAGCATGTAGATTTCCAGTATACAGTGGTGTTTATGATATTTTTGTAAGTAATGGAGATATCCAAATAGTTTGTGAATTTTTGGAAGGGCTGTTTTAATTCAAATTGTAATTGGGGATCCACAGAGTTAACATATTCTTGTATGTGTATAATGTGATGTTTGATTGTGAGGATGATGACATTGACATAGTGTATTTGCCATATAATTTAATGTGTGGGCAGTGAATAAAAGGCATCTGTTTTTCAATGTAATGCGAGGTCAGCAATGGGTCCTGATATGACGAGGGCCTCGAATGGTGTGTATTTGGAGTATGTTTTATTGTTGTGGGATCACATTATCTATTGTAAATGGTGTGGATGAGGAAATTTTGTTTAGTGGTTATGTTGAATTGGCAAAAGAGCGTGTCAACATTCAAGAAATTGTAAAGTGCTTGTTTAATGGTGTGGTATGTAAGCAATATGAATAATAATGTGGCATCAAAGGAGTAAAAAATCTCCATTATTAATTTTGATGGTTCTAATTTGGTGAATGAATTGTGTTGTGTTTTTGTAGATGTAATCAATTTTGTTTGTGTATGTTTTAAGGATGGTGAATAGGGTATTTGAAATGTCAGAAATGGGGGAGTTTCTGATGTTGATGATAGGTCTGGCTTTTAAGATATTGTTCTGTTGGGTTTAGGGGATTTAGACAGGAAAGTGTTAGTGGGGAAAATGTTGTTTTGTTTTTTTTCTTTTTTTTTAAGGGTGGGGGGTGGATTAGTTTTTTAGCGTAATCATTAGAAATGCCTATGTTGGAATTAGCCCAACCAATGGCAAAGGCTATTAGTTTTTTGTATTTTTTCTATGGTGATGTTGTCATGTGAGTAGCAGAGTTGTTCTCAGTAGATTTAGGCTATTTTTTCATAATTGTTTTTGTGCATGAAAACAATAGCTTCCTCTGCCAGAGTGGATAATGTGTAGGTTTTTAATGTTTTTGAATTCTTTAAGGTGGGCTTTTGTGTAGGATTGAGTCTGGGGCTGGATGGCAGCTGCATTTGATAATACTGAGGCATCTCTGTTTATGAAAGTATTAATGTAGGGGTGGTTTTGTCACTGCATTGGGGTTGATCTTGATGGGATGGAATTTGTTCATAAGTCTACCAAATTTATTGGCAAAGTGGTGGGTTTGAGAGGTTTTAGTGTTAATGAAACTTTGATAACCAATGTAGGGTAAAAATAATGGAGTTGGATGTAGTAGTCTTAGAGAAATTTGGATTGTTGTTTAATTTTGGCAATGGTATGTAATTTTACTTTTACATTGGAAGTTTCTAGTTTGTTAATATTTAATATTATTTTGCTTAATAAAATTTACATTTCTCTTAAGAATTGCTTAATTGATAATTGTTGAAATAAGTCTTCATAAAAATATTTTCAGTAGCAAATGTAAATTTGTCCTTCATAGAAATTTTATAAAGGTTTACTGAGTGAACAAAAGTTGAAACAAAGGGCGACTGGTATCATAGGCTGCATTAAATGTAGGATTTAAACATGTTTAATATAGTTAGCAAGGAGGCAGAATACAATAATTTCTTTTTTTACAAATTATTAATTCCCATTAATTTGATTTGGATTTAATTCAACATATCCATAAAATAACTTGCAATTCATGAATTGTGGTTGTGATTTCAAACTGTTTGTAGCAATCTTCTTTCTACTGTAATTTTGAAAAAAGCTTTAAAACTCTCTTAAAAGCAAATCTTTACCAAATGCTATTAACACCACAAAACTGCGAACTCTCAATCTAAGCATGTAACCATGATTTCTTAAAATCCTAAAAGTGTATATATATATATATATGTATGTATGTGTGTAAAATAGTTTGAAATTGCCTTTCAAAAGTCTTTGAAGTGATGTCATACGTTGAAAGTACCGTCCTCAGATATTTAAGATTTTTCAACTGATTAGGAAAAAAAAGTACCTTAGTCAAAATTAGAATTTTCATTTTTTTATTTAATGATATTCCAAGATAATGCTATTCTGATATTATGTTTCATCATCTAGAGTAATCAAGACAACAACTGACTTGAAGTCCCATTAAATAATAGTAGTAATATTATAAAACTATCCCTATTGTAATTGGGGCTTTTGGTACCATTCTCAAAGCCCTTAAGAAATATGTGGATAGAATTGGCGTTGACAGATTAACAGTTAAACCGTTACAATTCGCTGCAGTTTTAGGAATATTGCAAATTATAAGAATATATCTCATTAGTTCCTAGATTCTTGGGCTTTGACCTGAATTGATGCAAGTTTAAAATACAATCAGTCCTCACATCTAATCAACTATAAAAAGATTTTTATAATAATGATGACAATAATAATAAAAACAGATTCAGAGTTTGTACTTCTGCATTATTTTTTATATTATATTCATGAGTTTTTCCTTTTTTTATTTCATCATTGTCTATTAATTTAAATGTGTTAATTCAGAGAGCTTACTTGGAAGCCTTAAAATTTCTTATACAGTGGTATCTTGGTTAACGACGGTAATCCGTACCAGGATTATCGTCGTTAACTAAAACTGTCATTATCCAAGGCATGATTTTAAATGTCATAAAAATATGGTACATATCATTTATTCATTTATATTTGCTACAAAAATTTATCATTAATAAAATGAATAGTTCATGAATACAGTTTTTAAATGTTAATCTTCACCAGAAGTAAAAATTGTGTGTAAAGAAAATATAAATGACATAGGTATGAATATTTTGCAAAATTTAAATGCAATTTTCTCGAAAACTATTGATCGCCACCAATCGACGAGGCGTCATAAACCAAAGCCTGCGTTGCTACCCAAGACATTTTTTGCTTACAGCAACTCGTTGTTAACCAAGGTACCACTGTATTATAAAAAATAAATTATTCATATTTTGAAAGTAGAACTTTCAATTATATTTTATTTTTTATGAAAATCCTTGTTATGTACTATTTATTACTTAATGCTAACCTTCAAAAATTATTTCTCATATAACTTTATTCTATCATTTATTTTCATTTTTTTTTAAAAAATTCTAAATTGATATCGAAAGTTTAATTTTTTTGAGAACAGGTTGCACCATTAATGAATTTACTTGAATTTTCTATATAACATTCTTTTTTAGCTTTCTAAAGTTCTCTTTTATTTAACAGGTGTTTGTTTTATTAATATAAAAAAAAAATATGAAAGTTGTCAATATGTGTAAATGTTTCGCAGCATCCTTAAACATGTTAAGACATGTTTGCACATGCATTGAAACAATTGCATGGCTAAAAATGCATTAAAAGATCCTTATTATTATTATCATATTATTTATTTTTACTTAAACTTAAGATATGGCTAAATATTAAAACTTGATTTGACAAAATAACATACAAGTAGTTCATGGGTAAATTTTTGTCAAAGACTCAGATTCGACTGCCTTCTTTTATTTGCTGTCTACTTGTCATCCGTCTTATTCTTCATTACCTACATTCCCCATTCGAAATAAATCCATTCAATGTGATTTTCGAAGAATCAGCTAATGATTAAACTCAGAAATTAATCCGAATACTCACCTGCTATAATTGAAAACAAGCGCTTCGAAACCGCGAAAACCTGAAGCCTCGATTTCAAGATATGACGTAATTTCAATGCACTTCCTGCCTTAATCCAATTGACTCCGGAAAACCGATAATTTTTGATCTATTACTGATTTCTTAAGAAAAAAAAAAAGGCGTTAAATACACAACACCTGTAAAATGAACTAAGTAATTTATTTGTTTAATAAAAATCACAAATGAAACTGAAATCTTAGGACGACTTTACTACTTCCGGAGTTTGCAATCGATGGTATACAATCAAAACATTGAGCATCCATCTATTGGTTCTTGTTTGAATATATCGCTAATATGTTTTGAAATTTACTATATTCTTTCTTTCTTTCCTTTTCTTATTACTAGATAACAGTGTGCAGGATTCTTGACAGTCTTCCAAAGTATTAGTTTAAAGTTCAGATAATAGAAAACATAACTAAACACAAATATCAGAAACATTTTTTCTTATGAATCATTTCACACTTATTCTAAAATTTACTTCAAAACAACGATTAAAGGAAATTTTTCTTCTTCCTTTTATCGAAACTAAATTTTGAAAAAACTATGCAACAGTGATGTATTTTACTTTTTTAAAGATGTAAACTTCCATTGAAATAAAAGAAGAAAAAAAAGTGTTTTATTTTAAAAGTAAAAGATTACTACAGAAAAGTCAAC
>JAFIDM010000001.1:98304900-98315756 GCA_023159025.1 Thereuonema tuberculata
TGATTTCTTTTGCAAATAAAAATAATTATTATTATTATCAATTTAATAAAATATTAAAACGAATTTATAAAGCTTTTGTTGATGTTCACTGGTCTTTTCAACATCAACAAATACTTTAGTAAGAAATTTAATGTTACTTTGAACAAAAAGATTTATTTCTTTATTGTTTCTTTCGTGGATGTTGTTGTCAATAAACTGAAAAGCTTAGTTAATTACAGTAACACCTAACGGGAATTATGGATCTATCAATTACTAAAAGTAAAACTTATTCTACATCAATAAGATATTTTAACAAAAAAAAACAACAAAAAATCGGTAGAATTTTGATTTTTTTTAAAGTAAGGTTTTCTAGAAATGATAACAACTCAGATCGAAACCTGAAATTTTCCCGAGGTTTGTCTATTATTGTCTGTTTTTTTTCCTTTTTGGCTTACATTTTGTGATGTTTTATATTCTAATATATAATAATCTTTATGTCTTTATTACGTATGTCTTTATTAATAGCTTTACAGTGGTACTGGTAGCTAAGTGGTAATGTAATACACTGCGGGCTGAAGAATCCGGGTTCAATCCTCGGCATAGTTTGGAGATTTTTTCACGCTAAGTTGTAAGTACCAGAGATACAGGTCGGCGAGTACCTAACAGCGGATTACCTAACAGCTCCAGATAGTAGTGAATTAAATGTGTATTAAAAAATAAATTAATAAATTCATTTAATGAAGAAGTTTATCATTATTAAAAAAACTCAAAAAAACAAAAACAAAAAAAAATATTTGGCGTTTCATGAGTTACATTTTTTTACAGCTATATATATATATATATAAGCTATATTGTGATCTTGTGCAATAACCTACAGTAATTTTTCATGAGCTCAAAAAATAAGGTAGATTTATTTAAAATAACATATTATTTATTATAATTCAATTAGAACAAATTCAGTGTAATTTCGTTCTAGGTAATTCTTCTTTATATTTATAGTGGTTTTATGGTATTCCGAGTTAACTGAATTTTCTTTTCGGGAGATCTGGTCCTCTCAAATGCTGATAAATGAATTTCTACTTTCGGCTGTTTTAAATTTTAAGATGATGTATTAATTTTAGTTAATGTCGAAATCTAAAAGGAGATTAAATCTTATTTAGAAGTATTAAGATCTTCCAAAAACTGCCTTTGTACTAAACTTACAAATATTTAAAGCCTTTTTATTTTGTAAAGGAGGGTCAGCCAGTGATCGGAAATGTTTACTGCATTTTTGAAGGAAAACCCAACTTTTTTATGGGATTTACTTGTATTCTTTGGTCATAAAATGACGCTGTAGTTAGCATAGAAAAATTTCTTTTATTACTGAATAGGTTGTTCTACTTCACTTGGCTTTAATTTATATTTCAAAGTTCACTTCTTAGCCATAAACATCAAAGACTAGCGATACTGTTTATTAAAAGTCAAAATCGATAATAATACTTCTACGAAATCTCTCAAGTTTCAGGTGAATTCATTTAAGCTAAATCTAAATGTCATTGACAACTAAATTAATTTCAAAGGTAAGATATCTTAATTAATTCTTACCAGTGAGTAATCAATGCACTTTCGACCTTATAGAAGGTCATTACTTTCGAATCTTTTTTTTACCTCGCGAATGTCTGAATAGAGATTTGAAAATTCAGAAAACTTTTTTTGAAAATTCGAAAAAATTCGATTTCACCTTTCGAATAATTATTAGAAAATTTTTCTTTTTTGTCAAAGACTGTATTAAGAATGAAAAATGTAGCCTACTAAAAAGTTATAAAAGGTAATCTTAAATTTCAAATAAGGATTGAAATAAATATATATTGTGTTTAACATAATCAACAATATCTGATGTAATGAGGTTATAAGGTTCATTAGCAAGGACAGTCATGAAATCGTATTTCATGAAAAACAGCAAAAGGCAAGAATAACTTATTGTTAACAATATAAAGGAAACAAACTAAATAGTATTGTCTCAATGCCTTTATATACTTTTTACATACATTAGAACATCGTACCTATTAATATCTTCTTTACTATTCATAAACAACAATATTTCGTTTCGTTTTAATAAGAAACTTCTTCAGGTTGAGGAGAAAAATAGTATTTCCTTATTATTATTATTATTGTATTATGGAAGATTCATTAGCTTTCTTTCAGGAAAACTGTAATAATTATAAATAACTGCAAAACACACATTTGAGAGATATTTTCCCGTCACCATTCTTAACTTCAAAAGACTTAAGCCTAAACTAAATGAACTGAGGTCGTAGATTTATCGAACGGCTTCGTTGTTTCTTCAATGATAACTTCCAATAGACTGTTGTTACAAGCACCTGATTAAGAATTTTGATACATATATTCCAACCAAATAATAACAAGAAAGCGGTTCCCGTGAGCATTAAAAATTACAAATTCACAACAACAAAACCGCAACAAATGGCATTAGCTCGAATTTCTCGGGGATCAAAAACATATTCGTTTAACGTAAGATTAACATACGCAAAAAATAAAAAATAAAACGAAGATAAAAAATCTAATAAGTTTTCTAAAACCCAATCTCCAGCAACATCCGCTCTTAAAAAGAGAATAACAACAATGGATTCACACATGACGTCATACAAATCAACAACCAATGCCAAGCAGTTGTTGATTATTCCGAATTTGTTCTAAGCAATAATGCAAAGAAAAAAAATCCATTAGATGAGAAGTGGAGCGATTAATAATAATCTATTAATACTATACACAGTGAAATATAGTATTAATCAGAGTCCTGCACTAGCTGATTAGCTCTGGCTGAGGAGAGCCTAATAAGCTCGAAACGGCTGTCCCAGAGTATCAGCTCGACTCAAAAAGGCATTCTTATGTAAAATAGTAAGAAATGTATTTAAGTTCAAAAATAGTTGACAGCATGCAAGTCTTTCAAAAATAGGATTCTAGCAGCGGGCGTTTCATCGATTTTATGTACAGTCATTTGCAAAAGTTTAAGACCACCTATTGTTATTATGAGACTTCTGCCGATTGCCTAGTGTTCTTAGCTTATTGCGCAACTTGCTGTCGATGTTGCATCATCTCACAGTAACAGATGTTTATAGACTTGGGAAAAGTGTACAAGCCTCAGTTTAATTTCGGTTTTCATTCTGTGCGGTTCTGTGCGATCTCAATCCCGTTGAGAATTTGTGGACCATTTTAGAAGACAAGATTGCAGGAAAACAGCCATCAAATTCCCAAGCTTTGATTGCAGCAATAAAATACATGCGATGCAAAGAAATTTCAAATGACGGCTGCAAATCCCTAATCGACAGCATGTCAAATCGTAATCTGTGCGTTATCAAAAAACAAAGGTGGTCATACAAAATACTGATATCAGTCGTTTTTGGTTAGAAAGAAGATACGTATTTATCTGTGTCTGAGCTCAGAAATTAATTACTTGTATCTGTATACTGTTAATTTTCAATAAAATGACAGGTCTTAAACTTTTGACTATAGAACTGATTACACTGAAATTTAATAATTGATTAAGAAAGTCTAACTTCTGAAGTTTCAAAAATGAAACTCAATAATTGTATGAAAATTAGAAGTTCTTCCTTAAGTGTAACGTAATAATTGCTGTTCAATAACGAATAGAAAAAAATCATGGGAGAATACAACGTGCACAATTAAAATTGTGAAAAAAGAAATAAAGATATTGCACATTTCATTCACGCTTTGGGCTATCGTTAACGGGAATCTGGAACAGCTGTTTCGTCTTATTAGCCAGATTTACCCATATTGACGATCACCTTGAAGCCGTGAAGGACCCCATTGGTCCTTGTCTTGCTTTTTCCCTTTAGTAAATGCCCTTTATTGCTAGCATTCACTTACCGAGGTATTGATACTGTACTGGTTACAGTGATTTCTTATCGTTGTTTATGTGGAGGTCCACGTCCGGGAGCGGTACTGGAGCTGACCATAGCTGAAGGGGTGAATGAAATGTGCAATCTCTTTAATTATTTTTTTTTTTGACATAAAAATCACCTTTACTTTGAACCTTTATTAAACGAAATTACCATTAAGACATCAGAAAAACAAAATAATATTATGGCCAAATGGCAGGATTCAGTAGTATAGCTAAAAGAAGCTTACTGGAGTAACGAGACTTGGGAGACAATTTCGGGGCGCGCAAAAAGCTTAACTAAAGGCCTATCTCTTTAGGGTTTCTCCGTATGTGTCATTTCTCTATTATTCCAAAATCGTTTTAAAATAGAGAGTCGTGTTTTCTCGGAATAATAACGAAGTATTTCGATATCTTCGACATCAATAATAATAATATTAAGATATAATAATATTAAGATATAAAGATATATCTTTATGTGTGTGTGTGGTCGGTTCGCACCGAAGTGCGAGCTTCGTTGCCGAAGCATCCGTGCTCCAGGGAGCGCTAGTGTTCCCAAGACGGCGAACCCCTAGCAGACTCCCTAGAATTACAAGGGAAAGATACTGGGGTGGTTTCCCGTGGCCTTCCCCAGGACGCCATTAAGGAATGACGTCAGACCGAAGAGAAAGTGAAGAAGAGGCTACAACACAGGAAAGGAAATTTTTTGAAACATCCATGCTCGCTACCGGGATTTGAACCCGGGCGCTGGCACATTGATCTCACGACAGACCGACGCCTGAGACCGCTCGACCACACCAGCGCGGCTATATCTTTATAAAGATATATTAATTCTCAATTCTTAGAAACGGCTTTGATATTTTATCTAAAAATAATTAAAATTTCTTATTTGGAAAAAAAAAAAAATAGTTGCAACTTAAAATTAAAACATTCTTTTGAAAAAGTAGCCTAAATAAAAAAATATCTACATACACATGGAACCCATTTTACATTTCCTATTTAATGTAAGTTTGTTTCGTGCTTAAAAATTAAAATACACTGACGTATGTTAAAAAATAAAATATTGTAGTTGCACAATTCTGACGACTCTATTGCGGACGAACTTCATAAGCTTTTTATTACCTTTTAATTTGAGAAAGGGGTCTCGTTTAATAGTTGAGCCTCGAAACGTCATTTTTAGTAAGTCTTTTAACCTTTTAATTTTCAATATTGTGCTTTAAGGGTTGTTTAAAAATATTGTAGTATCGGTAATTTTGAGTTTTTCATAATAAGCTAAAAATACGTTGTAAATTTAACATTTCTTGATTTTATTTGCTTTTCTTTTTACATCAATAACATAAGGTTGATTGTAATTGTACAACAACAGAAAAACAAGATTGTGATATTTTTATTTGCAGGATTTCGATTGTTGGTTTTCGTGTCCTAGATTGTATATATTCAGCACTTTTTCTTCACACCCTTTCTCTGCCAAACAGTTTAAGTTTTTGTTATTGACGAAATTGATCATTTTCGAGATGAGAACCAATTTAGTCATGTTGTCTTCTTTGTTTGCCGAGAATAAACCAGGCAATGAATTTCCATTTTCATTTGGTATCCAAGCTGCAGTGGTTGTTTCGTTCTGCTCAATGCTCCGCCTAGAGGTGGTTCCTTCAGTCGTGACGTCATCAGAAGTTGATGAACTCCCGGGATATCTTCCATTGTTGGTCCATTGTCGAAAGTATGGAGTTGAATGAGTCTGGTAGGCAAACGTCGAAGGATAGGACCACAAATATGGAAGTAAACTATCCCCAGAAATACACAGAGGAGATGCAAGAATGAGCAGAAAAATTGCCTTCATCTTTGGTAACACCCTGCCATTTGTAAATAAAAAAATAAATAAATAAATAAATAACTAACACAAATGAAACAATGTACAAATGGAATTCAAGTCCTTAATTTCTATATAATGTTTTATTAACTTATTGCTTTTAAACGACTATAGTTAAGTATCATAAGCTTTTCTATATGAATGATTGATACAAGATAAGTCATCCTAAGTATCTTATTTAATAATAAGATAATTTGATGGCAGGAAACCGTTGATCTTATTATGGAGAAATAACCATGAAAAAAAAAGAAAGTAAGCGAATTCGGGGAAAATCTGTTAAAATGTTCAAATGTAGAAAATGCCTAACAATACTGAGCCTGTAAGAATTATTATTATAATTAGACAACACAATTGTAAAATAAACTCGCCTGTTTTCTGAGGAATTCAAATTTTTTTGACTGATTTAAGCTTTACTTCTTGTTTCTCAACTGTCTCAAAAATTTCGATTAATGTAAGAATGAATAGAATCTGATTGAGGGATTTGCAATGAACAAAATGGTAAAGGAAGAGAGAAGAGAAATGGAACATTCAAGTGTTTAATTAAAATGAATAAAAAATGAAAATGAATAAAAGATAGTTTTATAACTTTTGTTACATTATGAGATTTTCCAAGGGAAAGTAAAAATACAAAATACTTAATTGTTGAACTACAAATAGAAAACATAAAACTTACGTGACTCAAAAGCAAAACTTACACAAACTATACTAACAAACTTATTATCTATTTTTCCAAGTAATCAGTGAGGCGATTGTTGTATTTCTTGTCAGTTTAGAATCAGTCTCTCTATGCACTTTTTACAGACGTTTCCATCTAAATCGGGAAAAATCATTCACATCATCCACTTTGTTTTAGATTGTTTTGTTGTTATAACAGGCGAATTATGATGTAAATAATCAGGAAAATTCCTTCTTTGCAATGGAGACTTAAGACAAACAGATGCTTGAACGAAGAGACTGGTTTCATAATAGTAAGAGAGAATTAATGATTGTTATTAAAAGGAATGAAAGAAGAACGAAAATAGAAAAAAATAATTTGTTTGATACTAATTACAACATCAGGATTAAATATAATTCTTAAAATGTAATTAGAAAGTAACTACACCTTCTCTCGTTTCAATAAGAGTCATTACTTATCACAGGCAACTTAGAAGTTCAGTGAATACAACTAAGTTTTGCTACATGCCAATCAGAATCTAACATTATGGATTTAAAATATTTAATGATCTATTTGTGATCTTTTCAGTAATCTTATATTACTACAAATACTAAAATATTAAAGAAATCTATGTAATTTACATTTCTTTTTGTTTATGAAAGGTTAGCTTTTATAATGATAAATAGTTTGTTATCATAATTATTAAGTAGTTTCTTATATAACACAGGTTCAATTTTAATTATCAAAGTTACTTTAAGGGTCATTCCATATCAAATCATCCAGAAATTTTAGGAAATGTCACCCACCCTCACAGAAAACTTTGAAATTTTGTATAACTGAAGTTTACCAAGATATATGAACATTTCCAAAATTTAAATGTTGCAGGTTAAGTAATTTTTCAGTAATGGTCTCAAGAAGTTATATGGATCCAGGAACTCAGGTGTTCCATGGACGAGCTCCTTGATAATTTAAAAATGCAATAGTTTCTACAGTTTTTGCAGTAGAACCTTGATTTTTTTTTTAATTAAAGAGGAATGTTTATATTTTTATGTTAATGCTTCTTTTTTTGAGTAATCATAAGTTTTTTTTTAGAAAAAAAATGTAAATAATTTTTTTCAAATAAATTCATTGTATTTTTTTTAAGGTATTGCTCCATCATAGATTCCTTTGAAAATTTTACAATATTATTATAAATCTTTCTTTATGTCACACAAAAAAAAATCAGTTTGTAGAAATGATGGGAAGTGTAGAAAAATACACTATATTAAAAAAAAAATATTAAATTGATAATTTCTGACTATCATGTCACCTGTAAAATGAGCACCATAAAAAATACATATGAACAGAAGCGTCTTGTTTTAAGTAATTTAGCTGAAATGTATTCTCTCTATAAAAAAAAGTATCCTGAAGACAAAGTAGGATTTTCAAAATTTGAATCTCTTCGACCAAAACAGTGTATACTCGTAGGATCATCAGGAACACCTATCGTATGTGTCAACACCTACAGTCAAAATGTTAATTGCTTCTAAATTCTATTCTATTAAAGTAACATACCATGATCTAATGAAAACAGTAACATGATATAAATAACCGAGCCTGTATGCTCCTTCTGTGCAAAAAATGCCCCCCCCCCCCTTCCCAGTTCTTTACTTCAAACACACTTAAAAAATGAAATAGAAGACTATGATCCTGATGTGATGGTTGAGTACAGTCAATGGGTATCAACTGATAGAATGACTTTAAATGTTCAAATCACCACTCTATCAGAATTCTGCGTCACACTAATTAAGAAAATTGAAACACTTACTCCACACTCTTTTATTGCTCAATCACAGTCTGATTATCTGAAAATGAAGAAAGAAACACTTGATGAAGGATCAGTGTTAATTTTAATGGATTTCAGTGAAAATCTCCATTTTGTTGTTCAAGATGAAGTACAGGGGTACCAAAAAGATCAACAGTTGCAAGCAAAAAATTTTTGTATCATTTCTGATGATCTAGAACATGATGTGGCCCTTGTGTATCAGACTCAGAAGACTGTATTGAATTTCTTGAAGTTTGAATTTCCTGAAATTCCACTTGCTTATGCTGAATATTTCACTGACGGATGTGCTGCACAATATAAAAATTTAAGAATTTCAGAAATATCTGCTACCATGAACACGATTTCAATAAAAAGTGCAGCTGGTCTTTTTTTTGCAACCAGCCATGGCAAATCTCCCTGCGATGGTATTGGTGGCACTGTCAAAAGACTTGTCACAAAAACAAGTTTGCAAAGACTATATAAAGATCAAATACTTACTGCATCGCAGGTATTTGAATTCTGTCTGGAAAACCTACAAGGCATTTCAGTTCTCTGTTTCAAAAGATGAAATGGTTCAAGTCAGAAATTTTCTTTCCCACGCTTTGAAAGTGCAAAAACTGTTCCTGGAACACGATCTATGCATCACATTATACCACTATCACCAACCAAGATTGGAGCAAAAAGGCTAAGCTATGATACTGATTTTAGTATCTGAAACGAATTGAACTCAAGAAAAAAGAAAGAACAGGATTACTAACCTTTTTTCTTGTAGTTTAAAATTGTGTTTTCGTTAATCAAATTTATCTGTTTTTTTTAGGGAAAACGTATGAGGAAAATAAGCCTTCATGGTCTTTACAATAATAGGTATGAGTGCAACGGAGAGCTTGCGCGGGCAACAATGAAGCCGAGATGTTAAGCGCAAGCCGTTGGGATCAATTGTTAGTGTTTCTTGGAAGAGAAAAAAATTAATTATCAAAAGGAGCTTCTTGCGGAAGCGGCAAAATATTTTTTCTCTGACATGGGAGAAAGAATTTAAAATATATCTATGGCGAAATAGATATATGTGTGAGAGTCAATGCCAGACAGTGAAATTCCCAGATGAGTTTAATGGAAAACTCAATTTATATTTTTTTTTTTGATTCCGGAGAAATCGGAAAAAAGAATCTGTGCAACGAAGAATGAAGAATAAGCCTTATCTACGCACAACGTGAATTGAATTACGACTATTATCGAACAGTTCTTTGCATTTGATGAACATCGATTTATTCTCTCTTAAGGATAAGTTGTAAGTACAAATCATTTACTTATTATTGAATTTACGCGTGAGAATGTTAAACAGTTGAAGATGACGAAGGATTTTCGCATTGAAGAATCGTTATTCGAAAATGGCGGCGACTCGAATCTACATGACCGATAGGAATTATATGGATTAAGTTAAGGCGAAGAACTTTAAATCTAGTCTAATGATCCAGAGAATTATTTATGCGGGATAAAGAAGTTATTTTCTTTATTTAAGTCTATAAAGTGAATTGTGAATATTTTCGCATAAGGTGTTAAACCTAATTTAGTATAAGGTGTTAAAATCCAGATAATCGTAGAATAGTACTATCAGGATAATCAATCGCTGAATTAGAATTAAAGGCAGATCAACTTTAATCGAATCATAGATGTTACTGATTTGTTAAGAGAACTCTATTTTATCTTTTAAAATAAATGATGCTTTCAAGTGAACTTTGAACATTTAAGAGAATCGATATAGAAGACTAACATCGATTGAATAGTGAATTGATTTAATGATTAAAGTTAACTATTGTGTTACTGCTTAATGTTAATAGAAAGAATCTTAGAAAGATGGCGGAGACTTATTATGAACATTGCCAAAGATAAGTTAAATGCAACTATATATTTTGTCTTTCTTGGTTTTCTTCTAGATCTTCCATATGAACTTAAGAAGAGGGAATGAGTTACTATTAATCACATCATCGTATTCTAGGATAGGACTTTTGAGAATCTCGAAGATAGCCTGCAACTATAGTACCTAGAAGATAAATATTCAAGAGAAGTGTTCCCTACAAGTAGATGTTATTGACGGAAGATTTCTTATCTGTAAATTTTATTCTCGAGGAAGAGAATTAATTGTAACCCAACTAGACAACATGTTTCATTAAAAATAGATTTTGTTATGTTTTCTGGAAGTTAACTCTGCAAAACTTTTGTAATCAGTTTTAGCTTACACCAAAACCCGATTACAGCAAACATAAATATATACACATTGAAGAATTGCTACTTAACAGTAGATTTAGAATAATAATTATATTATTTCATTTCAGATTAAATTCTACCACTTCAGTATCATTCATGATTTCTCTGCACTTCCGCCACTGATGCCATTATGCTCTGTGCAGCCCAACTGCTATGTTGCATTTGTATATGACTCTTCTTGGTATCTGGGGATTGTTGAGAAAGTGAATGGTGTAGAAGGAGATGTTACAGTAAGGTTCATGCATCCTCATGGACCATCCCCGTCCTTCTATTGGCCTGATAATGATGTTTGTGATGTCCCATTCTCACATATTTTATGTGAAGTTGATATCACCATAGCAATAGGCCATACTTATTCTCTAAACAAAAAGTCTTCTAGATTGGTGGAAGA
>JAFIDM010000001.1:98336497-98352215 GCA_023159025.1 Thereuonema tuberculata
TCAAACTTTCTGCTATTATTACCAACAGAATGTATATAAAGCAATAAAAATTGGCAAAAGTTCATGAAATTAAGTATAATAGCAGTACAGAAAATCTCAGTTCTCAACTAGGTAGTGGGTGACATGGCCTGGATGACTTGACGTGGAATAACCCTTAATACAGAATAAATAATTTAATTTCAAATAAATCATTAACACTTCATACTAGTATTTCAAATCCTTTACTAATTCTTCATTTACAATAAAATATTTCGATTAGGCCCTTGCTTCATAAATTTAACTTATTTAAATTTTAAAAATCTTGCTTAAATAAACAAATTGAATAATCGCTTAAGTTTATTCCTTTATCTTTACTTATGCATTTAAAACTGTTAATAATCAATGCTCCGATTATAAATCTTTCTTTTTCATCTTTAATATTACATAAAATTTCGATGATTGGATCAGGATTATGTTGTTCATCAACACAATGGTCTGCCCAGTGTGACCCTTGTTGCCATTTTCGAAAGATCTAACATTTTCTCTTAATCGTTCTATCAATATCCTTTCAGTATTACCAACATTTACAGATCCACAACTCCTTCACTTAATTTATAAGCTGACTAATATAATATATTCTTCTCACTATGGTTTCTAATTTGATTCCGGATTGATCTCCTCCCTTTAACATGCACTAATCTTACATTATTTTTCTTATAAACGAATCTCACGAATAGAACAATGAAGTTTAACTTCATATTGGACCATTATAAATAGTTTTCTTTACTTTCTTTTAACTTTGCAGTTAAATTTTGAGCACTTTTTCTTTAAAAAAAAAGTTTTAAACTTTCAAAAAAAAAAAAAAAAAGCCATGGGATATTCATTTATTTGTAATTTCTTTTTCAGAACTCTTTTTAATAAATCTCAATGAAATTTAATGAATATCTGATAACTTTTGAGTTTAGATCGATGTGGAAGTTTACATCGATGTGGAAATTTTTTATCATTGGAAATCTTGTAATTAACTGAAATGATCTAATTGCTTTACTTCTGTCCTCAGTTCAGTAAAGAAGTTCTGACTATTTTTCTTTTTCGAAAAGTTGTACTGAATTTCGTTGGCTATTTTAAACAAGTGCCGCAACCGACAAGATAAAATACATCACAGAACTTCCTGGGAATGATAGTTCAGGTATAAACAATTCAACTTTCATAATACTTACCCATTCAGCTGCTTCTGGAAATTTCTCATTAATTTCAATATCAACCTTAAAAACATCTCCTTTAATTTCTAAAGAAAACGATATATTTTGTAATCTTGGTTTCTTGGAATCAGCAATTGTCAAAAGATAATCTAGATTGAAATTTAAATTTCGTTAAAACACAGCCCCAACTTACCTTTGATTTGAGATTGTTTCTTCTTGGTTCAGTTGACTAATGTATTTCAGATCGTATATTCTCTTTTTATAATAACTACAGTAACGTCGTATATTAGAACGTATATGATAAAGACAAAGCAAATTACTTGCTCCTGTATGCACAGATGCTAACACGGCTTCGCAAAAACCTCAAGCAAGTTTTTACCAGCTGTTGTTGATCTAGTCTTTTCTTAATCTTCTGTAAAGATTATTGAAAATTCTTAAGTACTAAAACTACACAAACATTGTCCTAGTGATATCGGATTTAAAAAGGCAATTCACAAAAACTTGAAGAAGCTCAGTAATCTTTATGAACTCAAAACTTCCTTTACATAATTAGAGAAAAGAAAGACGTTAATTTTTTTATAGTGTATTTGCAGTTATAATTAAAGATGCTTAAATACTTCAAAAGTTGCAACAATTAGTAAATCTTAAATTTTGAAATCAGGAGGATATTACCATTGTTTGATTACTTGAGATGTTTGAAAACACAAATTTTAAATTTCATAGGCTCACTCTGGAATCGCGAATTCATATTTGTTAGTAGAGGAGATCGAGGATTTCCTAAATGTATTTTTTCTAATTTTTGTTTATTTTTATTTGAGAAATAGCTACATGCCAGAGTGAGGCTATTTGAACTTCAAATAGTCCCAAATAAAACCCTACAATTATTTTTAAAATATAAGGAAAAAATTTATTTTTTGAACCTTGAACACTGTAACAAGCAGCTCCAGCACCTGGGTTGGGTGTCCCAGGCATTTTAAATCGAAAAAAAAAATATTAATTTGATACAAATTAGCTTTTTACCACAGAAAAAACTATATAAATAAAAAATTAAATATATTAAAATTTGAGTCCATTGTTCATTACTGACATCTCAAGACATCCACAAAAATTGAATATGTTTGAACGAATGGAAGCTTTGTTACATTTTAATATAAATTATCCTCAATTTCCTAAGATAGGAAATATGTAGTAAGTAATTTACACTCATGGACAAAAAAATTAGCGCACCAAGAAGGAGTCGTCAAAATGAAACGAAAATTTACATACGTAATGACTACTTTGATATAAGTAAATGATAAGAAAATCAAAGAAAAAGGATAATTTATTTCAGAGAAAAAGGCAAAAGAACGGAGGAGTTAATACTCCGTTGGACCCCCTCTAGCGCGAATGCACGATGCGATACGATCGGGCATTGAGTCATACAAGTTCTGTATGATGTCTTGAGACATTTCGTTCCATATTTGCTGTAACCTTGCCTCTAGTTCGTTCAAACTCGTGGGATGCCCAACTCGTCGTCCCAAATGATCCCAGATATGCTCGATTGGAGACAAATATGGGGATCGGGCAGGCCAAGGAAGGGTAGTAACAGTGCGGAGACAGTCTTGTGACACCCTTGCCGTATGAGGCCGAGCATTGTCTTGTTGAAAAATGGCTCCTGGGAGCCGTTGCATGAGTGTCAACACATGTGGTTGCAGGATGTCATGAACATACCGCTGGGCTGTCATGGTGCCACGGAACAATACTAGGGGTGACCGTTTATTGTAGGCAATGGCATCCCATACCATCACACCAGCTGTGGGAACGGTGTGTCGCTGTACAGCAAAGGCAGGATTGAAGGGTTCACCACGGGCTCTCCACACACGAACACGATTGTCATCACTGCCGAGATTGAAACTGGATTCGTCGCTAAAGGCGACCTGGTTCCTTTCCGCTGCAGTCCAGTTTCCTCGTGCGCGGCAAAACTCCAAACGGAGGCGTCGATGGGTGGGCGTCAAGGGCAGCACACGTAATGGGTGCCGCGATACCAACTGTCCTTAAGCCAGGCGCCTTCGTATGGTTCGAGAAGACACAGCGGCCCCTAGTGAAGGTGCTACCTGTGCCTGGATGGCGGCCGATGAAGCAGTTGGATGTTTGCGTGCATTTCTGACTAAGTGGCGGTCTTCTCGACGACTGGTCTGTCGAGGGCGTCCTGAGCCTGGTCTTCGTGTACATGACATCTCTCGGGTCCAATGGTCCCAACGCCTCCTCACAACACAATCAGAGCGGCCTAATTGACGAGCTACTCGCCTAGCTGACCACCCAGCTTCCATCATCCCGACGATTCTCCCTCTCTCAAACTGCGACAACTGCGTATACTGTCTTTGAACACGGCGTAATGGCATGTCTACCTCAGCTCTTCCTTTGTAAATGATTCAGCACACTCAAACAAGCTTTGGTTACCTGTTTTATACTCCACAGAGTAGGATGTTCAACGCCCTCTACCGGCTATACGTAATGCGCAATCACGCTGCATTTCTAATCATTTGCATATCTCCCCGACATGTATCTTCATTGCAAGTTTCGTTACGATCCCGCAATTATTTCTTGGTGCGCTAATTTTTTTGTCCATGAGTATATAACATAACATAACATAACATAGCATAACATAACATAACATGATACATGAATTAAAATAAAAATGCTAAACATGAACAATTAGTTATCAAAAGGAACTCTGATGTTAACATTTCCCCCTATTCCTTTCTTTAGATCCAGCTTCTGGGTATTTTTTTACATGTTTTTCTCTGTCCCTCGTTTGGAAATGGTCTTATGTATTCAGGAGATACTGCCAATCTCTTATTCAAACTACTGTTCTCTGGAACTGCTTCAGGATCTGGAGTCTTAGTGGAAATGTTTGCAGGTTGAAGAACAGCATTTTGCGAATTTGCTTCTTGGCATAAATATTCGGTATCTAATTGTGGAGGGAAAGAGAGCCTAACTATTCCGTTTTCCTTAGCAAAGTCTAGGTCATCAGTATTTAGATGTGAACCGTGTTTATCCAAAATTATTAAGCAAGGACTGTCACGTGTGAATTTCACATAGCTGTGAAAATATTTCAAGAATAGAGTGAAGTCTAGTTCCTTTATCCGCCCAGATAGGTCTGCAGAGCCCGATGACCCCAGGAGGAGCAGATTTTAGGAAATAGTCCTCCAAATGTACATGGGAGAACACAAAAAAGAGATGTATTTGATTGCCAATAGCTAAAACTGCAGTTGCCAGAGTCACAAGAGTCCCGCTCTCAACTGAAATTACAGTCCCTATTGGCTTGAAACCTCGTCCAGCTACTAACCGATCTGGAATTTGTACAGTGGTTATGCCTGTTTCATCTATATTTCTGATCTGGGACCTTGAAAGCCAAGGCGAGTCTTAACAGTTGACAGGTCATTAAAGAATTTGTCAACATTAGTTTTATTAAAACTTCCAATTCTTTCCTAGCTTGTAGCTTCGGGTTTTATAATGACATGCGAGGACGTGGTTTCAAACAATTTCTGAACCAGTCCACCCCAGCCTTTTCCTTTTCAGTCCAAGACTGTGGAATTTTTTTATGGAATTAGCTACTTGATAGGCTAATTTGCGTTTTGGTGACAAATCGTAGTAGATGTCAATGCTCGCAGAATATACGATTATAACACGTTCTCATCAGCTTCGCTAAATAACATTTTGGTTTTTAGATAATCTACGTGCACCGTAGGAACTACTATCCTTTCATTTAGGAGCTCATTGAGAATTTTAATATTAAAATCAGGCTATTTTCGTATGCTACGATTTTCCAATTTAACCTCTTTTGCAGCCATCAACATGACGTAATTTACTCCCTTTGGTCCCTTCCTAGCTGAAACAATCATCCCCGATCCATCATCTTGTACAATGTCCCACATCGGGCAAAGAAGGGATTAATATGGTAAAAGTAAAACACGAATTACAGTAAAACCCCGTTATTACGCTCGTCAAGGGACCATGACCTACAAGCGTAATAAGCGGGATAGCGCTATAGACGGGAAATGATTTATGAGATGGGGAAAGATTTGGACACCATTTTACTGCAAATATGAGCTTATTTCCTATTAAAAAGATCTTTGATTGTGGTTTGCCGTGTGTGTGCTACTGCTATGAATTATGACATTTTCAATGCGGTTCAGGTAACTATTAATATCAATTGATACACCACTAGGAGCAATACTAAGATATTTTCAGAGCAGATTTAGTGCACACTTTACTTTTTTACGTTTGCAACAACCCTTCGCTGCATCGGTAATTGCATCCCTGTTTTTCATTATTGTTCGGAGGCTGGACGAGGGAATTCCTAGAGATTCTGCGAAATCCTTCTAACTTCTGTAGAATTCTCGTCGTACTTACGGAGAATTTGCAATTTTTCCCTTATAGAAAGGGATTTCCGCTTCGACATTTTGCCCAACTGTATCACAGACCCGCATTTCACAGAGTTCAAAGATTCCCTCCTACCAGGGAAGAAAAAAGAATCTTTACAGTGTTACATTTTTTTTCGATACAAAATTTCCGATATAAAAAAAGCGCTACAAGCGGGATTTGAAGCGTTATAAGAGGGTAAAAGTATGCAGAGTTACATAGAAAATTCCAGGGACCGTATAGAAGGAGCGTAAAGAACGGGATAGTGCTATAAGCGGGAGCGTAATAACGGGGTTTTACTGTATTTGTCTAAGATCATAGCTTATATTGTACATGCGCAGTTGATTTGTAGCTTACAGTATATAAGTAGATACACCAAGAAAATTTACTCACGACCAGAAAAGTAGAAAAAAAAAATTAATGCGTTCACAACTAGAACTCATTCACTTTTCTGACAAGACAGAACTAATCAAGATAGCGTTAGGGAGCAACTTTAGCGAATCCGTGCAATAGTGATATCGAATGGCCACGTTATAAGCTCTGAGACAATAACCCGTGGGACTTACTGGTCTCCCCTACTTCTCAGCAGGAGTTATCCAGTTGATGTACAGTTCAGAGGGCGTACCAATGGATCACCTCTAAGCACTAAACTTATTAATAATAAAAACGCAATATATTAACATTTAAATATGTGACTACTAAAAATCTTACATTTTTTTCATCAACTTCTTGAAATAGTTTTGAATAAATTCGAAAAAAAATTGAGCACCTTTTTTTGAATTTCAGTTTAGCATTTAGTGTTTCAAGCACTTCTACTTATATTTGTATAAAATGAAGTCTCTCAGGAAAATTACAATCAGAAAACGTGTAGCAAATTAATTTTAATTTGATGAAATCAAGAGATCTCAATTAGTATAGATTTAGTTGAATTAAATACTTCTAAAATCGAAATTAAGTAAATAAGAATAGTAAACGAAACTTACGAATCTGCACGGAAATTATTATATCTGTAGTAATTTTTTTTATTTACTCTAAAACTGCAAATAAGTAATTACGAGTTACCAATACACTAAAGCAAAAGTTAAGTAATCTAATCAAAAAACGAAGTTCGATTTTCATTAATCGTACGATGATAATTAAAATAAGGCATCACAAGTTCAGTAGATGCAAACCTTTAATAATTGTGATAGTTTTGAACTGTGAAAGTTCTTCAGACTTTTGAAACAATATACTAATAATTACTTTATCAAAGGAGTAATAAACGAATATCAGTGTTGTGAAATACAGATTTATTAAGAGATTGATTTGAGACTCATTTTATTTGTTATTTGAAAATGTTAAAATAACAAAGAAACTTTTAAATAGAAACAAGTAGGATACAAGCACATGAAAAGGGACAAAAATGTCATTAATGGGGTTATTCAAGTAAAATATGATGCCACAGGGTTTATAGTCATTGCTGAATTTAATTTTCTTAATCATTTGAGCGATTTTGCAAAATCTAGACTGTACTAATTATTAAATGCTTATTAAATATTTTATGCATGGTTTTAATTTGAACCCCTAATAAATTATGTCAACAATCTATATTAATCTCGCTTCCTTTTGTTTTTAGATTTGTCCCAAAATGCAAGTATTTTCTTGTATTTCCGTCCTAACCCTATTGTCCATCGATGCTGTAAAAGCTCGTATAAATACCTGTAGTTCCTGTTCTGATTTTAATAGAGAATATTGTTGCAACGAGGAGCAAAGATGTTGTTCTAAAACAGGTAACCAGCAACATTCCTGCTACTTTTTCAAAGCTGTACATGAAATCTGCAAGAAAAGTTCTCTGGATTTAGCACTCAAATCAATCTTTGAAGGTCTTATGCCCAAGTGCACCAAACTTCAGTTAACTATGATGACTGCAGTTTGGACGGAGCTAAAATTAGTGAGGGGGGGGGGTGCTGCTCCAGAAAAATTTTAGCCTTTGTTTTAAAATTGTGTGAAAGGAAACAAACATGTATAAAAAGAAATTTATCAAGTTTCTGAGTAAATTTTCTTTTTATACATGTTTGTTTCCTTTCACACAATTTTAAAACAAAGGCTAAAATTTTTCTGGAGCAGCACCTCCACTAATTTTAGCTCCGTCCAAACTGCAGTCATCAAAGTTAACTGAAGTTTGGTGCACTCGGGCATCAGTCATTTTATCAGGTCAATCTTTGAAGTCAATCTTTGAAGGTCCTGTTAGTCATTTTATCAGGCATTTGTAGATGAAATGTTGGGTTTGCAGCTTCTTATAGCTTTAAAAGAAATTAAAACTTCGCCAGATGGTGCTTGTGATATGCAAATTTAAAGCGGCAAGTTATACGGCAGGGGTGAAGTAGAATGTCTTTAAACTTATAAGGATGCAATATTCTTTATATGTTTAAACTGGAACGTCGTTTAGCAGAGGCAGCTCGCAACATCAATACAACATTTTGGGTAGGCACACTGAATGAACTCATGATACAACGTTGCAAAAGTCCGGTGATGTGAACCTTGCAAATGAATCCGGGGTAGACCATAAGAAGCTATCGATGATTCCAGGCTGAAGGATTTGATTGTAACCGACACTCATCAAATAGTTCGGGAACTTGCAAAGAAGGTAGGAGTACATTATTCAGCAGTTTTCAGACATTTGACGGCCTTAGACAAAGTAAAGAAGATGGATAAATAAGTTCCACAAGAGTTGACAGAATAGTACAAACCACGATGATTGGATGTATGTTTTTCTCTGCTTCTCCGGAACTAAACGAACGACACTTTGAAGCGCACCGCCACAATAATGAGAAATGGAATCTGTAAGACAATCGGCGACGTTTGGCACAATGGCTCGATCAAGGTAAGGTCCCAAAACACATCTTGCCCATACTACATCTTATGAAGACGATGATCAGCGTTTGGTGGGCCGCCGTTGGTGTGCTTCACTTCTTCTTGCCACCGGTACACAACAATAATGGCCGATATATATTGTCACGAACTTTACATTATCCACGATGAAACAAAATTGTTAACCAAACAGCCAGCATTAGTCAATCGTCATGGGCTCATACTTCTTCATGATAATGCGGGACAACCCTGCACTCCTGTGATCTGTCCTCAACGGACTATCACTTCTTCAAGCATCTGGACACCTTTCTAACTGGTAGAAGCTGTCGCGTCCCGTAGCTGGGTTATTTTCACCGTGGCATGCAGACACTTGTATCTCGTTGATAAAACTGTATTTCTGCTTTTGGTGATTATTTTGAACTTCATCTCGCATCCAGTTGCGAGGGCTTGAAGTTTCCATCGATTTTCAGACATTTCATCTGCAACAACCTGATGTTTAAGAGAACTAAGTTTTCAGAAAAAGATTTACTAATTAAAATGTAATAAAGTATTTACTTATTACTAATAACATGGCAATCATCTCCAAGAATTTTATTTTCAAAAAGCTTTCAAAACTAAGAAAATAGTCTGACTTAAGCCTTGTTTCTAGTTGTTAGAAATGCTGATGAAAACATATCAGTTCTTCAATTCGCTACTTACATTCCCACAAGTCAAAATAAAGGATTATGGAAATCTATAAATTCCAATCCTAAAGTTAAAACAAAATTACAAACTTAAATGCTTATCAAAATGATGTTACATTAGTAGATAATATTGATTTAGGAGTTTGAGCCATGAGGAGCAAATGATGATAGATCTCAGTAAAAGACGCTAATCATTTTGTACGACAAAGTAAATATTATGTTATGTTATTGTGTTCAATATACTAATGAAAGATTTTACCATTACGGTAAGTTAGTTGAACATTATTTACTATCTTTGTAAGTGCTTACTGATGCTAGAATTGAGAACTTTATATAAAAAAATCCTTCCAGCCGTTTTCTGTCTTTCTAGAAGAGACTATCATAGTTTCTATCTTGAATAAAGAAAAAAAAATCGATTTACTTGAGGCAAAAAACATTAATGACTTAAGAATCCTTTCATGAATGAGCATCTAGAGATGTGGTTTTATGTCACATTTAAAAAAGATTTGTTTCACTTTATGTCTTTTTAAGAAGACATATTATTATTTAATTTTAATTTCTCCATTCCCGAAAACATGAATTTCATTTCTAATTTTTTTTTCTAAAATTTAGTTTTTAAATTTGAAGCGAAGGTTTTTTTTAATATCAAAGTAAGTGTTACAATTAGAGATATAATTAACAGTTTTAACTTTTAGTTTTAAAGAACTGAAAGTAGAACGTACAAGTAGGAGGCTTTAAAAAAAACTATGATAATAATATTGTTCACCGAGTTTGACATTATTACCGGTAGCTCAAACAGCGGTTACATACATTTAACAGTTTCGGACTTATGAAACTGATGGGAATAATAATTCATCTATTTTAATAGGGATGTGTGAAATAGGAAATCTGTAGTCGAAAATAAGGGAATCGTCTGGGCGCCGAATTTTCTTTAAGCACCAGACTTCTGGAACGGGAGCTCGTAGACGTAATGTCCGGATGACTTCTCCTTGGATTGTCTGGTAGCGTCTGAACTGTGTTTCTCTCTATGCTATTCCCTTTTCTTTCCTTCAGCTGGGCCGTCACCTTTCTTGGTAATCGTCCCAAGTCCTGATCCTGTAATATGTTGACGCCTCCTGGGTTATCGTCCCGGATCTGAAACCTTCTATCGCCAGGTGGGTTGATGCTTCCCTGGGCTGTCCTGTATCAGGAACGTCAGTCATCAGGAGGCTGTTGCTTCCCTTAGCTTCTCTTTTCTTCTGCAGGAATAGAACTTTTTTATTCGATGTAGGAGGACCGCTTGCCTCTGGCTTCCTACGATCTTATCTCTTCTTCGGTTAGATGCCGAGTACGATCTATCTTCTTCAATGAGAGAAGATGCCTTCTACTTCTATTTGGATTAGAGGAGGTCCTTAAGTCGTTGGCTGTCACCAATGGGTTCTCTACTTCAATGGGAGGAGGATCCTCTTGTGGCTCACTGCCACTACCAACCAACCCAACTCACTTCCTCTGGAGGAAGCTCCTGTTGTGGCTGACTGCCAATGGCTAATCGACTTGGCTTAACTCTGCTGCTCGTTTTATTCCTGGTTCCAGCCTCCTTCTGGCACGGCTGAGACAATCAGCTCTGATGTAGAGAAGCAGGATCAGGCCAGTCTACTCTATAGTAGAGGGAGGTCGGATTATTCAACCGATAATAACATAACTAGCATTGCTCCTTATCACTTGTTTGTTTGTTAGCAAAAGATTACTGGGATAGTTAATTTTAATGACCTAGTTCTCAAAATCGTATATTTTCTTTTTGAACTCTTCAATTATAACTCCTTTGATATAAAAAGGAGAACTGCTCATCTCTCCTAGAAAAAGAACCAGAATCAGAAAACTTAAGTTATAGAATTGGAAATAAAGGATCCAAATATTGGGCTAAGTGGGAAACAGTGGAGCTGAAATTATCAATCTGATGCTGGAACTTATTTGCTACTTATTAAATTACCGTTCATGCAGAGATCCTATTAATGCCGAAATACTGCATTTTCTTTTTGTAATTGGACGTTATTTCCTCATCAGTATTTTGGAAATAGAGTCTAATAATATTAGGTCTAATTTATTTATCATTTCAGACAATTTGGCGTTGACGTGTCATTCGACTCCTTCTTGTTTGTCCGGGGAGTCGTGTCTCTTTGATGGCGAGTGTCGTCCTGGACAAAAGTGTTGCGGTGGACAACCCATCTGCATGACTTCCCTTTGTAAGTAGTTACCTTTCAATAGGATTTCAGAAGATTTAAAATAACGATAATCCAAGGTTAAAAGCCAAAAACATCCACATTCAGAAACATTCATCATTTCCATTTGATTGTTTATTCAAAAAATGCCTCATACAAAGGCCACAAATAACTCTTCATGAAGCAAAGAATGGAATTATTATCTTTTTGGTAAAGATGATGGAATGAATGTAAGAAGCATTGGCAAGAAGCACAAATTCTTAGATTAAACCCAGCTCAAAGAGAAATGTATCACAGAACTATGAAATAGTTTTAAATTTGAGATTGAAATTATCAAGACAGCATTTCTGCCTTAAAGAATATTCTGTTAACTGTTATGGAGTCAAATCACTAAAATAATTCCATTCCGTTTATGGTAACTTTAATGCTGCACTGTATTCTTTTAAATCCTGAAACTGACAAACATAATTTGTAGAATTATGAATGCAATGCAATATGTTTTGGATAGTAAGTGTTAAGCAACACCATTTCTTAGCGAATGTAAATAAGTACAAATAAGGTCATGGGGTTATGAAGAAAAGTTATTGTTTTTTTTTGAAGAACTTATTTTAAATGTATTAAAGGTAAGGGCGCCAAATAAGGAAATAAGACAAACTAATGGTTTCTAAAGAACTGGCGAATAATTCGTTTCGAGGATCACATCTCCTTGATGAGTATGCTCCACTGAGTGCTAAGATACATCAACTATTGTTTGGTTCTCAGTGAGCGTCAGTGCAGGGAGAAAGAAAGACCGGATTTGGATTTACCAATACTTCCACTTGGTAGTATATATTTATTTATAATTCCAAGTATATTTTATAAAAATTTTAATATATTCTACATATCATTAAAGCGTATTTGATCTATTTTCGAAAACGAATTTTATAAAAGCACTTCAGTTATGATTTTTGTAGGTGAAAAATAAAAATAAAATATATGTGGCCCTGAAAGGCCAAACTTTGGCTTTATTAGGACCATGTGTCTTATTAAATGATTTGCATTCACATTTGTACTTATTTTTGATTTCTTCAGTGTGTTCTCAGATTCCAAAAAAATTGAGTCTAAAAATGATAGGTCTTGGAACGAAGAGTAATTGCAGAAATCTATACAAGCAGTTCGGGATGGCATGAGTGTTAATGGGACTAAGATAGTTTTAATGGGTGGTTTCAATGCCTAAGTTTTCTTTAACATTCAATCGCTTGTTTCCTTAATTTAAAACTTTATCACATCAGACCTGCTCAGAATTAAAAAAACTTAGAGCTGATCTTATCTGGAATCCCTGGTCCTAATAAGGCCTATTTGCCTATTATTAAAAGACCGAAAGTATTAACAATAAATAACGAAAATTTTCTCTAAAACTACAAATTTCTCTTTTACATGAATCAATTTGTAATTATGTTTAATTTGAAAAAAATCGATCCAGCAACAATCAATTATCAGCTAATCATTCTTTAACATAGACTTATTTGGCGCACTTATCATATTATTATTTATGAGGTAAATATATCTTATTATTTATTTGGTGATTCTATCTTTATGTTATATTCTCATCTGAGATATTTGGTTTCATGCAACCAGAAATCCGACTATAACTGAATGCCGTAATTTGAAATTCTGTGACAATGAAATATATTTCATTTCGAAATAGATTTACATTCTTAAACATATCTTTATTTAACTGAATTGCATTGAGATAAATATAAATTAAAATATTTATTATGAAGGTACCAGAAACTCAATTTGTAATGTATGTACGAAGATAATTAGCTCGTTTTTTTAATTAAACACGAAGATAATTTAGTGGTTTCTGTTGCTTAACTTTAGGCATTTCTTTTTCATTTGCTTTTCAATATTACAGACGGTGGTAGCTGCCCATATCTTGCATCTCCGTCAAGCTCCGGCATTCCATGCACATCATCGATGGATTGTCCATCAGGAGAAAGCTGTTGCCGTTCGCTTATCGTTCCTGGGTGTTGTACAGACGCTATAGAATCGAAGCTAACCACCAGTCTTTCATTAACTACAATATCAAGCACCAGTCCTCTGTTACTGACTTCGAAATCAAGCACCCGTCATCGACTACCAACTTCAACATCAACAAACCCTGTGACTCCTTTTCTTTTTCTTTTGAAAGGGCAGCATCTGTGTATTTCTTCCGTTGGAAATTTCGAGATTCATATACTGAAGGGAAGAGCCGTTTATTCTTGTAACCAATACTGTGAAGTGAATATTTTGTAGTAATACCTTATTTATTATTTTATTTTTATTGTCTACGCTAAATTTTTATCTGAAGTTATTTTGCCCATAATCCAATTTTCACATATATATTTTAAAAACAGTGAGGGTATGAATGATGATAGCCTTCTTTTAAATGGTATCAAAAAAGTAACGGAATTCAAGAAAGGCTGAAAGAAATAAGAAGAAGAAAAAACAAGCTTCTTATTTCTGGAAACGTTCTGTTGAACGTTCTTCAAAGTTTTCCTGTACCAATTTCTTATTATCAATTATAACACTTTCCGTAATTAAATTCCTAAGAACCCATTTAGTTTTCTTAATCATATTCTTAAGGCTAACTTTATAATGTTTTCCACTTAAATTTAAAACTAAAAAGAATAATTAAGAAATAATTAGATTTGAGAGTGAAGTTAATGGATTTAGTATCCATTGTCTGCTAACATCAAATTCTTTTACAATTTATTAATGAATGATCGGTTCTTTCAATGAGTTTCTAAACTGTTGAGTGTTGCAATTTGTTTGGAGAGAAAACATAGATTAATCTTCGTCATGTTGATGTAAGTCAGTAATTTCTTTTTGCCTAACAATTAACTGAATTTTCCTTGAAAAAACCTTGACCAAATCATGATGATTTACGAAAAATATTTTAAGCAGTAGGAAAATCAAAAAAGGAAAATCTTGTTGCTAAAGAAGTTAAATACACATATACATAAGCATAAAACTTATTAAAAATGATGAAAGTCGTTAAATATATGTAACTTAAACCTAACAAATATTTTTCAATATATAATTGTTTATTTCGAAAATTATTAGTATTTTAAAAATAAAATCTGAAATAGGAAATTCGAAGAATTTTACTTTAATATCTAACCTAATAACATAAGTGATAGATAGCATTTTATAAACAATCTATTATTAATGGTAGAAGTCACGTGAATATTGGTCTACAATATAATATGTTACGTTATATATATATAATATGGAATTATATTAATATTAGAAATTTTTTTTTTAATTTTATGTCTATTAATATTTTATGTATTTAAGTATATATATCTACGTTTATTTGTATGATGGTGGAAGCATTATCTGTTGTTTATTTGTTGGCATCTGAAATCATTGGTATTTATTACTAGTAGTAGTTTGGGTTAATTTTACTTGCTTTTAATCACTAAATTTTGTTTTTCATTTCTAAATTTCTGTACATCGGTAACTGAGATTGAAAAACTGAATGCACAATCTAAGTTTCATGAAGCTACGAGTAAATGGTATTCATACGTAGTCATCAGCCTTCTAAAACTCCTGTTTCTCTTGTAATCTTCTATCCTAAAGGGCCCGGTTGCCCCGCGGCGCAATTCATAGGAACGAGAAGAACAGTGGACGTTGACCCATACAGTGGACTTGGCTGCACATCGACTTCGTATGCGGTCTTGTTTATTTTCGCCGTAGACCTGTAGCCATTGCGAATCACTTGAACGCAAAGGCCTAAGCCAGGCTTCAGTATTCCCCGAGTGATGTCTTTATCAACGCAAATTCCCTGCCTTTCGCTTACGGTACAACAGATTTTAGGGCTCAAGCAGTCATTGTCCGACCAGCAGCTGGAACTGTCATCAGGGTTCAGAATCTTCGTGGGACATCCGTCATTGACTGAAATGAATCAGAAAAAATTCATTTATAAAGTTAAAGTTATAATAGTCCTAAAAATAACAGAAACAACACTTGAACCTTAAGTGTTAAGTTATAAAATCATGAGGAAAAACATTTAGGAGGAGAATAAGAAACATAGGAAGACTAACAAAAAATAAGACTAAGAATATGATAATTTCATGAATGAGACAAATCAAGATCGTCATGAAGTAACTGTAATCTTCAATGATGTAAGATATCGTTTAAGAAAAGCTGAAAGCTACAATTATTCTCTACTCTCTTTCTGTTAAGAAATGAAAATACATTTTGAGAAATTCTTAAAACACAGCCCTTTCATTGAGCTTTCCAATTCATTATTCTTCTTATTTCTTTATAACGAGATTTCTTACTAAAATCAATAAGGACCTTAAATTTCTAAACTTATCATTAAATTGAGCTCTGCAAGATAGAAATTTAGTAAATCTCTTAATCGCAGACAAAC
>JAFIDM010000001.1:98362215-98387710 GCA_023159025.1 Thereuonema tuberculata
CCTGCATACCAAATTTCAGCTTTCTAGGACTTCAGGAAGTACCCTAGAGGTTTTGATGATCATGAGTCAGTCAGTCAGTCAGTCAGTCAGTCAATCAGTCAGTGACGGAATCGACGTATTTTAGATATTAATAAAATCCAAAGTATAAAAGCTAAATAAATGAAACTTAGCGTATTTCATTAGTCTGGTAACTGCATCATATCCTGAAAATTTGAGCTCTCTAGTATTATCTAGGCCGAAGCTATGAGGGTTCGAAAATACGACGAAACACTTCCAGAAAAGGTACGTAGTGCCCTTCCTGCCTTCGGCTCGTCTTGGCGGGGGCACTGCCGTGCCCCCAGATATAAATATAAATATAAATATAAATATAAAAAGAAAAGTCCTGACTTACTCACTAACTGACTCATCAACGCCCACCCCAAACCCTTGGTCCTAGAAAGCTGAAATTTTGCGCAGAGGTTCCCTTTGTGGTGAAGACAAGGAATAAGGCGAGTTTTCAAAATTCCCACGGGATAGGGAAAAATCTAGCAAACTGACCATGAAGTGTGTGGGTACAACCCCAGGTATGTGTGCCAACCCGCAATACACCCGAGTTAAGCGGAGAAGGACACAATGGGCTGAGAAGTCGTGTATTCTCCGATCTCGATATTAATTTGCTAAATAAATAAATAAATAAATAAATAAATAAATAAATAAATAAATAAATAATTTTTTTTAATACTATATATGCAAGGGTTCCGGAGCGAAGAGACGGTACCCGTCTAGTCTATTAATAATAATATTACGTTTCTCTCATTGAATTACCAATTTAGGACTCAAATTGTAATCTGCATGGCATGCTTAGCCCATTATTAAAGAAAAACAAAGTTTAAAAATTGGATATTTTTTATCTTTTGTCCGTCAAAACCAAAATAGCACGAGAACATGTCATGAACAGTAACTGTGGTTGCATAGTTAGCATTGACGTGTAATTCAGAAGAATCGATATAAGCTATAGATAAACTGCAAAACTATCATTAAGGCCTTTTTTTTTTTAAAAAAAAGTGTTATAATTATTGTAATAATATATACATATAGGGAATGTCTGGACTCTTCCAATAATCATTGGTTATTCTATTATTTTATTTCTTGATTTATTTTTTTCAAATAAACATCTTTAACTCGTAACATCTTAACTCTTCTATATTTAAATAAATGAAAACATCGTTCCTTAAAATTTCAAAACATCTTTATGACTTCTCGATATTTCTATACTCTCAACGAGTATTTTCTTCAGGAGAAAAATAAATAAAATTCTTTCTTCCATTTTAAAAAAAAACAAAAGTGAAGCATAATAATCCAAAAATAAAAGAATACAATAAGGTTACAATATAAAATCATTACAAATAAAATCATTACAAATAAACAATGAAATAAAATGCAATCACAATAACAGAACATGATAACGCTACAGCATAACTTCGTATCATTATTAATTAACTGTAGTCACCTATTTTGAAAATAATTGCAATCACATTGTTTGAAATTAATTGTAACCACATTTTTTGAAATTAAGTCAAATTTAATTTTGATTTAACATGTTTATTTTTGTTTATAATTTTCACAAATAATCCAAATGAGATTGTATTCATTTTTAAAGATCTATCCCGGTTAATACAATTAGCTATATTAATAAGTCCAGATTCTACCATACATCTTTCTGCTTCATCTTTAGCATTGTAAACAATTTCCACTATAGGATCTGGATAATGCGATAATCTTATTACATGATCAGCCCAATCTGATAATCTCAACTGATTATTCTGGAATGCTCTAATATGTTCTTTTAGACGTTCTTCCACCGCTCTTCCTGTATTTCCTATGTAGAATTCGTGACAAGTTCGACACTCTAATTTATACACTACTCCCATACTGAAAAGAACATTTACTTCCTTCTCTTTCTGTTTCCTTTTTTTAAACAAACTGTTACCTTTGTAATAAATTATTTTCATATTATTTTCTTCAAATACCTCTCTTACATTTTTCTCTATTTTGAATCCAATCGGAAATCTAACATATTTATACTGCTTAATTTGATTTGGTATAACATTAACATTTGTTATATTTCTTTTCTGAAAGAATCTATTGAAATTTACATTTATGAACTTTTGTGGATAGCCATTCATTCTCAATTTATTACGAAATTCATTTACTTTGTATTTCCATAACTTTTTATCTTCAGTATATGATGTTATCCTTCTTAAATTATTAAACTTTGCTTAATTATTTTCATTGTCTGTAATAATGAAAAGAAGGAATATATTTTGTAATGTTGCTGTACTCTTTTGATTTATTGTTATTCTTCATTTCTGTTAGAAATGGAAGAAGGATATTATTTTTCTCATTTGTAAATTTCCTGAAGAAAATTGTCATTCAGAGAATTGAAATATTGAAGAGTTAAAGATGTTTATTTGAAGAGTTAAGGATTGGTGTTTCCTTTTATTAACTTAATAATAGAAGATTTAGGATTTTATGATTTATTTTATTATTTGGATATAAGTCTAACGAAGATGGTTCTAAAACTTGATTTAATGTAAATTAAATAAATTATTTTATGTAAATAGCTACAAATAAACTAAAAATATTTATGGAGAAAGCTACAACGTGCATAAGATTTACCAATAAATTTAGTCTTGTGACTAACACAGCAGATAGTTCGTTAGTGCAGCTATCAAAGTTAAGGCGTTTCGGTACGTTCTCAAGAACACTGTGGAGGCAATGCCGTCGGATTGGTAAATGACGCCTAAAGAGCAGCGAGTAAACGTCAAATTTTGTGTTAAACTTGGTAAGACATTTACTGAGACATTTTCTCTGTTACGTCAAACGTAGGCAGATGATGCAATGTCGCAGACCCAAGTTCACGAGTGCCACAAGCGATTCAAAGATGGAAAGAGAAATCTACTAAAGAGGCCTCATTTGTGGAAGGGAAGGAATTGGATTCTCCATCACGACAACGCCCAGCACACCTGTCGCTCAAGGTGAAGGAATGCCCCCACAAAACACAATATCCTGTCCTTCCTCAGCCTCCGTATTCTCCGGATCTTGCTCCAGCTGATTACTATCTGTTTCCGAAGGTCAAACACTTTCTGAAAGGGCACAGGTTCGCTTCGGCAGAAGAGATGAAGACGTATGCGATGAAGGAAGTGACCAAAATGACCTGCAGGACAGTTTTGAAAAATGTTACGGATGCTGGCAAAAGAATGAACTGCCCAAGGTGTTTACTTTGAAGTTGGTGTTGTGTGAAAGATTGCAGTTCCTCTGTAATAAAAGTTTCTTCAAATGCTCGGTTTATTTTTGACCCTATTAGTATAAACATATGTTCAAGTTTGGAAATCCTTTATTAGGGTCTGTAAAAATACAGTAGTAAATCAGAATCTAGTCTAAGGATGGAGATTATCATGAATAAAATAATAAACAGATCCAACATTTTTTTTGATAGTTAAATTTATATTTTTTTACAATTCTTCAGCAAACAGCAAAGGAAGTAAATTCCACATTACTGAATGAATTATACTTTAAAACTTTATTCATTAACTTAATAAATCGATCATTAGGCACTTAGAAAGGATTATTACCTCACTTAGGTCAGGAAAAAATGGCAAAATGACATTGCATTTCTATTTTAAACTACTCTGTATTGGAATTTTTTTTACTTCTTTTTTTTCCAATGCCCGAAAAAAAGAAAGTTTTTCTAAGGTACAATCTTTTCTTGCACTTTATCTCAGTTGATCTTTGAACTAATTACTTTATTTTTTTTCTTATTGAAAACCTAATCAGTAGCCTCCAAAGGGTTTTTTTTTCATGTAGTTTTCAATTTCTTTATGTCTTTGAACAACTGGTTTCTTTTCTTCTTTTTATTAACTTTTTTATTACCACGAGGATGTTCAAAAATTTAACGCTAACTTTCTTTTTTAATTGATAAAGTAGAATAAAAATAAACGAAGCAGACACCTGAATCTTCTTTCATATTTAGATGTAGTTTCTATTTGTGGGAATTGATTTATTTATTTATTACTGATACACTGTGAACATAAGAACATATGAATAGTAATAACAAAAACACGGATTGGACTTCCTTATTGATTCAACTGCTGATTCATATAATATGATTCTTGGAAGGCCAGTTGGAATGACAAACGACTTCGATTATGTTAATATTATGTTAGTTTGATTAGCAGTGCTTCAAAACTCTACTTGTAAACAAACGACGAAAATTCTTCTGATTCAGGTAACGTCATTCTCAACTGTTCTTTGTTTAGCAATATCTAATTGTGAGTTTAAATAATTTTATGATTTAAGATTTTGTGATAAAGGAAACCGATTAGTTTTCAGAATTTATCCTACATTTTTGCTTCTTCTTCAGCTCCTACTTAATGTAATGTAAATTATCAATGAAGATCATTTGTTAATATAGTTCATGTGTTTCTATGTAAAGGTACGTTTCAAATTAATTGAACAGATTTAGGTTTCTCAAAAATTTACTATCATATTCCTCCCCACGCTTCAGCAACAAGACATTTCATTTTTCAAGGTTTTTTCTGTTTTTACAAAAACTCTCAAACTATTTTGTCAGATATGTATCAATTTTCTCGAGCCATTCTTCTTTGATTGTTGCCTGCCATGGTTATCATCCACTCCACTGACAAAGACACTTAGTGAGATTATTACCCGTTATATGCTCTAAATGTCCAAACGAGCTCAAATATATTGCATCTTGCACTCCAACATAAATTCTTAACTCCATTTTTAAATGTCGTAGGGCGAGATACTGATTTCGATACTGCATCTTAACTACACTCTTAACTATGCTTTCTATGTCTTTCATGTAATATAATTATATAAAGATGAATTCAATCGCATTTTTATTACCACTAGTCATTTTCAAAGTTCTCCTTTTTATTTTACATCCTTTCTAAATCGCCATCACTACCACCTTCTCTACCAAGCACACTTTTAAGTAAGTAAATTCACTCACATGCAAAGATATTAACTCCCTTTAATTTACTCTTATAAAAAATATGATCTTTATCTCTTTCAAATATAAGTACTCTTGCTCACTGTTGTACAGAAGAGCATTTAGATGGCAAGTCCTTTCTCCAATAAAAAAGGCAAAATACTCTTTCCCAAACAAGTATCCATCGTTAAGTTGAAAGACAGGGAGATGTCACTCGATCCAATTTGAAGCCAGCCAACAGCTTCACTTCTCATTCAAACACAAATATTCTCATAGATTTTCATCATATCTTGCTTTGCCCTGAGTAAATAGTTATTCATATTATACTCTTTCAACATAACCCACAGTCTACATAGGGTGTACCTGAAAGTGCAGCCAAACTTAAAGATTGTATTCAATCATGCAAAACAACGAATAAATGTCATATAAACATGGGTCTGGAAATGCTTTATTTCCAAGATATAAACAATGCAACAATACAGAGGTGTTGGCCGTACAGTCGCTCAGTTTCAGATAGTGCTCGAAAAGTCCTCCACCGGCCGCAATGCACGCAACACAATGTCGTTCCATCGACTGCCGAATAGTCAAAGATGCCAGGTGCACGTCGAATTGTGCGCCATCCACTATGCGATCATGCAGTGCATGGGCGTCAGAAACCGGTGTGGTGTACACTGATAACTCCATACGAAAAAGTCCAGACGCTTAAATCAGGGGAACCAGCAGGTCATGCTGTTGGTCCCCCTCTTCCAATCCAACGGTCAGGATAACGTTGGTTGATAAGTCGTCCGGCTGTAGGCTGAAATGAGTTGGCGCACCATCATGCATGAAACACATGTGACGACGAGTGTGCAAAGGAACATCTTCCAGCCATGTAGGCAACTCATTTTCCAGGAAATCCCTGTAAGCATCGCCGGTTAGTCTAGCTGGCAGAAACTCTGGTACAATGAGATGGTCGCCGATGATACCAATCCAGACATTTACGGAAAACCTGACAAATGCCGTGAGTTTGAAAGCAAGCGGGTTTTCATCGGTTATGAAAATTCATAACGGCATCTTTCGTGAAGCAAGACACGTCGGCCAACTGAGCGACTGTACGGCCAACACCTCTGTGTTGTTGCATCGTTCATTTCTTGGAAATAAAGCATTTCCAGACCCATGTTTATATGACATTTATTCGTTGTTTTGCATGATTGAATATAACCTTTAACTTTGACAGCACATTTCAGGTACACCCTGTATAGTTACATAATTTCTTCAGGTCCTCATTAAACACAAAATAATCTTTTTTTCGTTATAGACATACTTTTCCGCGATCTATACACTGAGAAGATCTGACTCCTCTCTTCCTAAACCGTACTGAACATTCCACACTTTATCTTTGGTCAATCGCTTCACTTCCATTGTTTCCAGAGTAAATAATATTGGTGCATTCTGGGGCAAATATAAGAAGCAGCGTTCGCTCGGACAGACAAATCTGATTGTTTGTTGTTTCCTAATGTTAAGTAGGATGCCTCTAATAAGCACCCGTCGGCAGTTTATCAGCAACTGAGGGAGATGAAGAAAGGTTCAGTTGCTGATAAAATACTAGCAGGTTTATGGATGCCTTAAGATGGCATCACAGGTTTAAGATAAGCTCAGTCAAAAGTGGGTCCAGGAGGACACAACCGCCACGAAAGATTTGAACGTCCCACGGACGTAAGTGCTCAAGGCAGTGGCGCACCCGGAGGCGCTCCCCCAATCAAGAAAAGACAAGAAAAAAAAAAAGAAAGAAAGAAAAATACAAGAAAAAAAAGAAGAAAGAAAAAACGAGAAGAAAACCTTTATTAAAGCATTGATATATTTGTATCTTATTATTTTGGAAAGTGATCTTTGAAACAATTTATTTTTAAAAGGCCTACATCTGAATGGACTTTTTACAATATCCATAGCTCCCCCAAACTTAATACTGAGTGCGCCACTGGCTGAAGGAGATCGTGCGATCACGAGAGCGCTGTAACTATTGATGGCGTCCCTGGACCTTTATCGAAAGATATATAACTTCCTCTGTGCATCATATAATATTAAGGGGAATCATTCGGTGGCGTCTGGCAGAGGTGGGACTTCATTCTCGTGGGTCTCTTAAGACATCTACTGTCACCATCCAACATAGGCAGCACTGTTTAGTCTGGTGTCGTGAATGCTTGACAGTGTCCAATTCGAGTCATATTGTGTTCAGCGACGAATCTTGAGTCTCTCTTGGCGCAGATGATCATGTATAAGACGGTATGATTATTGCTTCATTCCAGCTGAAGTGGTCGAATGGCACACGGCATCCCACTTGGGATTACCGTAATCTCACCTCATTTTGCTGTAGGTACTTGCCACCTTGCCTGTAGTTCACAACATTCTGCACTCAATTGTATTACCTATACTGTCACGCCCTGCTATTTACAAACATGATAATGCCGGACCTCACATGGCGAGACTCTCTCAACAACGTCTGCTTAGGTTTCGTACCCTTCCATGGCCAGCAAGGCCAATCGAGCATGTCTGGGATATTGGGAAGTCAGTGACCGAACTTGCCCAACAACTGGAAGAATCTGCCACAGAACAATGTTCGACTATTAACTGACTCATGCAGCTCCGCACATTGGCTTGTATCGCCGCCAAAGAAGGATTTACTACATATTAACATGTGACCGTTAAGCAGGGCGAACACGATGCAGCTTTGCGAAAAGTTGTATGTGCAACTTTGCTGTTTGACCGCTTTTCAAGCTGCTTGAGCACAGTTGTAACCGGAGTTGCACGCAGCAAAAACTGTCAAGACGAGAGGATGCAACTCCAAAAGCTGCATGTACAGCACCCAATCATAGCGCAGCGTTGGAACAAGGCACGCATGACGTCACGCCCATGGGAAAACATGGCGCCCAAACAGATTGCCGTAGCTTCAGATTGACGGACAGCGATTACACAAAGAATACCAGAGATTTCCGACATTTATTCACGCAGAAATAAAGTTTATATGTAAATGCATTAATTTCATGCGGTAGAATTTTACAGATCGTGTGATAAACCTCGATATCTGCAATTTTGCACAGCGACGGCGATGATCGAATTGCATTATGGGATTGCAACCCGATACCGATAAAGTCATTCACGACGGCACCAATCACAGGGAAGGGTGGGAACACGTCAGTCGTGACGTGCATTTTCAGCGGCGAAGGGAAAATTCACAGCAACAGGCAAAGCAACAATTGCTGCCAGTTTGCCAATTTCACAGCAACGGGACGTCATTGTTGGCAATTCTCATTGTAATAATATTGGCTGTGGATCATTGTTCTTCGTGTATCGCATTATTGCCTTCCCCTGCAAATACAGATCGGCTAATAATAGTATCGCAATATTTCTGTTTTGTTGGCGGAAAGGCCGCTTTACATGTACCATTTCACAGGCCATAAGCTCGCCATAAATGTCGCCATGAGCGATGGCGACCACATTGCCACATATGGACCCTGTCTTATTT
This sequence comes from Thereuonema tuberculata, assembly GCA_023159025.1. NCBI lineage: Eukaryota > Metazoa > Arthropoda > Chilopoda > Scutigeromorpha > Scutigeridae > Thereuonema > Thereuonema tuberculata. The sequence goes on from JAFIDM010000001.1 coordinate 98,370,711, forward strand.
TCGAAGAGATGGCGAGCAATGTCAATGGCACCATCTGACACTAGCGCTCCTGGTGACGAATTGTAGAACTTGAAGTCCAATCGATTTGTATCTATTTATTCGAAATTACCGATTACAAAAACGATATACACGTACGGAGGTCATCTTTTCCTTATGTTTTCGTGGATACTTTCAGAAAACGTTACATTAGTAATCAAAATCATTTCAGAATTTCAGCCTGAAAATTTGAATCGGTGAGCGATTGGAATCTTGAAAACATATCGTGGGATGGTTGAGATTTAACGAGAACTATCGAAACTGAAAAACAAAGAAATACAAAACGATGAAAAACAAATAAATATTTCCTATTTTAATCAATTAAAAACATTCTTTCACCTATTCGATGCATTGAATAAATGATTTTTATATAAATCAATGCTATTTTATTCGTAAATAAAACGTATATGATGACAATTGAGAAGTGTAAATTTTCCGTGTGATGGAAGGCGATATGGTACGTGTAAAACAAGAGAAAAAAAAGCTTGCTTTTCACTGGCCATCTACCCTGACATGGCCTGTAGTATGGCCTGTTGAAATGGTACATGTAAAACGGCCTTTAATTGCAGTTCCTTTGTTGCAGGCCAGCTCAGCAATTCCGTGACGTATTATAAATACATCATTTCAAAATAAGAAAAAAAAAACAAAACAAACAAAAAAATAAACCGATTATGGTAACCATGATGAAATGCGTGGCAGAAGAAATACAGAGCAATTAATGTTATTGATTCAGATTCAAATCATCTTCGGAATTTTTTATATATTAAAAAAAAAATATTTTTTACGTTTTCTGAATTTTAAGTAACACGTTCTAAATACTGCGAAAATATTTTATAGTAATTACGATACTTTACATTTATAAAGCGATGTTTAAAACATTTATTTTGACTCATTTTGAAAGCTTTCTAATAAATTACTCTTATTTGAACAGTAAAAATATCCTATGTTAAACACTTAATTTTTTTTTGAATTATATTATGTTATTTTCATATTCTTTCATTTTTAAAGGAGTCCCATTAAAAACAAAAAAACAAAACAAAAAATGACAATTTCATGACACTAAAAATATTTTTAGATTTTATTAACAAACAAATATTATTTTGTTCAAATATATTTTGTTTTAAGGTTTTTTTTTCCGAATGAGATATTTTTATATTTAATCAATGAAAATAACTGTTACTTTCAGACATTATTTCAGTTAATAAAATTAAGGATGCTAACCAGGATGTTTGGTAATGAGGTTGATAATTGGCTATTAATAATTCGGTTTAATTGAGCTTAATATTGGTCTGATTAATTGTTCTGACTTTCGAAGCTGCAATGGAACGTGTTATTTCTTTGACTCTTGTCTTTGTGTTTCTAGTTGGCAATTCGATTTGTAAGTATCTTGCTTTAATCCAAATTTAACCCAATAATAATAAGTATCGTAAGAAAAACATTAGAAAATTTTATTCTATAGTTGTTTGGATTACTGAACCTTCAGGTAGCTTTAAATTATCTAAACGTAATAGCTGCGGTGTTTAGCCTTCCATATTAATTTCATTCAAAACTCTACACTAATTGGAGTTAAACTTAGATGCACTTGCCTACTCATTTAAGATCTATTTCACGAAGAACGTATGGAATAAAAATAGTTTAAATTCTGAACGAAGCTGTTACATGTACATTTTTATTGTAAAAATGTTTTGTTTAACTTGTATGAAGAGAAGCATTAATGGCTATTTGTCGTTTCTTTAACTACTTAAATTGAAATTTGTTTTCTGTCAATAATAGGCCAACAGATCTTAGGATATCTTAAAATTTGGGAATGCAAGGGTAAAGTACAACATTCAAATTATTCGCCTGCAAAAATAGAAATATCGAAAAATATTAATCGAATATTTGGACTTGTAAGTTATTCTCTTAAATATCTGTAAAATCGAAAAATATTGCTGTAAATATCTTTTACAGCAGGATTATTCAAAATAATATATTTTTAAAAGCAGCGTGAGGAACTGAAATATTTATTACTGCGAGTCAATTATTTATTACGTCCTCCACGCCTGAGTATCATTGTACATTACGTATCTACATCGTACATCTATGTATTTATTTGTAATAAAAGCGTTACGTAACAGCTACATACATTTAATATTAACTAGTTTATAAATTGTTGTCATCATATATATCATTTACTTTGTGAAGTAATGCGACTAGTCAAATTATTGATTTGATTTTATTTAGCACTAACAAGGGAAAGTCGCGAAGTGTTACTCCGAATTTGATATTGGTTTATGGGTCACTTTATAGACTTTTTAACGTTGAGTCCGAATTTGAGATTCATTTTCATCTCCGGTTAATAGTTTTCGAGATATCCGCATGGGGGCGTAAAAACTTTAATTTGTTATAACTTTTTAACAAATGAAGATAGAATAAAAATTCCAACGCATTTATGTTACTTGCATACATGACTACCATGAGTGTCAATATGTAATGAATCCGTCGACTAATTTCAAAATGGTGGACCCAAAAAGTTAAATTTATGGCACTTTCAATGAAAAATAGGCTCATCCAACCCTAACTCAAAAACCGATTGATAGGTGGCAGCACAAGACAGGCAACACAGGGCAGTTAAAGCAATTTGATAATAAATTATCGGCAAATTGTTTTCGAGAAATGATCAGATATGCATTTTGTAAGCCCCGTTATATTGACGATGACCCAAATGTTGGTCATTTTCAATCTCTAAAGGATATCTGCTTTTCATTTCCTCAGCAACACTTGTGCTCACAGTCTACGGAAGCCAAACGTTGTAGCCAAACATTTTTGTTATGTAATCACTGTGAGCTTCCTTTGTGCTTTTTGCATTTCTTCATTAATAAACATTTTCATTATTAATATTTTATAAAGTTTTTGTTTTTGTTAATTTTGTTAATCAGTGTAACGTATAAAATTTGCAAAATAAAATATTTAAGTAAATTTGACTGAAAAATTACTTACAATTATCTTTTCCATTGAAAGTGCCCTGAATTTAGGTTTATTACATATTCATTACATATTGAGACATATGGTAGTCATATTATGCAAGTAACATAAATGCGTTTTAATTTTTATTCTATCTCCATTTGTTAAAAAGTTATAACAAATTAAAGTTTTTACGCCCCCATGCGGATATCTCAAAAACTATTAACCGGAGATGAAAATGAATCTCAAACTCGGACTCAGCGTTAAAAAGTCTATAAAGTGACCCCTAAACCAATATCAAATTCAGAGTAACATTTCGCGACGTTCCCTTGTAAGTAGTTAAGTGCTAAATAAAGTAAAACATTTTTTTAAAGTAACTAAGTACATTTATCAGAGAAAAATTACAAGAAGCAGATACTTTTCTTTAATTACTGAAAACATTTTCCTTGGTTTCTTAATAAGAAATTACCACGAGAATTTCCTAAAATTTGAAATATATGTTGATCTTTTTATTTCAATCTCATGAATTTTCATCTTATTAAAAGGGGTTCATTTTATTAATATTATATTTACATAAAATTAATCTGACAATGACTTCATTAGATATGTTATGATATTATAGGAAAAAATATGAAATTGGAAATAAAGCTAAAAAAGTAAATTTCTATTTGATATTTAACTGCTATTTTAAAAAGTTCAAAACTTGATGAGTAAAATGTATTGGTAAATACAGGTTAGTCTATTGAAATGTTATGTTATTTTTGAAAAATCTTTTCATCTGGTTACTGAATTGTTATCGTCTGAACATTTATACTAACAAAGACAAACAAATTAATTAGAAACATTAATTCCAAAATGTTTCACAGTGGGTATCAGAGCATTAACAAATGTTGGAAAAAATCTTGGATTTGCCAAGTAATTCAGTCAAATAAAATTGCTTGGTACCCTATTTCTTTGTTTTAAATGGGTCTTAAAGCCTCATTTATTTCTTTGTAGCCCACAAGTCATGTTCGGATCCCATGATAGCTCTGGATCATTGTCAGAAGAAGTGTTTCCAAGACGGTGATTGTACAAAGAACGAAGAAGTTTGTTGTGGAGCCCCAACGCCCAAGTGCTGCGCTGCTGAAGGTAAGGAACACGAATATGAAAATGGTCTGTAATTTCAATTGATTAAAAGTCGATAATCCTTTATCCGGAATCTGAGAACTAAAAGTAACTCCGAACTGGTTTTGTTTTCCACCATCTCCGAAGCGATCCACAGGTAAGAGGCATCAGTTGTTTTACAACGGGTCCTATTAGTCATATGTCTCTCTGCTGTAAACGAAATTATTGACTAATTTACAATTAAACTGAAATATTCCTCCCAAATATTAATTGATATGCTTTTCAGACAATAATAATTAAGATTATTCATTTTAATACTTAAGAACTATAAGAACATTCAGGAATCCCAAAAATTCAAAAAACGAATACGTCCCGAGGATTTCGGTAAAAAGGGTGTCTGTAAAAAGTTAAAAGTTAAAAGTTAAATTTTTAATACAGTAGAGTCTCGATTATCCGAGTTAATGTGGACCAAGACTAACTCGGATAACCGAAAAACTCGATTAAAGCGAAAATTATAAATAAAATAAATCGTGTAGGTTTAAATGTATATTTTAACAAATACAAACATTATACAGATACACCACATGCAATTCGTTTTGTTACGATAATTAAAGAGTTCTTTTACTTAAAAAAGTCCTTAATTGTTTTTTGTTTTACTTTATTTTGGCGTTTTTCTGCAGCACTGTTTCGCCATTTTTTTAAAGATAACAGGATTGCTGTTGTCGCTTCTTCTTGTTCTATATATTCAATAGTACTGTCGATAGCTTTTAGTCCATCTGTATGGAAGATTTTCATACGTCGATTTTCATCGTCACTGTCTTCATCATCATCGCTAGATTCTTTTACCTTAATGACGATCATTTCATCTGTAATGTCTTGTTGTTCATCAGCGTTTATCCAGTCACGTTCATCCTCTTCGTTGATTGGCTCAAACAACAGTAGTTTCATGACTAAATCCAAAAGCTCATCGCTACCTTGGATTTCGTTTTCCTGAGTGTTTGTGAGATCAAGTTCAGAATAAAAAAGGAAAATGTAGATAAAAAAAAAAAAATCCTAGAAATATTTGATAGCTTGGTTAAAGCGGAAACTCGGATAATCGGCGCTCGGATAATCGGGGTTTTACTGTGTATGCATTTTTTGCAAATTTTTCGCTTTTATGGCTATTGGAAAAAAAAATCACCATCTATATATTGAATCATAGTTCAAAATTTAACATTAAAATGAGGAATTACTTAGCATCTACTGTATTAATAATGTAATACGAATACACACGAGATAGTTTGGTTCTGAAGGAGTGGGACTTGATATTATATAAATCCTTTTTCTTTTTTGAGGGATTCCCCGCGGGATGAGAAAATCTCGATATTTCGGCCCGGTGGCTCGGGCCTTCTTCGGGAGATGTAAGCTTAAAAATATCAGTTACATCAAGGTGGGCGCAAAAATAACAACTTTCGTTATTAGTTTCTCGAATAAGTTTCTCTTGTTGTTCATTTGCGCCCACCTTGATATAATTGATATTTACACATCTCCCGAAGAAGGCCCGAGGCACCGGTCCGAAATATCGAGATATTTTCATCCCGGAGTGAGGAAATCCTTCAAAAAAAAAAAAAAAAAACAGGATCTACTTAGTACAAACGAGATGTGTTTAGGTAATAAATGTTATAGATTACTTTGTTTTTTCCTGAACACTCTGAAAAGATGCTATGGATTTGGTAAGAAATTTTCACAATCATATGATAACCATAGACTCCGACTCGAGATTGCCTGAGCGTTCTGGGTTTCTCACCAATTTCATTTCGAGAGGGGAGGGGATGTCCGGGCATCTCTACTATTGAACATTTAGAAATATCTTTATAATATATTTAAATGTAGATTTCCTGATTTTTTTAAACTATTTTTCTGTTATTTTAATATCAGGAGGATACACAATGAAATCTAGGAATTGCTTAGGAATTGCTTATCAACAAAACTCTATGTTGTTAAGTTATAGCAATGTTTTGGGGGAAACAACTTTCTTTGCAGTTTCCAATTGCAGATATTTTGAAAAGTTAAAAACTTCTGAATGAAGAAACAAATGAAATGGCCAAATAAAAGTAAACAATACCATTATATAAATTAATAATACCATTGTAAATTATTGAAACCTCATATAATTAAACTAATTGTTTTCAACAAAAAATGCAAATCTAATGTCCCAATGTAAAATGTCACCAAAACACACAGTCACCTTTGCAGAATGAAAGAGTTACTGGTTCATGTGCGAACGGATTTTCCGTTGCCCATATTTCTGCAACTCCAATGTCCTTGGAGTTGGAAATGGGCTTCTTCTGTCTACAAAAATGTTCCATGGCCATTCATTGTCCACTTCCATGCGATCAAGAAATTCTAGAACAAACCTTTCTTTTACTGGCAGGTCAGCAGGAAGCAACTCCTGAACATGGGTAATTTTGTATGGATAGCAATGCAGGATGTTTCGCACAATATTATGCACCGAGCTCACAGGCAAGTCCAAAGTTCGGGCAATTCCCCGTGCACTGCATGTTTGCACACCTCGTCTCTTCCTGGACTGCTGTGGCCACATCTACTGATGTCGAAGCAATTGGTTTCCTCCCTCTGCCAGATTTCGCTTCAAAAGAACCTGTCTCTTGGAATTTCTTCATCATTTTCTCCAGACCCTTGGCAGACATCGGACCGCAGCCTTTTTTCATACCCTTTACTGTCCGGAACTTCTTCAGAGCTACTGGCGCGCAGTCACCATTCTTGTAAAAGAGCTTCACAAGCAGAGCGCGATCCTTCATTGGGAGTCATGGCGAGCTTCTCAGAAGCAATATGAGGAAAACGCCATGTACCCCGGGTTTTTATAATGTGTCGTGCGCATGGCAGGTTTTGTATTTTGCATATTATGACGCTTAAGGCGCCATCTATTGCTAACATTTGGAACTATTTTTTTTTCTTATACCATACCATTTCCCCTTTCTTCGATTATATTCAGTTCAAATTTCAGATCATTCAGGTTCTTTTTTTTAACAGCACGTTGAAAGTTGAACTTTAATTATAATCACCCTGTACATACGAAGGATATCTGAAAACATAGATATCCACCGTAGACAATATAATACTAGGTGTCCAAGAAATAACGTGAGATGTTTGAAGCGCCATAAGTTGATAAATATTTGGCGCATCGATCTCAAACTTTGGAGTGTAGGCTTATGGCTCACGAGGACTGCAATCATGAGGAAAAAAAGTTCCTAGTTCACGTAGCTACCACCAGGGGGCATGTGGCACTGCTGTCGGCTAGGCAAATTGAGCTCTCCTTTAAAGGCTAGTGCACGATGTCTCTTGTCTTCAACAAGAGCATAGCAATGCCGTTAACATTTGTTGACCTCGCTTTACTCGTGAAGCTTTATTATTAGTTGCATTCGAATGCCACTAGGGCATTACGTGAATACAGGCGTATCAGAGGCATCACCACTATCGTTAACAAATTTACGATGTGTGATTCATCTGCACCGTTTCAGGGGTTCGCTACGCATCTTTATTGCGAAACCAAATATTTCCAATCCTGCAGCAGTAGGATGCCCTAAACACAATAGTCGTAAGATGGAGATACACCATCACGTGCTGCTTGGAATGCGATTGCAGAGTGCATCTCTAATGATCGCACTATCTTTATGCAGGGCTCGCACGATCCCTGACATCAATCCTTGTGACGTTTGGCTTTGGGGTTATCTGAAGGATAGGCTCTATCGAGGTTATATGCCTGTTATAGAGCACGGTATGAATCAAATGCAAATGGTCAGAGGATGGAGACACATTGAACATCTTCTGTGATCAATCGTTCTGTCCTATTATTCCGAATTCGAACGAGCAACGAAAAAGATACTGTATAGCCGATAGCAGCGCCACATGCCTCCTGGTGATACTATGTAAACTAGAAACGTTTTTCTCATGATTGCACTTCCCATGACCCATAAGCCTAAAATCCAAAGTTTGAGATTGATGTGCCTAATGTTTAGCAACTTATGGCACTTCAAACACCTCACGTTATTTCTTGGACACCTGGTACAGTATAATACATGTAAGTTATATATCTTCCAGAAATACTGGCGATAATTCTAAATATAAGCTCACCTTCTAACTTTCATTCTTTCTATCCCGCTTTCCATCTTTTCAGCCACTTTTTTTTTCGTTTAAGTTCTGCCCAATGTGAACCTATTTGTAATACTGATTTACTGCTCATATTTATATATGGTAATAAATAAAATAAAGGAAATCAACGATATCTATATTTTGAATTAATTTTCAATTGTTATTTTATTTTTTTTATTTATTTTTGTATCAGATACATTAGAAATGCTTTGTTAGTTTCTGCAAAATCTTTGTCTAATCTTGCAGTTATTTGTTTCTAGGTTGTCAACTGAAGGGTCATTGTATTCCGTGCGATAACTCTGAACAGTGTCAGTATCTGGAGAATAGCAATCAAACTCACTGCTGTCCACAGACACCTACACAGGGCTGTTGCGAACCCACTGAATGGCATCATCACGAAAGCAGGATCAAAAGGTCCCTATATTCCGATCGGCCGAATGAAGTCAGGAATGACGAATACGTGTGCATTAAAATTGCAGTTTCCGAAAATTCCCCCTATCCTAACACCACAGCTTACATCAATGTATATTCCAGTAATAGTGAATCGTATAAGGCGATTTCCTATTGCTTCCCTGATCACAGCAGATGCCAATGGAAGGTGGTCAAGGATAGCCAACTGCCATGATTATTGTAAAAATTATACGGTGGTGAAACAATGCTTTTATATTTAAAAATAATTAACATTTAGTATTTGTATTAATATAACTGAATAAAATTGATAAAGTTCCATTTCCAGCTTCTTCTTTTTAAGTTTATTTTTTTTTTGAAGAATCCATTTCAACGCCCTTAGTAAATTACATTTATCTAATGCCTACCATTTCTTAACGAACTCTTTATTAAGTTTATTTCAAAACGAGGTTAATCCGTCAGAAAGATCGTAATAGCCGTCACCTTTCCTCGCTCTGGTGCAATTACATCTAGGAGACTAATTCGATGTTGTTGTTGATCGGCTGCTAATAAATTGTTGATTAAATATCTCAATGGTAAAATCATTTCCATTTTGATTTCTTTGTAAAAAATCTTCAAATTCATCTTTCTTCTTCTTTAACTGTGACAGAAGATATCCTTAATTAACAACAGCCGAACTAAGTAAACCAAATTTTAAGTTTAAACAACAAATTCTTCTTAATTAATGTTTTAAATAACTGCTTTATTAACTTCTATTAACTCCATTAACTCCAATGACAATATTATCGGCTTGAGAAAGTAGGTCGATTAGGCCTATGAAATATTGTCGTTGGAGTTCATGGAGTTAATAGAAGCTAATAAAGAAGTCATTTAAAGCAAATTTTTAGTATCTAAATTTTAGTTAAAGTAATTGAATTTTTCTGATGCCATAATATTCCTGCTCAGTTAGATGAAAATTTCGATTATCAGTAAAGCGGTTGCAGCTGTACAGTTGTTTCTTTTGTCAAATACTTTTTCGACAAAATAGTTGCACGCATTGCCCTATAAAATAGTTTCGGGCTAAACCGGAGAATACGGTACTGCCTATCACAGTCTTCGTAAGGATACATCCCCGCAGGGATACATGATGGTGCTTACTGCTATCTCAAGATCGCAGTTACCCAGATGAGGGTTAGTTTTCTAGTAAAAGATCGTGCAAAACCATTTTTAAATAAGCTTACCTGCAAACCTCATTCTACATTCTATATAGTTGAAACCGGAGATTATGGTACCAGGCTGTTTTGGACTACGGTTGAGTTTTGACAATATGGCAGCCTTGACACTACTTTTAAGATATGAATTTTAGTTTTTCAAATAACTAGTGAAAAAACTAAAATTCATATTCAGGCACCCATCTTGTCAAAACTCGACCGTTTTCCAAAACAGCCTGGTACCATAATCTCCGGTTTCAACTAGTTTCGAAATACCAAAATCCAAACTTAACTAGATGATAAAAGTAAATTGTAAAATATAAAGCTTAATAAATCGACGTATTTTATATATTTTTTAGTTATTAGCAAATAACAAATAACTAAACTTGCAGGGATCAGAAACCAGAATTCACTTCAATTCCTAGGAATTTTATATGATTATTGTGTGAAAGTGAAATGCCTTTCCTGTAATAATAATTATAGGTTGTTTATCAGGACTGATGTTGGACAGTAGAAAAGCTACCATCTACTCTTACTCTCAAAATCTTCTACTGGAATCCTTTGTAGTATGGAATGCTATGAAATTATGAGTACTGTTCACTTATAGCCATCTTTAAGGTCAACTGTTGATTTAAATTGCTTCATTTTTAAAGAACAAAACATTTTGAATCTTAAGTCTTTCTCAAGCGTACTTACTACTGCTACAAATAATAACTCTGCTTTTTGGAATTCTTTGATATCTGTAACATGACGTCGAGCTTTCTCTAGATGTCTTTTTTAAAACAAGGAGGTCGATGGATTTCCGTCTTCAGGGGTTTAGCCTCGCTTTGACAATAACCCTATTCTATTCAGAGGAGGTAAGTTATAGCATGTTGCAGGATAGTATTTTGTATAAATAAAATGTTAACAATACAAATCAAATATAACAGGTCTGTTTTTCTATGGCAGGACATGATGTTTGTCTAGCAACAGTTCACCATCAAGTAATTTCTCTGTGGCTGTGGAAATTGTTAAAAACCAGAAGTTGGTCTCATCGTTGAGAAACGAACACCGAATACAGTGTTCTAATATTATGTATTTTCTTATTGTATTTATAGGGGCTAACGCCTCCCTATGTTCGAGATATTTGGCATTATTGTCATTATACCCTCCGAAAAACTTCCGAACGAAAGATCGGATCAACAAACGGACTTCACCACCGTATTCAGGTGCCCAAACAACGTTGGAATACGGAATTTCAGGGGTCAACGCCTCCCCTTCCCATATATTGTCTTTGGTTTCATTGGATTTCCGGTATTAGCCTAAATGTTAGAAATGCAACCATTTTATATCAGTTGTCAGCTGCAGCTTAAGGTCTCGGACTCGTATACTGAAAGTTGTCGGTTCAAATCCGTATATCTCCTTTTTTTTAACTCAATGTCCGCGTGTTTTTTTTATTTTTTTTTTTTATTTTCCTAATACTTTTTTTTGAATTTTTCCTTTCGTTAATGTATTTACGTTTTTTATTATTATTTTTAAATTGTTATTATTATTATAGGTCGTCCTTAAATTTATGCTTTAGCACACAATTATATACACTTGTTTTATGTTTGGTTTTTTTCTCAAAAAATTCAACAAGAAAATGGCTTCCATTGTCACTGCCAATTATCATCTATTAATTTCTTAGTAAGAATTTGAGTTCAACCTCATTAACAACAGATTCTGCGTCGGTAAAAATGTTAGAAAGAAAAAAAAAATGATTTTTGAGATTTTTACGAGCAAATTAAACAAATTCTGCACAATAATTTGTTTACATACACCAAAAAAAAAGAAAAAAAAAATGAAAAAAACAATCCTTCCAATGAAATTAATGAAGTTAGTAATGGGGAAGAAGAAGTTCTATTTAATGCAACTGATAAAAAGAAATAGGTCAACACTTTTTATTAAACACTCAATCATACGATTTGTTTTACTCTCGGGAAAAAATGAAATTCAACTAAGAACAAATCAGAATTTATTGATAATGATCTTTTAAACATAGCCAAATTTTTATTCTAAATTATATATACATTTCCGAAATTGATGTTACTTATGTTTTTTAAAATATAAGGTGGTAGTTATTTGTTCCATCAGTAACGAAACATTGAAAAGTAACGATTGAAGAAATAATAATAATAATAATAATAATAATAATAATAATAATAAAGCCATCAACAATTTTGCCGTCCCCACACTAACATATTCGTTCGGCATAATTCCATGGACAAACACTGAACTCGAAGTACTACAACGCACAACACGCACTACATTCACGAAACACAACATGCACCACCCCAAGTCCGCTACGGAAAGGATGACTCTTCCCCGCAAGGAGGGAGGCCGAGGACTCATCAACCTCATAACCCTACACGAAAAACAAGTACACACAATTAGGGAACACTTCCACCAAAGAGCACAACACTCCTTACTACATTCAACCATTGTCAAGGCTGACATACATCTCACACCCCTGGACCTCGCAAACTCTTCTCTAACACTCACCCCCCCCACCCGACACCCACACACAGCAGCTGCGTGAATCATGGGCTCGTAAGGAACTCCATGGCAGACATCGCCAAAAACTCAGCCAGCCTCATGTCGACATGGAAGCGTCAAACAGATGGCTGACGAGTGGTGAGCTGTTTGGGGAGACTGAAGGGTTCATGATCGCGTTACAGGACCAAGTCATCCCCACACGCAACTACAAGAAACATCCTACACGGCGCAAACACCCACGATGACAGATGCAGGAAATGCCACACTACGCATGAGACGATCGACCACATAATATCAGGCTGTCCCCTTCTCTCTCAAACAGACTACCTCCGCCGACACAATCAGGTAGCATCGATCGTTCATCAACAGCTAGCACACAAACACTCACTTATTAAGAACACGGTCCTGTACTACAAGTACACACCACAAAGCGTACTAGAGTCATCCTCACATAAGCTGTACTGGGATCGCCCCATTCACACAGGCAAATCACAACTATATATCACAACAGACCTGACATCACACTTGCTGATAAGGTCAACAAACAGACCTATCTCATTGATATTGCAATGCCTATCAGCAAGAACATGCAGAAAACTCACGCAGACAAGATAAGTAAATACACAGACCTAGCACACGAGCTCCAGAAGCATTGGAGGCAGGACCGAGTACGTGTTGTACCTATCGTCCTGTCCGCCACTGGTCTGGTGCCTCACACATTGCACCACAGCCTCAGCACACTAGGACTTCACAAAAACACTTATGCACAACTCCAGAAGGCTGTGGTACTCAACACAATACGCATAGTTAGGAAATTTATGGACACAAGCACCCATTCTAACTATTATTCCAAACTTTTTTTTTTTTTTTTTTTTTTACACTTGGCAGTATGTGCTTTGGTCCTTGACCCGCCGTATTGTCTTAGCTGGGGAAACCCATGGTTTGAAACTTTTTCGAGATAATAATAATAATAATAATAATAATAATAATAATAATAATAATAATAACCAAACGCTAGAAGACATACACACACAACACAGTACTGCGCGGCACATAGAACCATTCGGGCACTTAGGATCAAACAACACCACATACCTCCCACTGCACGATCACAAGAATACATTCCCACTTGGAGACGCCACCCCGAGAGCTACATCAGTGACCTTAGTATAGGAAGACATATTCAGGCTAAAACGATACTGTGAAGAAACAAAACAAAAAAAATTTATTTCCCAGGTTAGGAAGATAGTCAAGCGCATACAGACTTGCCCCTCACATTCAAACCATCATATCCAGGTTCAGGAACATCTCGACACATCGACAAGTGAATATAATTTTGTGTTAAAGCCAAAATTTAAGGGCGACCCACAATTATAAAAAAAGTAAAAAATAATAATTAAAAAAAAAGGAAGTACATTAAAGTAAGGAAAAATAAAAAGAAGGTAGAAAAGAAAATACCCTATTCCTATCGTATTTGGACCTATGAACACGATGGTGAAGTCCGTTTGCCAATCCGACCTTCCGTTTGAGAGTTGTTAGGGGAAGACAGACACGGACGGAGAGGATAAAAAAAACAGCTACCGATTTTAGTCGCAATCACAATAGCTCCCAAGTGCAAAAAGATTACAAAGATACAAACAGTACTCTATGCACAAACAACAGTATAACACTTTCAATATAATGAGAAAAAATTACAATATAATGAGACAGATTCCTTGCATCTCCCTCCACTACATCCAATACAAAACACTTAATGCAAAACACTTAAACCGTTAGCGAGGCATTACGTGACTACTGGTCGTCTCTGTGATACCATCTATGATACAGAAACAAATATCAAAGCACGATGGATCACAGAGAAACAAAACTCACTGAACACCTATCCTATATGCTCTTCCATGGCATTACTCTCACAGACATACAGACAGTACTAAAATATGCAGTTGGAAGGTTTCTACCGTCCAGAACTTCAGGATCAAGATATTCACGTCCCTGCATGGGAAAGTAGCTCTTATACTCACTGATAAAATCCAACAGCCAAAACATCCAACTCCAACTCCAACTCCAGAAGGCTGTAGTACTAAACACAACACGCATAGTTAGGCAATTCATGGAAACAATCACACATCCCCCTCCTCCTCTTTGCAGACTTTTGTACACTTACAGTTAGCAAAATGTGTTTGGGTCCTTGATCCACCATATTGCCTATGATTAGGAAACCCAAGTTTAGGAACTTTTATATAATAATTAGTAGTAATAATTATAATAAACTAATGAAGAGAATCTGTAGTACCATAATGGAATACTGACCAGACCCACTGACAGTCTCTCTAGTATAAATGCATCATATTTCAAATGTTCTTGCTGTAAATTCAATATTTGACGAGAGGAAATAAAATAAAATTTTTAACAAATCATATTTGTTAAGGTTTTATCGTAAATTAGGTAGATTAAGAATAAATCTCAACTTTAATGACTAATTAAAAAAAAGGATTATTTCCTTGAGGTTAAATTTTCCAAAAACAAAAACTAAAGACATTAGTTAATATAGAATGATTATGAAACATAACTTCAATGCAAAACTACAACTATTACAATTGTTTCTATGCTTTCACTAACTTTTCTGATAAAATTAAAAACTTGTGAGCTCGGCAGCCAAGTGGTAATGCGCTTGACAGCGGCCTGAAGGAGCTGGGTTCATTCCTTGGAGAATTCAATCCAAGGACCCATGCTGAATTCTTCTCCAAACGGGTCCTTGGGATCACGCAGCATTCTCTAAAAGGGATACCGGGTTTCTTTCAAGGAGTTTAAGGTACCAGCCGACCAGCCGAGTTGAGGTGGCCGGGTCGATTCCCGGTCTCGGCGGAGATTTTCCACGATCCATTCGTTCCAAACGGATCCTAGGGCCTACCAAGCTCTCTGTAGAATGAGTTTCAGGTTTCTTTCCGCAGATACAGGAAGGCGAGCTCTGGACTGACCACCCGGCATCATCTTAGTCCAGGTCACTGAAATGTGGAGCCTTTGCTTCAACGTCCCGATGGGCCATGGAGGACCCCTGTGGGATATACCTAAACTAATTTGTAAGATATCTTCTTAACAAATAAACTGTAATTAAAAATCATTAGAAATAATTAAAATTTATGTAGCAGACAGTAGAGCAGCAAAATTTCTGTGGTATCAATTTCTTTACAAGAAATTATAATGACTGGTTGATTTGAATCAACACTTCAAATTAAGTCAGAATAGGGTGGGGCAAAAACTCAAAAAGTCCGCTAATATATCTTCTGTAAATTTCCTCAACCAACCTAACAGATAGTATCTTTTTTCCTTGGAGGCTTCACTGGAGACTTTCTGGTCACTGAATAACCGATTACGTCAAAAAAGAATAAAGATATAGAAAACTTTATAATATTGCTCATATTCAGCTTTAAAAAAAATCGAGCAACTTCGGTGTAGAATTTAGTTTTTTTCTTTTTTGAATAGCTTTCGTTAAAAACTGCTTCGAAAGCTTTCCTCTAAGAGGAAAGGATTAAACTGTGAATAGAGCAAAATAAAACAAAGCAGACCACCTGAATCCTCTTTCATATTTAGATGTAGTTTCTATTTATATGAATTGATTTATTGGACGATATTTAATATTGATACATTCTGGACGTAACAGTTATTGAATAGTACTAATGAAAAGATGGATTGCTCTTCCTTATTGATTCAACTGCTGACTCATGTAATGTGACTCTTGGAAGAACATATGGAATGACAAATAGCTTAGATTATGTTAATTCATCATTGCTTGATAGATTGATTAGCAGTGCTATAAAACCGTCAACAAAATACTTCATCAAAGCAGACTTAAGGAATTTGTCAGACTCAGGTGAGACTATTTTCAGATGATTCAGAAACTTTAATGTCAATTTTAAATAAATTTGTGTGCTTTGTTGTAAGAAAACAAAATGGGTTCTTTTTCCAGAATATATTACAATTGTCATTCTTGTGTTATCAAAATTGTGTTGTTTTTCCCATCAAAATTTTTGTTTTTTGAAAAGAAAAATTATTTGCTTGAATGTTTAATTACATTCAATGTTTTTATCCAAATAATATTTATTGGAATTTTCAACTTCATTTTCATAAATAGTTATTTGAGACTTTTAGTAACTTTTCTTTGATTTCTATAAATGCTAAAATAACATTTGAATTTCTTTAAAAACATTTAATGTATACTTTATTTTTTTAATACAATCTTTAAAAGCAACACAGAATTTAAGATTGAATTATTAACACTTGAGATAGAGACCTGTACGATAGGCAAGCGAAACTTTATGATGAATTTTTAATAATTCAATTTTAAATTTTGTTGTCAAAATGAAGAAATATAAACTCATATAAATAACGATTCACTGATCTGTTTTTAGTAATTTTGATACAGGGAATCCAGTAGAGCTCTTTTTGGTTTCATAACCATCAGTGGCGAATATAGAATATATTTTCGAGGGGGGGGGGGGCCCAAGATTAATGTAAGGTTAAGTTAAGTAATTTGAAGTAGACATCCCATAGAAACTATCTGTTCAGCCCCCCCCCCAAAAAAAAACGATGGAAACCTATCCGTTCAACCAAAAAAAAAAAAAAACGTTGGGAGGACATACCTTCATTATTCCGGGG
>JAFIDM010000001.1:98387810-98400796 GCA_023159025.1 Thereuonema tuberculata
ATTATTTCGGGGGGAGCCCGGGCCCCCCCCCCCCCTTATATACGCCCCTGCTAACCATCATCAGCTGGATTCACCCAGTATCTACAGCTCAGTGATCTCAAAAGATATGTAAAGGAAACAAATTTCAACAAAATATACGAACCCCCCTATTAGAAACAACGATATGATAATTAAGAATAAAAAAGGCCAATCATTTAATCCCCGCTAGCAGACGGTAGGGTTGTTGAAGGATTAAATCAACTTATATATTTTGCTAATTTCGTCTGTCTGTCTGTCTGTCTGTCTGTATTAAGATAACCTATTAAGATAGATCCAACGGTTCTCCATGGTACAATTGAATCAAAAGTACTCAAATTGGATGAAAATATTAGTTCATTGTGTCATTCCACGTTGTTTCCATGAAAATTTATTCTTGGGAACTGACCTCGACAACTGAAATTCTAATAAAACATACATTCAAAACCAAATAATTTTGTTACCACTGCATCCATTTTAATGAAATTTGGCGTACTTTTTTCAGTTGTTTACGCTGATTTCGAAACTCAAAACCATTTTTGCCGTAGAAGCTTCGTTCACAAGTTAGCACAGTATTTAGATTACATTTAGCCTACTTTATATTTGATAGTTGATAATAAAATGATTTTTCAGATTTTTTTATGCCTGTCGTCCGATAGGCTTTGCTGCTAGTTATAAATAAAAGTTACATTGCTAGTTACATTGTACAACATAATATTTTTTTAAAATTTAATCCTGTAACACTAAGCGTCTGCTAGCGGGTATTGAATGATAACCTTTTTATTCTTAATTTTTGTATTGTTGCTTTTAATATAGAGAACTGTTGTTTTGTTGACTTTTGTTTTCTTTACATGTCTTTTGAGATCACTGAGCTGTAAGTAAGATAATGGGCGAATCCAGATCAGAAACAGCCGTTGGCATCTTCATTGGCAAAATCGCTTCCTCTTCAATTAATAAATCTTCTTTCTGCTCATTCATTCTCTCGATTAAAACCTTTACGCATAACCTTCCGCCCCCTCCCCCCACATTCATGCTACAAAATCTACGCAATCCTTCATTCATCTCGGAGTTTACAACTTTCTCCCCTTACACGCGCGGCCCGAAGCGATGACTTAACGAAGCAGCGACCCCTTCCCCCCCGAATGGAAAATGGAAGAAACCCTGACACACGTGACCCATTGTGCGACTCCAATGTTGTTGTTGTTGTTTTTTTTAAATTTGTAACTGTCCACCTGACGAAACAGTGTCAACACTGTGAAAGTACTAGTAATGTAGTTAATTTTTTAAGTTTATAAATTTTGTTCTATAATTGACAGTGTGGTGGCCTCGATTTCATCCCATTACTTTTATAGATTTGATGAACACTTTTTTTAAGATGGTGCATTAAGTTACAGAAATAATGTCAGTCTACAAATCTATCCTTGTATGTATCTATTTAGTTCTGTAGCTAGTTTTCTATCCAGCTTTTCTTGATGTAATCACTATGATCGTTCTTTATATGGTCCGTCAGTTTTCCACATATGTACAACTTCGTGATTTTCAAATGATTCTTGAGCTACGAAACGTCAATATCAATTTTTAATTATATCTAAATTCCGTTTTTAGATGTTTTGTAAAGAAAATGAGGCTGTTAAAAACTGTATACCGGGTGATTCATAAAGTACTGGAAAGTACTGATGGTTTTCACCGCCCCATATCTTTTAAACTACTGCTCATAAAAATCTGAAACTTTTTATATAAAATCGTCAAACATGTAAGAGTTATATTTTCATGTTATTATTTATTCATTATTATTGAAAATCATTTAATTTGCGTTCAAACACCCCCAATATATCGTATATTTAAATAACTGTTGTGATGTTATTTAAACTCTAAAAGTCTGGCTCCAATATTCAAATGATACAGAAACATAATTAGAAAAATTTAATCTAAATACTTTTGTCATTAATTCCTTTATTCAACTTAAAAAAAAAAAACTGTATTTTTTTGAAAATGCATTCTGACAAATGACTTTTTTGGGAGGCAGTCGAATAATTTTTTTTGATAATAATTTCGATATATTGGGGGTGTTTGAACGCAAAAAAATGAATTTCAATAATGATGAATAAATAATAACATGAAAATGTAACTTTTATAATGTTTGACGATTTTATATAAAAAGCTTCAGATTTTGATGAGCAGTAGTTTAAAAGATGTGGGGCGGTGAAAACCATCAGTATTTTCCAGTACTTTATGAATCAACCGGTATATGTCTATGAATATTCGTGTGGATTTGTGTGAAAGGCAAGTGAATCTGTGAAAGGATTTTCTCGAAAGTTGAAAGATATTTACGGACGTAAGATGATCAATCTAACTTTTATTTGCAAAATTTTGTGTGAAGAATTTTGCCCGGAAAGGTAAAAAATAATATCTAAAGAAAAGTAGGAGTTCCTATCGATGTCTAATAATACCTATTAATAGCACGATCCATTTTCATTTGTGAGTGCAAGGACTATAGTAATGATTAAAATTAATAAGACTTGAGGCTTTGTGGGGAAACGTTTGAGTATATTGGAAACAGAAAGATTCTCGGAATCAAATTCAACAACTGGTTTATCCGATCTCGTAATCATCCGACTGGCGTATGCGACGGGTGTGACTTAGTTGAGAACGATCTGGAAGAAAGCGAATATCCTTCGCTGGTCTGAGTTATCAAATATCCTTTGTACTCATGTGATTTGACCAAATCGTCATTTTTTTTATTCCCGAGAATTAAGAGAATGCTAAAAAGAACAACAGGAACTAAGGCCAACCAGCAGATCTGGCACAACACATGGAACATATTAATTTGGTGTTGTTTCGACATTTAGATAGAGATTAAACAGAGATTAATTATTCCAATTAATGTAAGTTCCTAAACATTAATGGTTGAGACCAAGTTTTGTTTATTTAAGCTTTGCAGGCTCTACATTGATTCGACCGATAATCTAAGTTCCTTACAGAATCCTTTGTACGTAGATGTCAGTATTTCTATTCTCGTTTTATAAATTTTAAAGTTCGTTAATAGTATATTAGTTAGCATTTCTTCAATAGTTAGGTAATTTAATAGGATAGTTAATTTAGATTTGTCTTCTAATCTTTTTTATTTTCCTTAACTTTTGACCTTCGTAAATCAACTAAACTCAATTTTATTCATATCAATATTAATACACATCTACTAAAGAATAGATGCAATGGTTTGATTAATAAAGATACCAAAAGTTCCTTATTATCTTCTTTTAACATGTGAAGTGCTTTTAACATGTGACGATGTTATTGCGTGACATTTGCATCCTATTTTTGCTCAAATGTGGAAAGTAAAGCGTTCTTTTTGTCAACTGGCCAATGATTCCAAAAACATTAGAATAAATACAGAAGCTTCGAGAACTAAATTAAAAGGTTTCTTTACTTCTTGGAGGCTTATCATACTGTTCGTTTTTGTTTACGAGAACCTTCAACGCTTTTGCGCAGGTGTCAGGTCTCCTTCGATTTCATCACAATAGGGGTGAGGGGAAATAAAGAGGGGATGTTTACTTTTTATCAGTGTTAGTTTACTAGTAGTTGCGTACTATTTGCGCTTTTCGGGAAAGAATTATGGAAAGAATAAATACCTCCATTATTTTTTTTTAAAAAGCGAAAATGATCAAAAGAATTTCTTACCCATCTCAGCGTATCACCCCTCTGCGGAGTAAAATCGTCCGCCAGTGGTGAGTCTTCCTTTTGAAAACGAACAGTACAATTGTTAATCTTACTCTTAAGACCTGCTGGAGTCTATTAAACTATCCGAAGATCGCCAATAAGGTTCTTTTCCTTCTCGAATCTCCGTTAAACACTCAAGTATAATTCGTTTCTATATAATACATAAGCTATTTGGAGATGACACATAGTAAACACTTGATCTCAGTTATTGATATGTAAATATAGTTCTGATCTGTTACATCTTGGTATTTTTCTAGGAAGTACTTTACTGCCATGCGAAATTTTTGTTTGGATATGCAAATCTTTATTTCTGTTATGTATTATGAATGTCATTAAAATATAGATTTCTTTCCCCTTCACTGAAATGAGATGCCATGTAAAACGTTTATTCAACATATGTTTGATAGCCAAAGATGAACATGTAGATGTATTGCTATCTCTTCCTTTCTCTTCCATGAAGACTATAGTTATTTATTTAGATTTTGTTTTCTCACTGTTAACAGAAAATAATGAAAAATTACTTTTACATGTGTTAATACTTATTTATAATAAAAAACTATATAATTACACACTTAATTAAAAAATGACATATTTACAATGGAGTCTTTCAAACCCACATGGGTTCATCATCCTGAACTAATAACATCTTGAAAGGTTTTAGTTATATACAACTACAAAATTTCTTACTAGCTATAAAATTGTTTTATTCAAATTAAAACATTTTCTCAGCTTCCGATTGGACAAAGATCTCTTTAAATCAATCCCATAGGAAGATGCTCCAGACTGCCCTCTGTCCGTCATCTAAGGAACTAAAATAAATAATTAAATTCTTTTTTCAAACAAAAAGTTTTTTCTTTTATTTTAATTTTAATCCATCATATTTCTCATTTTATTAATATTATCTTTAATTTTCTTCTTGTGGAGTGCTGAAAATTATGTTAACATTAGGGATAAATGAATTATAAGAATCCAATAATCTAATAAACAAAGATTCTGTGGCCTCCCAACCTAATTTATTTTTCCATTCATCTATAATTATGCATTCCTCAAAGTTACCAATATGACCTTTTTTATACATATGATTAGCTATGAAAGAGCCATTAACTTTTCCAGTTCTTATACAACTGCGGTGTTGATTAAACCTATTATTCAAAGTCTGCCCGCTATTCCCTACGTAAAAACAACTTTCTTTATCACAAGGAATCAAATAAATACAACCCTTTTTTTTCCATTTTATTTTTTCTTTTGTCCTTATGTTCAATAGGGTACGATAATTTGTTCTCCAAATAATATCCCAAACTGATATCAGTACCTTTAAAAATATTCCATAGTCGCTTGTGTATTATTGGATTAAACGGAAAAGCAGCCCAGACCAGTTCATTTTTCTCTTTTTTCGGCAAAGGGTTATAAATATTATGAATACTTTTTGCCATAGTGGAGTCTACTAACCTAATAGGATAACCACAACTAATAAAATCCTTTTTGATCAAATCTAAATGTCTATAGAAAAGACATTTAGAACAAAGGGCAAAGGCTTTCTTTGTTTTCATGCTAATTAAGTTGGTTTTAGCAAAAAAAAAAAAATGGCTGGGGAATATAACGTAATGTTAGTACCCGAGGTGGGTTTAGAATAAGGTTCAGTAATATTGGTTTTACTATTAATTTCAATCATCACAACAATAAACGGCAAACGACCATCTTTATGCTTTTCCAATGCAAATTGAATATCTTTATCAATAGCATTGAATTGACCAAAAATGACATCCTCGGAATTTTCATCAGCAATTACAAAAATATCAACATACATCTGAAAGAAGTACGTTGAATTGTCAAAGAAAACAAAAAAAGAATATTCCAAAAACTGCATGGAAATTTCTGCTAAAATCATTGATGAGGGGAGCCCCATGAATAACCCAAGATGCTGCAATATAATAAGATCATTGGCCATAAAGAATTGGTTAGCAAAAAAAAATTCTATTAAATGAATCAAATCTAGTTTTTCTTTTGAACTGTGATCACCAAAATCAAAAACAAAAACTTTTATTAATAATCTATAACTAATAGATGTAAAGAGATCCTTAGCATCTATAGAGAATAGTGTACTATTTTCCCTTATAGATAAAGATCTCAAATTTTCGCAAAAATCTTCACCATTTTTAACAAAGCTTATAGAACTGTTTTTAAATTCTTGTAACTTTGTAGCTACCATCCTAGAAATCCTTAATAATAAAGATCTAGCACAGCTGATGATTGGCCTAGTTGCAAATTCGTTGTTTGAGTTCCTGGGCTTATGAACTTTAGGCAAGACCTTCATTTTGGGGAAACTGTATTCTTCTTCCAGTAATTTCCTCAGTATTTTCGCCTAGATCAATGTTTTTTTACCTAAAAGCCTAACATTTTTTCTAATCTTTCTCTGCACCTGATCAAAGTCACATTTCAGGATTTCATAATTTTTCTTGTTATTGATATGTAACTCAATCATTTCTTTATAATTATTGGTAATTAAAACCACTGTTTTATTTCCTTTATCGGAAGGTACAATGGCAAAATCCTTATTTTTACATAAATTCCTACAAGCTTTAATTTCCAATGGTTATAAATTACTACTTTGTGAATGACCCCTATCTTGCATCATTAGAGAGCCAATTTGTCGACGAATAGTATTCTTTTGAATATTACTTATTCAAGGCTATTTTCAAGGCTATTTCTGAAATAGCCACCATCCTGTGGATAATATTAGGTGTCAATAGTATATTAAATTTTTGACCTTTATTTAAGACCTTTTGTTCCATAGCACTTAATTGATAAACTGATTTATTAATCAATTTTTGGAATTTTTGAATATAATAAGTTTGATATCATCACTTCTGAAATGAATAACGTTTCTCGTAATGTTAGAAAATTGATTAATGATTTTTATAACCTCCACAAAAAATTGGTTGCTACTAGTTTAGCCTTAAAATTCAATAGATGTTGTATTGATAATTATTTAATACCTAAAGCTTTGAGAATAAATATTCCATTTAGGAGTGAAAAAATAGTGAGTAAATATATAACTAAAATACAGAGACATTATTTGAGTTTAATATTGATAGAAAATTATAATAAGAAAAAGTTTTTATTGGAAAGGTTAGGAAAAGTCTCAGAGCAATTAAATATTCTATTGAATAAGGATGATTATTTGTGGATGGATTTCAAGCCTGAAGATTCCACCTAGGTAATGGTATATTCTTCGACCTACACCTAGTATCAGTTACTACTGGAGAAGAAACAACATGAAAAGACGGAAAGTTCCCGTCGTAAATACTCGATCTTCACAGAATCACGCAGCAGATTTTGGTGAAGATGCCGCTGTGAAAAGTGGATTACTTGTATCAGTAGGATCTTCTACTAACCATCAAGGAAGAAGCGGCGCCACACAACTTATGGCTACCGCAGATGCAGTTGGTCCAACTGGACAAGCCGGTTATAGTTTAGATGAACCAACAGTTCATCTCACTGCAACTGGTAAAAAACGCCAACGCACATCATGGACTAAACAAATGAATATGTCAATTATGCGAGCCTATTTCAGAAGTACCAAAGTTGAGACAGAACTTGATGGATTCAGGGTGAGAATGTTTACAGAGTGGAAAAAGATCTCCCCAGATACTACATTAACAATACAACATATCTGTAGTCAGATATGAGATCAATCCTAACAAGAAAAGTATTTTCAGAGGCAGAACTTGATAACTTAAAAACAGAAATCAGACGGGAATTACTGCAACAAGAACCTTCGGATCAGCAAAATGTCGCAGAAGAAGAATTGACAAATCAACAAAATCCTTCTCTTCAACAAGAAAAAGAAATTACTACAAAAAAACCATATAGAAGAGCAAGAATGTAAGTTATTATTAAAGAAGAGTTATGAGACCATTAAATTACAGTACCAAGGCGTATCCCTGCAAGATAGACCTCGAATTCCTAAGTCACAGTGTAACAAAAAGACTTTTTATATGTTACTGCTGTAAACGACATTTTCGAGGAAGACATTGCAAATTCTTCGTCACTGGAGCAAATAGCAGATCTAGTATATAGCGCCGCCCTCTCTGTTACAAATACAATTAAAGCCGCTGAGATAAAAAAAAATAGAATTATAAAACAGCAAACTGTAACACTGTGAACAAACTCCACGTGCCAGCTTGGATAAAGAAAATAGAGGATAAAATTAATATTGCACGATGTAATATTAGTCATCTTAAAGATTATTTTGTCTCTCCAAAGAACTGTAGTAAAAAGGTTCAGACGGGAATAAGCCGCATAATTAAAGAAATGAGAATAAAACGAAATGATAAGGACGTTGAAAATAAAATTACGTGAAACGGAAGAACATCTTAAACAGGGAATTACAGCATTAGGAGCTCGTATTAGGGCGATTCAATGATGCTAGTAAACGAAGGCAACAACAAAACTTTTTCTTGGCTGATCAAAAATTGTTTTACCCCAAATTGCTGCGGGAGGATCATAAACAACAAATTCTCCCGGTTGAGACAGATATGGTCCAATTTTGGACAAATATCTGATCTATTCCAAAATAAGAATGCTTATTGGTTACAACAAGAAAAAAAGGCCAATGAAATTATTCCGGAAATGCCTACCATTAACATTACTGATTGTACATCTAGTGAAGTTACGAAAAAGAATGCAAAATTGTAAAGCTCCTAGTAACAATGGGATTCACAACTTTTGGTGGAAATATTTCAAATGCACACATAGTGTTATATCTGGAGAGTTCCAAAAAGCATTAAAGGATCCATCAGTTTTACCAACATTTCTCACTTTAGGTGTCACATATAGGAAGGCAAAAGATCCACAAACTCCCGAAAACTATAGACCTATCACTTGTCTCCCTACTTTATAAAAAATACTTAAGTCCATTTTATCGGGAAAGATTTACAACCACCTTGTTAGCAATAACTTACTCCCTGAAGAATAAAATGGCTGCAATAAAGGTAAGCAAGGATGTAAAGAACTGTTAGTGATAGATTCAATTGTGTCGCAACAAGCAAAAAAAGGAATCGTAAACTATCAGTAGGATGATTGACTTTAAAAAACCGTTTGAGTCAGTTCCGCATTCTTGGCTTCTCTACATACTTAGGCTTTATAAAATCAATGGATCTGTTATAGATTTACTTGCTTCATGTATGAAGATCTGGAGAACATCCTCACATGTAAGAAGTGGAAGTTCCAGCTATCAAACATGAAATTCATATATCTAGAGGTATCTTTCATGTAGATAGCTTTAGTCCACTATGGTTCTGTATGTCTTTAACTAAGCAGAATGCTTAATACATTAGGATATGAATACCTTTTGCAAAGAAACCCTGCAACTCGTATCGCCATCAACTCTCTATGGATTATCTGAAACTCTATTCTTTTGGACCAGATCAATTAAAAAGTATGTTTGAACTCGTTAAAAAATTCAGCGATGCTATCCAAATGGAATTTGGTCTTGAAAAATGTGCTGTTGTACATGCAAGACGAGGAGTTATCAAAGATCCACGGGAGGGCCTACAACTTATGAAAGGCACAATCTTCCAGGAAATAGCAAGTGCAGAAACTTATAAATATCTTGGTCTTCACCAACCCCTTGGAATTGCAAGCACTGACATTAAAGACCTTGTTAAAAAAAGTGCTTTTTAAAATAAATAAAGTTTGCAAATCCTACATTTTAGGACGAAGTAAGATTGTAGTCATTAATAGTTGGGCTCTATCTATAGCAGGTTAAACATTTGGCATAGTCAAATGGTCCAACAAGAATTAGATGCATTTGACCGAAAGACCGAAAGACCAAATAACAATGCTTATTAGACATAGTATTCATCATCCTCGCAGTTCAATAGAAAAACTTTATCTCTCTAGAAATATTGGTGGAAGAGGCTTATTAAGCATTACAATGATGTGTCACCAACAGGAGAAACGTTTGCGGGAATATTTTATGTCTAGTAACAGTCCTGTCCATCAAGTAATATGTCAACAAGATCAGAATTACATCCCACTGCTACTGTTTCAAGTAACTGCTAAGGTAGACGTTAAAACACTAGTAGATCAAGTAAATAACTGGAAGAGCAAAACTCTGCATGGAAGATTTGCTGCAGCACTCACTTCAGAGGACACGGATCTCAAATATTCTACAGAGTGGCTGCAAACAAGTAGGCTTTTCGGAGAAACTGAATGGTTCATCTTATCTATTGAAGATCAGGTTGTTCGCACAAAAGCCTATGGAAAATATATCTTGAAAACTAACATCTCAGATAGATGCAGGCTATGCCAACATAATATTGAATCCATCCAACATATTTCAGGAGGTTGCCCAATCCAAAGAACTATTTACATCATCATAATGATGTGGCCAAAGTTGTCCATCAAACCTTAGCCAAACAATACCGCCTTATAGAGAAGGAAACACCTTACTAGAAATGTAAACCGGAACAAGTGGTCAGCAACGAAACCGCAAAGCTTCTCCGGGACATGGCTATTGTCATCGATTATTCTACGACTATTGACAGTAGAAACCAACAGGCCAGATATAGTTTTATTCAATAAATAAGTTCAAACTGCTACCATTAATGATATTTCTGCGCCGTTGGATGTTACATCTATCATTGCAGAAAAAAAGAGGAAATACAAAGCACTTGCAATAGAAGTATCAACTGCAAAGTGTCTCTGTGATCCCAATTGTTACATCCACCAATGAACTCCTTACTAAGGAATAGAAATCACTGAAGGACAGCCTCGGCTTACAAGAGTGGCACTTGCGAATAATGCAGAAGGCAGCCATTTTTGCGACAGCAAACACCATCAGAAAAACTCTGAATCTTCAATGAACTAATCAATCTTGCATAATTACCTTGATTTTTTAAGAATCCGGAGATTATGCTTATGTCCAAATAATACAAATGTAAATAATAATAACAATAATAACATGCAAAAAACTCACGCAGAGAAGATCAGTAAATGCACCGATCTAGCTCACGAGCTCCAGAAGCTGTGGAGGCAGGACCGACTATGTGTTGTACCCATCGTCCTGTCCGCCACCTCACAATTGCACCACAGCGTCAGCACACTAGAACTTTTCAAAAACCCTTATGCACAACTCCAGAAGGCTGTTATACTCAACATAACACGCATAGTTAGGAAATTTATGGACACAACCATACATCCCTAATTTTTTGCACACCTTTATTTGCACTTGGCAATATGTGTTTTGGTCCTTGACCAGTCATGTTGTCTTTGCGGGGGAAACCCATGGTTTGAATCTTTTATGTTAAATAATAATAATAACGTCGCCTTGAGGGCCGCATCAGTGACCTTAGAGGAGACATAGCCAGGCTCACACAATACTGTGCAGGAAACAAAACAAAGAAACTTATGTCCCAGGTTAGAAAGATATTCAAGCACATAAATACTCGCCCTTCACACTCAAATCATCATTACCAGGTTCAGGAACATCTCGACACACTAAAACAAAAACTCAGTGCACTTGCAAAAAGATTACAAAGATATAAACAGTGCACTCTGCGTAAACAACAGAACAACACTTTCCAATACAATGAGAAAAAATTCTACAGATCCCTTACATCTTCCTCTACTGCAACTAACACAAACACTCCCAACACCGAGGCTTTACATGAATATTGGTCGTCTCTGTGGTCAAACCCTATCCTCCACAATGATAAAGCACCATGGATAACAGAGGAACAGCAACTCACTGAACACTTACCCTGCATGTCCTTCCATGAGATTACTCTCGCAGACATACAGACAGCACTAAAACATGCACACAACTGGAAGGCTCCTGGTGCAGACGGAGTCCAGAACTTTTGGATCAAGAGGTTCACGTCCCTGCATGGAAAACTAGCGCTTACACTCACTGACATAATCCAACACCCAGAACTTATGCCTCGTTTCCTCACATAGGGTGTCACATACCTACAGAGCAAGAACACTGAAACAGCGCAACCTGCAAACTACCGCCCAATCACTTGCCTCCCCACACTTTACAAACTCCTCACCTCCTGCCTCGCAGACAAGATCTACACACACATCGAGACATATAACATTCTTTCCGAACAGCAGAAGGGCTGTCGCAGGAATTCCCAGGGTTGTAAAGAGCAACTCCTTATTGACTCTGTAATCTTGCGCCAGGCACGCGCGAAGAATAGGAGCTTACATATCGCATACATAGATTACAAGAAGGCATTTGATTCTGACCCTCATTCCTGGCTCCTACACACTCTTCATATCTACAAAATACACCCCAAGATCACGGCATTCTTAGCTGCCACGATGAAGAGTTGGAACACAACATTACACCTACGCACCTCTAACACCTCCATCACTACAGATCCCATTCCCATAAGGAGAGGTATTTTCCAGGGAGACTCCTTGAGTCCTCTTTGGTTCTGCCTCGCCTTGAATCCACTGAGCCATATACTAGATAACACAAAACACGGTTATAGGCTTACCACAGGCACTGAGACACCATATAAAATCACACACTTACTCTACATGGATGACATTAAACTCTATGCCACAAACAATGCACAACTTACTAATTTACTACAAGCCACCACACAGTTCACCAAAGACATTGGGATGGAATTTGGAATTGACAAATGCCGCAAGTTACACATAATACGTGGGAAGACTTCGAATTTGGAGTGTTTTGAACTGGACCATGGTTTGGCCATCCAATCCATGGAACAGGGAGAGACCTACAAATACTTGGGCTTCCAGCAAGCGCGCGTCATTGACAACGCAAACATCAAAAATGCACTGAAGAACACATACCTTGCTCGAGTTCACAAAATCCTCAAAACACAACTCAACGCCAGAAATAAAATTAAAGCTATCAACACTTTTGCCGTTCCCACACTAACATATTCGTTCGGCATAATTCCATGGACAAACACCGAACTCGAAGCACTACAACGCGCAACACGCACTACATTCACGAAACACAACATGCACCACCCCAAGTCCGCTACGGAAAGGATGACTCTTCCCCGCAAGGAGGGAGGCCGAGGACTCATCAACCTCATCACCCTATACGAAAAACAAGTACATACACTTAGGGAACATTTCCACCAAAGAGCAGAAGACTCCTCACTTCACTCAGCCATTGTCAAGGCTGACACACACCTCACACCCCTGAACCTTGAAAACTCTTCTCCAACACTCACCACCCCTGACACCCACACTCAGCAGCT